>QEOT01003335.1:326545-406211 GCA_003123785.1 Pterocarya stenoptera | reverse complement strand
TCAGTTCATTCCGCATCATGTTCAGATTTAGAAATTATAATTATGTATGTATTATGTCATGCATCTCATGGTCATAAGACACGTAAACTATCTTAAGTTCAAGTGCAAGATAAAATCAGTTCAGTTAATCAGATGGCCATTCAGATGCATGGTACCAATGCAGTTCAGTTCAGGGTGGTGTGCAAGCCACGAACCCAGTCGTGGTCCACCATAGTATGCTAGAATACTATCAGCGGCTCCCCTCGTGGCCACGGGATGTGGGGCCAGTGCACAACCTCGCACACAGGGTTAAGTGTGTTGGCCAGTCAGTTCAGTCAGTTAAATCAGAACAATCAGTTAAGTCAGATCAGTCAGTTAATTCAAATGAATCAGTCATGCATAGCATAAACATCAGTATGAGCAGTCATGAATTTTAAGTTCTCAGCATGAAAGTTCTTATGAAAATCTTATGTTTATTACGTTTACGTTGTGATGGATTTCTTACTGAGTCATCGACTCATTTTAGTTTGTTTTCATGTTTTTAACCACCCAGGTGAAGATGATGATTACGAGCAGGCAGGCCAGGAGTAAAAGGAGCATGTTATTTTAGTTCAGACCTTCTAGAAATAAATTTGTTTTAGTGCTTTCACGACAGGGCTTTTATTAAGTTTATTCATTTAAGTTTTTTTTTAAGGCAATGTTTTCAGACAAAGCTTTATGGAATAAATCCTAAATTGTTTTTATTTAATATGAGATCTCTTGCCGGGTTTTCTTTTTATGAAAAACACGTGACATCTCTAACCTACGGGAAGGGGGTGCTACACATATAGAACCTCCTAAAAACGTCTTGAAGGACTAGAAGCTGCACTGATCCAGAAATACATTATAGGCATCTATGCTGCTTCCAACTCTAGACATACCCTTGCATCATCTGTTCACGTTGCACATCTTGTAGAATTATCGCTTCGAACAAATCTAACAATAGGAGCCATGAGGATACATAGGATAGAAGACGGTAAAAGTTTGGAGCCAATTCTGGAAGAAATACCCAAACCAGAACAACTGAGGGTTCCTCCTCTTCATCAAAATCCAGAGTCCAGTGAAACGGCTTATAACACCATCTATATCACAGGCCTCTCTCGAATAAGCTTTATTGAATTCCTCATCTGTCCTAATACGAACAAATACATTAAGGTGCTTTCTCATGGAAGAGACCACTGCTACACCCGTTAGTCCCCATCTATTCTTAATGAAAATACGGATTGCATCCAGAGATGGGCATTGTCTAAAAAACTTCAATACTAAAGAAAACCTAAAAGGCTCTGCAGATTTCTAAATCTCCTCCTTTGAAAATTGGAAATAAACTTCTCCATCCATAAGTTTTCGAGCCCTTATGGCCAACTGAATCTCTGGGATCGGCTGTGGAGTAGCAAACACAAGGTCTACAAAGGATCTATGTTTGGCCGCTAGCATGGGGCTGCCAGTGCCCCTTGCGGCTGCCATGCAAAACTAATGTAAAACCCTAGAAGCAATAATTGCCTTGCCATGTTAGCAGAGAGAAAAATCAATCATAACCAACTGGAAGCGCTTGGTGGACTTTGAAGCACGCTGTTAATCCCTCCACCTCACCATTAACATAAAAACTGTGAACCATCAATAACTGCATGTCAACCGAAACCTTAGCTCAACATCAACTCAAAAACCACCCATTTACTTCTAGGAAATTTATAACACAAAAGCTAGCATGTTCTACATCCAAGTACTGAAAATAGAAAGGAAAATCTAGTACTTACGAAAACTTGGAGGTTGAAGGAAAGTTGATAAACACTCACACCTCTTAATCGATTTTCTAACTATGTAAAACTCCTTGAGATACTAACTAATTTGTGTGTGTGTGAGGAAAACCAAGGGAAAAATAAAAATAAAGAGTGGGTGTGGCGTGAGAAGAACCAAAGGAGAGAGATGAGTCTTTTCGGTCAGGGCATGGGAGTAAAGGGAGGTATGGGTTGGCTGAAGCTTTTCTTGCACTCAAACACTCACAAAATTTAGCTTTATTAACATGTGAAAAGTGAAATCAAAATGGTGGGTGATGATTTCACCAGATGTAAGTTGATGTCCCCCAAGTGCTAATTACCAGCTGGCTTTGGGTGCCCTATATATTTTGTTTTAATTATTTATATATATATATTATATATATGCTATATATATAAATTATACATATTGTAAGATTAATATAATTTGAAATTTTAATCTAATTATTTATGCTTCATTGATATAAACTTAGTCTTAAATATGAATACCAATATTAAGTTATTAATATGACATTATTACTTGTCCTTATATATTAAGTAACATACTTACATATATAATATGATATCAGTATAAGAGTGTACTGTTGATATTTATATATATATATATCAATGATAAATACATTTTTTATAAGTACATTTTTACACTTTTTTGTCGTTATATGCATGGTGTTTTTTAAAATAATATTTTGGACTCGAATAAAAAAAATTCATTTGGGTTTGAAAAACGAATTAGCCCAACAAAAAAGCCCAAAATTGAATCACACCTGTAAAATTGAGTCAAATCAGACCGAAAAAATTAAAAGTTCCAGTTTCCTGGATGAATCGGTTTGTATTGGTTCTCAGAATTTCAAAGCTGACTTAGATCAATTTGGTTCCAAAATATAATGTCCAAAACCAGACAGAACCGGACCAATTACACCCTTGTCAGTGACTCTATATGCTTCAGCAATCCACATAGCTAAGCAATATCTGTTAATTTCATTATAACTGAAAATAAAAAACATATATGTACCTGGTTTGCTATGTGGCATCAAGAACAAAATATATAATTTTGTAGTTAAGAGAAGCCAAGAAGCTGCCTATAAGCTGTTTACTGCCAATGGCCAATGATCACTTCTTTTACTTTTCTAAAGAGTATGAGATGGCTACTATATAGCTGAAATTTGGTGAAGAATAATTAGAACATAGGAGTGCTAGTATAATAGCAAAGCTTCAACTGTAATACAAGTCTCCTTTTTGGCTGTTTAATCCTTAAGAAATGGACAAGCATGAAAGTGAATGTAAACAAACATGATACTCACCAATTACGTTAGCTTCCTTTTGTCTCGTAGTGACTTTAGTTTGATCAGCTTGTTGAGCATGGCTGAAACATCTCTCATATTAACTCTTTGATCAGGTGATTCCACCCAACGCCAATCTCATAACTGAGGACATAAACTCCTGAACAGCAGCATAATCTAATCTTTTGTTTTCTAATTATAAGTTGGCATCAATGATGTCAATTGTTGAAATGGGTAATGATTCCTCTAGTACCCAACGCTTTAAGCTCATTTCTTCATGAGTAAAAATGTCATCAATAGGTTTCTTTCTTGTGAACATTTCCATAAGTAGAATGCCATAAGTATACACATCGCTTCTTGTAGAAATAATTCATTTTGATCCATACTCTACACGTAATATTAGAACTTATTGTGAGCACTTACTTTCATATTTCCTAATGGTGAACAAGAAATTTGAAACAGAAAATGACAAAATGCAATATCAAGCAATGATCTTGAGAGTACTATATCCACTTCTCTAAGTTCTCATTTGGAATGTACTCCAATACAAGGGCTTTGAAGTCAACTTTGCTGCAAATGCTTATGATTTTGACAAGATTTAGATGACGAATGTTCTGCAATACCTCGCACTCTACATCAAAACGCTTAAATGCCCCTTTTACTTGAGAGCTGAAAACTTTTATTGCAATATTCATACCATTTGAAAGTGTTCCTTCATACACTGACCCAAAGCTTCCTTCACCAAGTATACTAGTACTGTTGCTTTAATAAGTTCTTGGTGGGTAGTTCTTTTCCTTATAGCTGGAGGATACAAACCAACTTGAATTGAAAATTTGGGATCTCCTTTTTTGCATATTTTCCAAGCCAACACAATGGTTGATGTAAGTATTGCTAATCCAATTGTAGGTAATATATACTTTAGTACATGCAACATTCTAGCCTTTTTGCTACGAGGAGCACCATTTTCACATGGGGGAAGTTCTAGTCGAGGAACACCACAAAGTGCATCATTTGACTCGAATGAAAAGGCTAAGAAGTGTGCAAATGGCCCTCATAGGAACTTCTCCTCGTAGTTTAATGAAAGAGACATTTAGATACTTGAGATATAAAAGTTCTTCTAAAGACTTGGGAATCATTCCAAATATATTATTACATGAAAGATCTAAGAACTCCAAGCTTACTAGTTCATCGAAAGGTTCAGGAATTTAACCTTCTAGTCTATTGACCGCCAATGAGAGATTAGTTAGATCTTTGAGGCTGGAAAGTGTTATTGGGATATCACCTGATAGTTGATTTCTTGATAAATTCAATATTCTTAGAACTTTCATATTTCCAATTTGTGGTACAAGAGACCCATTTAGAGAGTTGGATGATATGTTAATCTCCAAGAGATTTGTAAGCTTCCATAGGCACAAAGGAATCACAGAAGTTAATCGGTTGAAGTCTTGGTAGAGTTCTCAGTGAATTCAAATTATTTATGCATGTAGAAACTTTTCCAAAAAGCTCGTTACCAAATATATATAATTCAGCCAACCTCCCTAAATAACAAAGATTTGATGGGATGGCACCTCTTAGTCTATTGGATCCAAGGTAAACACCTTGTAGCATCCGCAATCTTCCTATTGTAGTTGGAATATGTCCTTCTAGTTCATTGTTAGATAGGGATATCACAATCAAACTACTTAAATTTACAATGTCTATCGGAATGTTGCCCTATATATTGCAATCATCCAATTCAAGTCTTTGAACAGAGCGAGAGAGGTTTCGAATGGAATTGGGAAGAAAGCCTTTCAGTGGATTTTTGTACAAATTTAATATTCTAAGATCTATGCAACTCAAAAAATATGATAAAAAGCTCAATTTTGGAGATTCAACAGTCAGATTATTGAAGCCTAAGTTGAGCCACTGAATGAGCCTCAATTACCAAGTGTTTTGGGAATTAATCCTGAGAATGAGTTATCAGGCAAATCTAGTATAATGAGTTGTGAAGCATTGGAGATAGAGTTGGGAATTGTTCCACACAGTGCATTTATCCCAAGAACAAGCTCATGCTAAAGATTTGGAAGGAAAAGACCTATATCTGATGGAAGATTGCCTGAGAGGTTATTTTCTACCAATCCGATAATTTGTATTGTTGAGATATTGAAGATCTGGAATGGAATGGAGCCAGCAAAATGGTTGTTTGTGAAATCGAAAAACTTTAGGTTGCCCAAAGCACCAATTTCACTTGGTATTGCACCTGTCCCAATATGAATAATCAATAAAAAACCATTAAAATTATCAGATTTCTATAAATGTTCGTAAGTAAGACTTCAAAGAGCTAACTATTACAAGTGCTTAATAATGAACTTGAAACTGCTGCTTTGTTAGATCCTTTATTGTATGAAATCAAAAAGCTTCAAGGGTTATAATACAACATGTACTGTATAGAGCAGGCAATATTCAGGTTTCTCATAAACTTACCTAGTTTGCTTGGAATGTTGAGGATATCTCAATGTGGTGGGATTGTTTCCAAACTTTATTTCTCAAACCATTTGGTTTGATTAATATCTGTAAAATTTCTTTTATTAATGAAATGTTTTTTTCCAATGAAAAAAAAAACAAAAAAAGAGCGAACTATTACATGACCCTAAACTGTCTTGTTCAGTAAGCAAAACAACCATGATGTGAAATACCACGGAGGTAGATCACATCTATGTGTTGAGTTGGCCACATTTATCCATTGAGCTACGTACCAATGAGTGGGTTGATTATGTAGGCCATGATACCTCACAAGTGGTTGTCATGCATTGTTCTGTGCCATGTCACATGCATTGTCCATCATGTGTTCTCTCCCATGAGAGCATTAATTTGCGTGCACTTTTTTAAGTCCTTAAAGGAGTGTATTTACCATTATACCTACCACTTAATTCTCCCATGTAAGTCATATCCATACAAGAGAGATTGGTATTTACTGGCACAAAAGCTCTTGGGTGCGTGGTAGAGTACTCGTGCGGAGTACTTCCTCTTTTTTTTTTCCACCTCAAATTTTATTTTTATACTAAATATGCTTAAACCTTCTACTCGAGAAATTATTTTGTGTTTTCAAATCATGAAAGATATCTTAAAACAAGGATAAACATTCCTTCAAAGTAATTATTACCAAGGCTTAAATATGTAAGCATGCTTAAGTTCCCAATTTCATGGGGTACTCTTCCTTTGAAATTATTATAAACCCTCAAATCTAAAATTTGTAGCTTTTTGCAATTGAACAAAGAGGATGAGATAGTCCCTGTATATATAAGAGTTACTGTTTAGAAACAATTATTGGAGTGTTAGGCCACGCTGTTTTGAGAGGGGCCGTAAACCAAATCCCAAATATTTGGGATGAGGTGGGACGTGAAAGACCATTGCATGTGGCATGCATGCAATGTAGATAGCAGGCGAGGCCATTAAGCATGCGAAGAATGAATGCAAAAGTGGACTGGGTCATGGCTTAACATGCAGAAGTGGAATGGATCGTTCAGAGTTTTATGTTGCATTTATTTCTGTTAGTTAGGCTTTGTTTTACATGTATTCGCATGCTCTATTTTTAGTACGTGTGTTTATGCTTTCTGTTACTAGCTGATAGGACTCTTTTATTTCGGAAATGTGTACGTGGGTTTGCTTATTTAAGCAGCCAATGCTTTCGTTAATGAAATCAGGTATTTGCATTTAAATTGTGGTACGTTTCTCACCCGAAGAGAAAACAAATTATCTTAGCATTTATACTCTCTTAGTTTGGGACCTATCATTGGCCTCAGTGCAAGGTTATTCATGGAAACTAACAAGGAAAGACTAAAGCGAATGGAGTTTCGTATGAACGAAAAACTCCACCATTAGGAGGAAACTCTCAATCGACTTTCGAATGTGTTGCTCTCTAATCCGGAGACCACAAACCATGGCAGTCACCACCGAGAAAACCCAAATGGAGGTCGGCAAATCGTCTAGTCAAAATCAGCCAAGCTAGAATTTCCACACTTATCTGGAGACCATCTAACGGAGTGGTTCAATCGGGTGGAACAATTCTTTGAATACTAGGGCACTATAGAAAACCAAAAGGTTTCCATGGCTGCTTACCACCTTGAAGGGGAGCCCAACCAGTGGTGGCAATGGCTTTGCAGGACGTTACAGGAAGAAGGACACGTGATTTTATGGGAAAATTTTGAGGAGGAATTATGGGCTCACTTCGGACCATCAGGCTGTGAAGACTTTGATGAAGCTCTCTCTAGGATCAGGTAGCTTGGAACGTTGAGAGACTATGAACGTGAGTTTGAGAAGCTCGGCAACAAAGTGCGTGGATGGACACAGAAGGTGTTGGTGGGGACGTTAATGGGTGGCTTGAAGGCTGAGATTTGTGATCAAATTCGGATGTTTAAAGTGCAATCCCTCAAGGAGGCCATTAATTTAGCACGGATGAGAGATGAGCGGCTCGCACAATAGCGGCAGTTCATGCGACCACCACCTACAAGAGCTCCTCTAGCTCTTCCACAACCCACTCATGTAGCCCTTGCTATCCCGGCTGCTCCAGTCAGGCGTTTATCATGGGAGGAGATGCAGAGAGAAGAGTGCAAGGCCTCTGTTTTAACTGTAATGAACGATTTACAACTGGGTATAGATGCCAAAAACCTCAGCTATTACTCTTGGAGGGCTACGCAGGTGCTGGTAATATGGTTTGTGAGGACGTCACTGATCAACAAACGATGGAAATTGACCAAGGGGGAGATACGGGAGAGGTGCAAGAGCCGGAACTAGAGCTTGAAATCATGCTACATGCATTGAAGGGATGGACTGCCCCGAGAACAATGCCTATGATAGTAACTATAGGCTCTGAAGTGATGGTGTTGATCGACAATGGATCCATGCACAACTTCATCAGTGATCGCTTGGCAAGCACGCTGCGTTTAGCAGTAGTACCAAGAGAACCGTTCATTGTTCGAGTTGCTAATGGCGAACGGCTAAAATGTCAAGGGTGATTTGATAAGGTATTGGTGAATTTACAAGGCACTGAATTTTACCTCACCCTCTTCTCTCTACCCTTATTAGGTCTTGATCTAGTGCTGGGCATCCAATGGTTGGAAATGTTGGGTTTCGTGGTTTGTAATTGGAAGCAATTAACCATGGACTTCATCTGGAATAATCGAGCCCGAAGGTTGCAGGGACTGGACAAGCAAGCTATTCAGGAGGCTACGTTAAAAGAAATCTCAAAGGATTGCCGACGGGGCCATACGTTGTTTGTGGTATGCTTCCCTTCAACCACGGAGGATATCTTATAGGGTGCAGTTTGTGACGTTAAACATCAAGACATGCAGCGGCTAATACAGGAGTACGAGGATGTGTTCCGAGACCCCTCGTGTGTACCACTTGTGCACGAGGTAGATCACTGCATTACATTTAAAGAGGGCACCGAACCTATTAATGTTCGCCCCTACAGATATACTCATTTCCAGAAAGAAGAAATCGAAAGGCAGGTCTAGGAGATGCTGGATTCCGGGCATATTCATGCTAGTACCAGTCTGTTTTCTTCGCCAGTACTACTCCTAAAAAAAAAAGATGGTAGTTGGCGATTTTGCATGGACTACCGCGCGCTTTATAACGCCACCATCAAGGATCGTTTTCCCATTCCAACCATGGATGACATGTTGGATGAATTATATGGCGCCTCATATTTTACAAAGCTGGATCTGCGAGCTGGATATCACCAAGTAAGAGTAAATCCTCCTGATATTTTTAAGATTGCTTTTCGTACTCATAATGGTCATTATGAATACCTCGTAATGCCTTCTGGCCTTTTTAATGCACCCTCTACATTCCAGGCCATCATGAACTCTATATTTCGACCTCACCTTTGAAAGTTCATTTTGATTTTCTTCGACGATATTCTCATATATAGTTCTACTTGGGATAAGCACGTGATGCACGTTGCACAAACTTTGGAGATTTTGAGGCAGCATAAATTTTTTTCTAAGGCAAGCAAGTGTGATTTCGGCTAGCAAGAATTGGAGCACCTGGGGCATATCATCACGCCTCAAGGAGTAAAGGTTGATGACCAAAAAATTGCAGCCATGCTTGCATGGCCCCAACCTACTAATATTTCTGAATTACTTGGTTTTTTAGGCTTGACAGGATACTACAGGAAGTTCGTTCAAAATTATGGCATCATCGCTCGACTCCTCACCAACCTACTCAAGAAGGGGAAGTTTGGATGGCATGAAGAGGCCGAAACAGCCTTCTTGGCTCTTAAGCAAGCAACGACCACCACTCCCACTTTGTCTATGCCTAATTTCAAGGATTCTTTCACCATTGAAACTGATGCCTCAGTAGAGGGGATTGGCACAGTTCTAACTCAACAAGGGAAGCCCATTGCCTATATGAGTCGTGCATTTGGAGTTACAAAAAATTTGTGGTCAACTTACGCCAAGGAAATGCTTGCAATTGTAGATGCCATACGCTTGTGGCAACCTTATTTACTAGGAAGGAAATTCTTCATCCAAACCGGCCAGCGTAGCTTGAAGTATTTTCTAGATCAACGTGTGGCGACGTCGGAGCAACAAAAGTGGGTAGCCAAATTAATGGGCTACGACTATAAAATTATTTATCATCCAGGCCGCGAGAAATCAACTGCAGACACCCTCTCACGCAAGCCAAACAGCCCAGTACTTCATCATCTACACATAGCCGCTGTAACCTTGTGGGAGGAGATTAAGGAGGCTTACGAAGGGGATTCTTATATTAAGTCTGTAGATCGAATGGCCAAGGCTCAACCTGAAGGACCCTATTCACAGTGCCAAGGACTTTGGTTATTTAAAGGAAGGGTGGTTATCCCTTCGTGTGGGATGTTGCGCATTAAGCTGCTGCATGAGGCACACAACACCAAAATTGGAGGGCAGTTAGGCGTCTTACAGACATTCAAACTGCTAACTCAGCAATTGTATTGGCCTAAAATGCATCAAGCCGTCCAAGAGTATGTCAAACACTGTGAAGTATGCCAAAAAATGAAGTCCGAGACACTTTCCCCTGTTGGATTCCTGCAACCTTTGCCCATTCCATGCCAAGTTTGGAATGATATTACTCTCGACTTTGTTGAAGGTTTGCCGACATCCCACGACAAGGATACAATCTTAGTAGCCGTTGATAGTTAAGTAAATTTGCACATTTCTTAACTTTAACCCATCCATTTACTACTCAGAGCGTGGCTGAAAAATTTGTGGAATGGGTTATCAAGTTGCATGGCCTTCCTAAATTGATTGTTAGCAATCGGGATCCAAGCTTTATTACTTGATTTTGACAGGAATTCTTTCAAATGTCAGGTACTCAATTAAAATTCAGCTTCGCCTATCATCTGCAAACCGACGGACAAACGAAAGTGGTCAATCGATGTGTCAAACAATATCTTCGATGCGTTGTTCATCAATGGCCGCGCAAGTGGAGCACCTACATTCCCTAGGCTGAACTATGGTATAATACGACGTACCATGCATCTACTGGACTAACTCCATTCCAAGCATTGTATGGTCATTTACCTCCACTCCTTCCCAATTACCATGGTGTTAATTCTTTGGTGCATGAGGTGGACTAGAGTCTCGTGTCCAGAGATGCGCTGCTGCGTCAACTAAAGGCGGATTTGGAGACTTCCATTAATTGTATGAAGTAGACAGCGGATCAACGGAGGCGGGAGGTGACTTTCGAAGTAGGTGATATGGTGTTTCTCAAGTTGCATCCTTACCAGTAGCAATCAATTTTCAAACGTGTCCACTAGAAGCTTGCTAGTCAATTTTACGGGCCATATCCAGTTGTGCAGAAAATCAAAGTGGTCGCTTACAAGCTTCAGTTGCCAGAAGGAGCTCGAATTCACCTGGTCTTCCACATTTCACTGCTCAAAAAATTCATGGGAGATCTGTTGGTGCCTTCTACGGAACTGCCACTAGTGACTGACGAAGGCATAATTATACTGGAACATCAACAAATATTGGATACTCACTTGGTCAAACGGGGAAATAAATTTGAAGAGGAGAGCTTGGGCAATGGGAGACAACCCAGTCGTTGCTTGAGCAATTTCCCAATGTGGACCTTGAGGACAAGGATCCGCTTGATGGGGGAGGTATTGTTAGGCCACACCGTTCTGAGGGGCCATATACGAAATCCCAAACATTTGGGATGAGCTGGGACGTGAAAGACTATTGCATGCAGCATGCATGCAACGTAGACAGCAGGCGAGGCCATTAAGCATGTGAAGAATGAACGCAGGAGTGGACTGGGTTGTGGCTTAAAGTGCAGAAGTGGAATGGATCGTTGAGAGTTTTACATCGCATTTATTTCCATTAGTTATGCTATGTTTTTACATGTATTCGCATACTCTGTTTTTAGTACATGTGTTTATGCTTTCTGTTACTAACTGATAGGACTCTTTTATTTCGGCAATGTGTACGTGGGTTTTCTTATTTAAGCAGCCAATGCTTTCGTTAATGAAATCAAGTATTTGCATTTAAATTGTGGTACGTTTCTCACCCGAAGAGAAAACAAATTATCTTAGCATTTATACTCTCTGAGTTTGGGACCTATCATGGAGTTTCCTAAATAACCAAAGAATATAATTGACCAATCAAGATTAAATATCCCTTCAAGGCTGTTTTGGTTATGGTATAACTCTGTAAGCATGCTTAAGTTCCCTATGTCCGGGAGTTCACTAGAGAAATTATTAGCAGCAACAAAAAATTATCTTAAGTTGGAAAGCTGATCAAACACATGCGTTGGTAGTACACCCGAT
Organism: Pterocarya stenoptera; assembly: GCA_003123785.1. Taxonomy (NCBI): domain Eukaryota; kingdom Viridiplantae; phylum Streptophyta; class Magnoliopsida; order Fagales; family Juglandaceae; genus Pterocarya; species Pterocarya stenoptera. The sequence goes on along the minus strand of QEOT01003335.1, from coordinate 394,356 downwards.
AGCATATTACTGCCAAGTTCAATAACTTGCAGTGAAGACATGTTGAAAAGAGAGGGTAGTGTACCTGAAAACTTGTTCGATCCAAGTAAATTTCTTGCAAGGTAGACATCTTGAAGACAAAGGAAGGTATGGAGCCTCGAAGTTGGTTATATCCAAGACTAGGTAATTGCAATGAAGATATGTTGGATAGGGATGGGGGGGATGGTACCTACAAGATTGTTACCAGCCAGAGACAAATACTGAAGTTTTGCTAGCAACCCCATCTTTCCCCGCTGAATTCATTGTTTCCTAATTGTAAGAGCTTCAATCGATAAAGACGCTAGACAACTCGCTGGGAATTGAGCCATGAAAGTTGTTGTTTCTGATACATACTCTAGTAAGAAATGAAAGGTTTCCAACTTGCGAAGGAATGGTACCGCCAAGGCTCATGTGAGAAAGGTTCAAGTTTGTGACTCTGTGATGTCTAGAACCATAAATGATCCACTACAAAAAAAAAAAAAAAAAAAAAANTATTAGAAGAAAACAATCATTTTCGCAAGAAATAGCTAGTAACAAATAAGCAGTACTTTTCTTGTAGTGTAACACCTATCCAATTGCGCACAGAAGTACTGGTTGACCAATTGTTTGTCAAAACATCACGAGGAACATAAGAAATATGAGCCTTCAAGGTCAGAAGAGCAGATTGATCGCTAGTAATGTTGGGAATCGCGGCTTTCGTTAAGGTTGCCGTGTGAGCTAAATATTGTACCAAGAAGAGAGTAAGAAAATGGGATATGAGGAAAAAAGTTCTGCCAGCCATTAGGTGTATGTGTCTATGTTGATTGAGGAACTAGGATTTGTGTTCCACTCAATGGAAGAACAAACGGAAGTAATGTTTATAGAAATCACAACATCCGGAAACTACGAGGAGAGAAAAGTGGGTGGTGGGGTTGGTTGCGCGTTGAAGTTATCATATTTGAATTGCTCGAAAATCACGTCTTTCAAATCATAAAAAATAAAATAAAAAAACGTATATGACCACGACGAATAATACTATTTCTTTGAGTAAAATATAACTCCATGTTTATAATAGATGTTTTTTTTCAGAAAGTGTCATTTTCACATGTAACATTGTGCTTAATTATACGAGTGTCCTTTGAAATTAAGGCATATCCATTGTTTTATATTCGTTAGTCAACATCTTCTACGATAATGTCGACAAGTGTCTCTCTCTCTATTAGAAAAAAAAAGATGTCTCTCTTTCTCACACGTCTGGCCGTCTGTACGTAGGGTCTAGCTCTTTGTACTTTCCTAACTTTGTTTAGTCGTGTTTAACAAATATTGTTTTAAGAGTCAATTAAATGTTTTCATAAAAAATGTTGCGTAGTAGTATCCTTTATATACAATATCCATTAGAGTCATGAAGAAAAAGCAAATGAACTTAAAAGATAATTGATCAGGAGTAGCCTACCTTTTGTGAATTTATAAAACAGTGGTGGACAGTGACACAAATAATATAGTTTGTTACAACGTATTTTGTAACTACAGCCCCGAACCGTTCCCAATATCTCCAAAAGGAGAGAAGACAGTGGTCGTGTCTGTGACACCTCCGATGTCAAAGTTAGAGAAGTCTTCAACAAAAGGAGATGAAAAATTAGAGAAAGAGTACAAAGTGATTAACCTTTCCTTTTTCCCGCTCCTATTTATACCTCTTTTACTGAGGGATATCTCATATTTGGGCCTTCTATCACTACCATGAGCGCTCATTGTTCCGGATGGCATGACATTGCATTTAATGCGATCAATCTTGTCGGGGGTAGGATCCTGGACGGGCTCTTATCCATTAAATGTGCTGACCTTTAGTATACACCGATATGTTGCTATCTCCCTGGGTTGGTCTGGGTCTTTCCCTCTTATTCCCTGGCCCCTAGGTCATAGATCCTTATCTAAGACGAAATGGGTCGGGCCTGACCAGGTGGGGTACAAATAAAAGCCCTCTTCCATAGTTATTTCTTGCTATTTTTACATCACAATTCACACCAATTTTCTTTGATCCCGATACATACATACATAATATGAATATGTGTATATATATATGTATCTGTTATTGACAGTACTCACATACCAATGGAAAAAAAAAACTCAGAACGTACCAAATGAAGCAGTATCTACTATGGCAATTTCACACCCAACAACTACAACTCCATCAATGCCAGAGGACCAACACAAGCACCCCAATGAGAGCAACGACTAGAACTTGCCTTTGTAAACCAATTGTGAATATCTTGTTATAGTACTTTCCATGTATAGTTTACTTTCTTTCCAATGGTAATATACATCTTGTATAATTGTAAGCCATGGTATAAATATGAATAGAAACTCTCAATACTCTCACGGTCATTGAGAACAATCATCAAACACTTTGTTTTCACTGTCTTTATGGTACCAGAACCCCTGTGAGAGAAGAGAGTCTTCCTCCCATGACCACCATAGCTCTTAACGTGGGTAACTGTTTTACTTTACGTCTCACCCACAACAACTACCCACTCAGGCGTGAGCAAATATTGGCCTTGGCTGAGAGCCAAGATCTGATCGAACACCTCCTCAGTGAGACTTTGGCACCCGTAGAGTTCGAAACCCATAAAGATGGCACATTTGGTTTTGGTAAACCAATACAGACCATGGCTTACCTCCAGTGGCATAAATCCGACAAGTTACTATGGGGGTGGATTATTGGGACTCTCTCAGAAGAAGCCCTTGGTCTTATCGTGGGCTTAGACTCAACTCACCAGGTATGGGTTGCCCTCAAAGAGGTGTATGCCCATGAGCCCCAAGAGAGTGAGTTTCACCTCACGCAACAACTAATCTACCTGCATAAAGACCCTTCAACCCCACTGGCAAATCACCTCCGTGTGTTCAAGGGGCTTTGTGATAGCTTAGCTTCCATCGGTCGGTCAGTCCAAGACAAGATGAAAGTCTTGTCCATGATGAATAGTCTAGGAGCCAAGTACAAGCCTTTCACGATGTCAATGTTGAAGTCGTCGATGCCCTCATATGCTGAACTCATCCCTTTGCTCCAAGGTTATGAACTCAGATCCTCTCTTTATGATTCTAACAACTCCTTTGCTTTTTATGGATAGAAGAATAGCACTTTGTCACCCAAGGACTACTGTAAGACTCAGTGTCCCAAATCTCGGTCCATCTCCTCACGAGGTCTTGGTTTTCATTCTACTTGTAACAGCCCGGTAGAAATTCAATGGTAGAATTTATATAGGCTTTAGGAACCTCGTGAAAACTTATCGAGTTTTCACGAATCGATCAATTGCGTAGGTTTTTCTGCCAGCATAGTTAGTGTTACCACTCACTATGATGCCAAAAGTGCAATTTTATTTATTTGTAGTAGTTAGAATTACTAGAATGTGATATGGTTTGCGCCATTAGTCTCAGTTGATTATTTAAAGTTTTATGGTGCAATAATCCCATTTTTAGTTTTCGGACAAAAGGCTTGTTCAAAAATCCGTTTTGTTTATTTCGAGGCACTTCGGGGTTGAATTTCGATAAACGAATTGCATAGTTAGTTTAGTGTGTATGTTTAACATTTTTCAGTGTAAATTTTATTTTTCACTTTTAGAGTGAATAGTAACCTCAATAGTAACACCAAGTGTAGTGTTCTCAGAATCACAATGTGGAATGTCCAAATTAGGTTAGAGTAGTATTGGACACTTGACACCAACAAGAACCATGAGATAGATTGTGAAGAAAATCAACGTATGAGATCATGCCACCTGAGCAAAACCTTATTTCATCCAACCGTCTGAATTGTGCCAAGCCAAAGAGGGTTTCAACCCTAGTGAAACCCTAAATGGTTGGAATCCAATTAAAGCCTTAAAAGTTTGGTTAAAGTCGAAACTCTAAACAGTTTCCCCAAACCCTAAAGTTGGCCTCCAAACCTTATTTAATCCGATTTCTAGAATTGTATTTAATCACTTGATTAAATCACTTCCACATGCTATTAATTTCTCAAATTGATGTTATGACATCATTATCCAATCCTTTAAATTTTGAAAAATTGATTGGGCCAAGAAAAATTGAATTTGGGCTTGATAGCATCTCAAACCCTTTTCAAACCCCAAACAAACCCATTAAGGCCCACGAATTTTGGCCACTTTCGCAAAGCTTCTTGAGTAAGTTTTCCCCCATCCATGGCAACCCCCAAATAGTCCCTTGATGTAAGAGAAAAATCCACCTCACCACCTCCCTTCTACACGGCAGCAGTAGCAGCCCATTCCCATTCACTATTTGGATATTTTTGTGCCCTAATCACCATTCATCAAGGTGTCACTCAAGTCCATACTTCCATTTTCAGAAGTGTATTAGGTGTGCAAGTCATCATTTCACTCACTTCACCCCTTTTCATTTTCGTTCCTAAAGAGAATACTTAGAAGCTCTCTCGGGCAGTGTTCTGAGCCTTTTTGCATGCCATTCTTGAAATTCTTGTTAGTATTTTATCATAATTATTCCTTCATAAAAGTTATTCAGCTTTGCGTCTAGTTTCCATGGGTTGTTTGTTTGATTTTATGGTCATTGGTGTGTTGTATTTTGGAGTTTTTGACTAAACTAATGGACAAATCTTGGTCCAAAAGTTTTATAAAGTGTTGTCAAAATGTTTATATGGATGTTTGTTGGAGATTAGTTGCATGATTAAAGATTTTGGTGAAAGATTTTCTTAGATCTAAAAGGTTAGAAACTGGAAGAGGAAAAATAGTTTCTACTTTAAGAAAGTTTGGATCTTTTGTAGTCTATTCTTACTCCCATGGCTTTGATAAATTTATTTGATGATACCAAGCCTTTTCTCTGCATGTTAGGTTGTTTGTTTGAATAGTTTTGGTGTTAGTTTCAAATATATGAATTTTTTTTCAAGAGAATAATGGGTTAGGTTACAAGTTTCATGATTTCAGCTAGATCCATGCTTTGGTTTATTTTTAGCCATGTGATTTTAAGTTTAATGCTTGGATATACTTTAGAACACATTTTTAAACCATATGATATTTTGGTTTGAAGATCTCATCATACTATATCTCGGATCAAGTGTTTGATCAAAGAAAGTTGAGAAACAAAATTCTGTTTTTGGCCAAGTGTTGGAGTTGAGAACTTCAAGTGAGATTTTGTGGTTTTGACTTTTATGTGTTTATTCAAAGCATGTTAGTTCTTAGGAATGTGTTATGAACATATTAGAAGAAATTTTTGGATTTTTTGAGTTCTTGGAAATGTTTTGAAATAGGTCAAACCTTGAGATTCAAGAGTTTGTATTTTCGTTGGATCTTTTTACTAAAACGTTTGGATCTTTTTACTAAAATGGTTTGTGTCTATGAGAAGTATATTTTGTTGGATGTTTTAAGCATGTTTTTAAGATTAAGATAGGAGGATCTTTTTTGCAATATTTTGGTTTGATTATGAGTTTTGAAATTGAAAAAAATTGCAACAAAAATCAAAAGACATAGCCTTAGGAAGTTTCAGCCCTATGATGTTTTCCATAGTTGTATTTGGTTTTAATTTTTTCTAAGTTGATACTTAAGTTTAGGACAAAATTTATATGAGGAATGTAAATTTAGTGATTTTTAGAGTTAGGATGTGAAATCTTTAAATTATGGGTAAAATGGTCATTTTTCTACATATAGAGGGTAAAATGATAATTTTATTCTAACTTAGCATTTGTCATGTTTTTAACTGTTAGTGATAAAGTTTCTACTTTTAGAATCCCTACTTACAGTTTCTCATGTTTCGTGCTTAATCTCTGTAACGCGACGATCACTATAAGGTGCAGTTTGGAGAATGGGATAAGATAAGATGGTGTTAGATGAAAATTAAAACTTGAATAAAATAATGATAGAATATTAGTTTTTAATATTATTATTGTTTTGGAATTTGAAAAAATTGAATTGTTTATTATATTTTGTGTGGGAATTTGAAAAAGTTGTAATGATGAGATAAGATGAAACACTTTCACTATCCAAACAGGACTAAGTTAGATTTTAACTTACTATCAAATTATTGTGTATATGTGATAGGTAAGGAAACTACAGTTTATGTATGTATATTATCATATATGCTATACTATGCCATGTCACCTCGTGCTTATATGTTTCATAATTTATTTTGTCACATATTGCTATCTATTACAAGTATATCATGTTACGTAATGCTATCTATTACATGTATGTTATGTCATGTAATAGTTTCTATTACTTTTTATGTCATGTTATAAAATATTGTCTATTATATGTTATGCCATGTTACGAAATATTATATGTTACATGTTATGCCATGTTACGAAATATTTTCTATCTCATAGTACGTCATGTCTTTCGTCTTGCATTCATGTCATGTTATATTATGTCAAGGCTTCTGTCCTTAAGTTTTATGTCACGTTTCATATCAAATACAATTTGTGTATCTCGGGAACAACTTTTCAAGTCATGTCAAGTTTGTTTGTATCCATCACGGCCCTAAGTGCTAGGATGAGGTAATATTCTAATGGAACTTCTTTGTTTGTGCTAGAGTGCCTAAATTAGTGTGAAATTTCTTAAGTTGACAAGGTAAAGATCAACGAGTTGCGAATAGGACCTAATTAACTGGTCACCGAAAAGCAGTAGGCACTAACGCCGATGATGCCACCCAAATTTCAATTTCATGTTATATGTACTCGTGAGGGTGCAAATACATGAGACAGGATACTTACAGTTCGTGTGTCCACACTAAGTGCAAATATTTGTGAACTTACAGTTTGTGTGCCCAGCAAGTGCAAATACCTATGAACTGGTACGTATGCTAACACACTTATATCTGATGTAGATACCTATGTTGTGATGCGGTAATCAGTAGTAACACATGGCTCAAGAGAACCCGTGTAGCACCCATATGGTCACTTTTATTTATTATGCTTATTGAACAAGATTCCAAATTCACATATTTCACGTTCAGGTTCATGATATGTTCAAGTTCACGTTCAATCATGTTCCAAGTTCACGTTCAATCATGTTTCAAGTTCACATTTTGTCCATGTTTCAGTTCAAGTTCATGTTATTTAGATCAAGTTTATGTCATGTCAAGTTTCAAGTTCAATTCATGTTTCAATTCAAGGCATGTCAGTTTATATCATGTTACACGTCAAATTATTTTATGATTGCTTATAACTTTGATTATCCACCCATGCCTTTATTGCCATGCATGCATCATTAACCTATGTGAAAGTTCTCTGTTAACTTGCTGAAATTTATAATCAAATCTCATTGTGGTAGTCATAACTACCATTCTCCTTGAATGGTAGGAGATTTGTAAGGTCGAGGAGAGGGAACGGAGTCAGGCCGATTGGTGCAGGTTGATTAGGCGGTGCCGATGCGACGCGGAGGTTGTGGCCTCTTTAGTTAGATTTTTGGACAGTATTATGGTATCGTTGACTGAGTTATGCGAGTTGCTTAACAAACTAGCCCAGTAATTATATTTCTGGTGATGTAATTATGGAGCTCAGTATCCCCTGCTTTTGAGATTACAGTCTTCTAAGACCTATACTGTAATCATGGATATTTATCCTTTCAGTATGTATGAATCATGTTGTAAGTAATTGGGATTTTTTTAATTTGATGCATAGTGTTGCTCAAAAAAAATTATCCGCAGCAAATATTATATACTACTAGATACATGTTAGGAACATTACATCTTAATTTGTCATGAATGGAGGTAGGTGACCTTTTGTTGCATGTCGCAACGCTTCAGATATCCTTCCAATCCCAAGCAGAACCGGGTGTGTCACATTGATAGTCACACGGTCAGAGAAAATCACAAAGGACCTGCCCCCACTACTCGTAAGCCCACTAATAGGTCCAATGCAAATAAAGCTCGTGACCCTCCTCACCAACATAGATATATGCCAAATCTATGGCAAAAAGGGTCATGTGGCCCTCAAGTGCTAGAATAGATTTAATCATTCTTATGAGCCTAATGATATTCCTCAAGCACTTGGTGCCATACATTGAAAAATTCCTTTCCTGATAACAAATAGATTGCAGACACTGGCGCATTTGCCCATACGATAGGTAATCTAGGTATGCTTGAAAACTCACGTCGCTATTTTGGTACTAATACTGTAATTATAGGTGATGGTAGTTCTCATGCTATTACCCATGTTGGTGATACTTATATAAAAAATGGTACTTCTAGAATTAAATTATGAGATATGCTTTTAGTACTGGCTCTAGTAAAAAATCTTTTATCTATTGGGCAACTTACTAATGATTATTCATATAACTGTGAATTTTATAGTGTTGGTTTTTTTGTTAAGGAACGGGAGATCGACCGCGTCCCGATGATTGGATGTTGGAAATGTAACCTTTACACCTTATCTGTCCCTTACAAGGCTCACTTCTTCACTCATTGTCGGACTGTCTCTGAAGACATGTGGTATTAGCGCTTGGGACATCCTCAAGTCTCTGTTTTCCAAGTCCTCAAATCCAGCTCTAGTAAAAAATCTTTTATCTATTGGGCAACTTACTAATAATTATTCATATAACTGTGAATTTTATGGTGTTGGTTTTTTTTGTTAAGGATGGGAGACCAACCGCATCCCGATGATTGGATGATGGAAAGGTAACCTTTACATCTTACCTATCCCTTACAAGGCTCACTTCTCCACTCATTACCGGACTGTCTCTAAAGACATGTGGTATTAGCGCTTGGGACATCCTCAGGCCTCTGTTCTCCAAGTCCTCAAATCCAAAAAACTAGTTCAAATTGCTGGTTCAAATAAACTTCATTCTATTTGTGAAAGTTGTCACTTAGGTAAACTAAGCAAACTTCCTTTTTTTATCCTCTTATAGTTTAATTCATGTTGTATTTGATAAATTTTATTATGACTTGTGGGGACCTACCCCTGTTATTTCTGTTGGAAAATCTTATTATTATGCATGTTTGCTTGATGCTTTTGTAAATATATTTGGTTTATTCCGCTAAAAAAAATGATTTTTTCTCTGCCTTTTTACTTTTTCAGAAATACGTTGAACTTGAATTCAATAAAAAAATTAAAAAAATTTCAAACTAATGGGGGTGGTGAATCTACCAACACTCAACTTACTTTGGTGGTGAATTTACCAACACTCAACTTACTTTTCATTTAAAACAATGTATTATTCACTAATTTTCTTGTCCCCGTACCCCTGAACAGAATGACACTATCGAACGTCGTCATCGAACCATTTGTGAACTCAAAATGACGATGTTTTTCCATAGTGGTGTTCAAAAACAATTTTGGGTTAAAGCCTTTGCTATTGCTACTTTTTTAGTTAATCGACTTCCCTCTAACACACTTGATTTACAATCCCCTTTTTCCAAATTTTACAGAATCTATCCCAACTATTGTTCTTTTCGTGTGTTTGGTTCCAAATGCTATCCCTATACTTGGGACACCAAACAAAATAAATTTGACTCCAAAACCTTACCATGTGTTTTTTTGGGATACAATGATAAGCATCGTGGGTACAAGTGCTATCACCCTCGGATTTGTTGTACTTATAGTTCTCATCATGTTGTCTTTGATGAACATACTTTTCCTTATAAAAATCCTCGGAATCTTCACTTCCTTCCACCTGCTGAGCTGACTCTTTCCACCGTTGACATCTAGAGTACTCCTCCCTTGGCTCAATCTCCACCCGTTGCTATCATCCCTATAGGTACTGACTTACATATCTTGTTGCCTGTTTCCTCCTCTCCCATCCCTAACTATGATCCTCTCCCCACTACGTCGACTCACCTCAATCTCCCTGAACCTCCTACCCCATAGTCTGATCTTCCCTCTAGGCCCACCAAACACATCATGATTACCCGTTCCAATCTGTCTTACAAAAATATGCCAACCTTCATGACCTCACTCCCATTCCAAAGAACCAAAAACCGTTCACTTTGCTCTCACTCACCTTGGTTGGTCCCAAGCCATGCTTGATGAGTTACAAGCCTTGATCAAATTGAAAGCTTGTTTAGTCGCCAAAGGCTTTCATCAAATAGATTGTATTGACTACCACGAAAATTTTTCACCTGTTATTCACCTAAGCACCATTCAGATTGTTATCACTCTTACCCTGATCAACCACTGGAACATCCGCCAGTTGGATGTTAAGAATGGCTTCCTCCACGGTGATCTCCATGAATCTATTTACATGGAATAACCTCCAGGTTTTATTCATCCAACTCTCTCTTCTCATGTTTGTAAGTTAAATAAAGCATTCTATGGTTTAAAATAAGCGCAATGTGCTTGGTTTGATAAGTTCAGTAGTTTCCTTCTCACTTATGGCTTTATTTGCAGTGCCGATTCATCACTATTTATTTATCACTCCTCTCGTGGTTTTCTTATATTGCTATTGTATGTTGATGATATTTTACTTACTGGGTCCTCCATTAATTTTCTTAATGAATTTATTTCAACTCTTCGTTGTCAATTTGTCAGAAAAGATCTTGGCCCCCTTCAGTATTTTCTGGGAATTCAAATTACCCCGACCTCTGATGGCCACATATTGTCTCAAACCAAATATGCTCTTGATATTTTAAAATGCGCCCATATGATTGATTGTAAGCCCATGGGTACTCCCACAATGCCCAAGACCAAAGGCCTTACCTTTACCTCCCTTTTTCCTAACCAAGCCCATTAACACAGTATCTTGAGTGCCCTTCAATATCTTACTCTTACCCGCCCTGTTCATTTATATAGTGTTAATTTTGTTTTTCAGTTTATGCACTCTCTAACAGAATCCCATTTTGAAATGGTCAAACTTATTCTTAGATATTTAAAAGGCACTGTGTAACTTGGACTTCATTTTAGCTCAAGTTCTACACTTGATCTTTATGCTTTTTCTAATGCAAAATGGGCAGGGTGTCCACTCACTTGACGTTCCACCACTGGATATTGTGTCTTTCTCAATAGAAACTGCATTTCTTGGTCCACCAAAAAACAACTCACTGTCTCCCGCTTGAGCTTTGAAGCTTAATACCGAGCGATGTCTTAAACAACCATTGAGCTTTTCTCCTTCATGACTTGGGCATCAACCTACCAACTTCCCGATTGTTACTATGTGATAATCTCAGTGCTCTTTACATGGTAGCCAATCCCTTTTTTCATGCTTATAGCAAACACATCAAGATTGACTATCACTATGTCCGTGAACCTGTAGCTCTTAGTCTGCTTCATACTCGACATGTTTCATCCTCCCTCCAACTTGTTGATCTCCTTACCAAACTGCTTTGTTGTTCTACGCTCTATGATCTTAGCACCAAACTTGGCCTTGTCCCTTGGCACAACTTCTGGGGGCATATTGACAATACTCACATACCAACGGTGTGACGCCCCCAGTCCCCACTTTGGATTAGATCGTAACTGAAGCATTGGGACAAGTAACTCAAGACTACATACTCCCGTACATGATAGTTAATATGCAATGCAACTAGCATGTTTCTAGAATATGCAATAATCGGAGCGAAACAATTTGATTCTATATAAAGTTTGGAACCATCGTTATATAACTAAAGATCTCCAAAGTATTTGTTCAAAAGTCTCCCAAATACAAAATAAAAAGGGTTTAAAACCATAACCCTTGAAATACCAGGTTCACAAAAGCCAAACAGCTTTCACATAGCCAAACTAGGACCCTATGCGGCCTTGTCCTCGTCATCTTTCGTAAATTCTTAAAATGCTTAAGTACTTCACAGATGAAACGGTCTGCAGCTTATAGCCTTTCCTCTACAATTGGTTCCGCTGAGCGCTTGGGGCACTTCCGGGCATCCTTAATGTTTGGGGGACCCTCCCTCTTGTTTTTCCCCATGGTCCTCTAAACTTATCACTACTTCTACCATTCTAGGTGTGGAATGGTTGTGAAAACTATCACAGTGAGATGTCGAGAAATCTCAGCAAGTTAATAAATAATATACAGGAAGATAATAAAAGCATGCAAAGGCAAACCATAAGAATGTATGCATGGACGTGTACTTGACTCAAAAACTTGTTTCATGCTTGTACTCTTTTCTATTCTTTACTTTTCAAGGAAACACTGGACTTGTGAACTTGTAAAGAATATAATCAAATAACAGAGTATCAATTTCTTATTAATCTCTTGTACTCTTTTCAATATAACAATGTCAGTGGACACCTCACGGCTCTCCTATGCACCATGGGCTCTCTGCTAGTTACCGCATCAAGAATCGGCTCTCTTGACCGAGTGTGAGTACTTTGGAGTTCATATAACACGGTAGTTCGCAATTCGCTTTAACCTTTTTCAATGTAGTGCACCCACTAGAGTTAGGCACTATTTCGCTCCAGAATCTCTTAAAAACGACCCATTCGAACTACATTGACTATTCTTCATCAACCCAGGAGTTATCACTCCAATTTAAGAACTCCAAAGTAGACAGATGAGTTCCACTAGGATATTCCTCCATCCTAGCATTTGGGATCATGACAAGACATGCACTTAACTTTTCCAAAGGATGCACAACCTGAAATGCATGTGACATGTACTTGGAATAAATTTATTTTCTTCTCATGTAAGTCCCGAATATGCATGCTATGGACAATGAGGTTTTGAAGTCACTAAGCATATAGTCATTGATCACATGTCAAAGTGCACCTTGAAAATATTAGAACATATGTTAATCTTACCACAAAGCAAGGAACAAGAGCTCAAACACCATATAACAACTCAGTTTATGGCATGTTATATCTAAGGAAATAAACAGTCTATAAATCCAATAATCAACAAGCATGAACAAGCATTACAAGCAATGATTTCCAATCATTAAAGGCATTAATTCAATTGCAAGAATATACTTAGTCGATTACAAAGCATGTGACAAACAACCAATTCATATTTCAATTTAATCAATGACATGCAAAGTTCACTTGCAACATACAAACATTATCCAAAAGTAGGTTAAGAACTAACTTACAAATATCTGAAGAAATTAAATATCAACGACAAGCAACCTATAAATATATTGCACAAATCGTTAGATCAAGTGAAATATAACGAAACCCTAATTTGGGAGTGAGTGTGTGTCGTGCTTAGGGTTCTTGCAACTTGATTCTACACATTCCTCTTCTCTTTGTATGACCTTTCATGGGTTCAAACCTAAAGGGAAAATGTAACACCCCGCCTAAAAATGCCCTTACGCCTTGACCTTAGTAGCCTTAATCCTACTTAATTAGGAGTCGAGCTATTTGAGAATAAGAATGTTTTGAATATTTGATTTGGCAAAAAGGACATATACTTTGGGTTTAGTAGAATTATTAGAAGATTTTAGTGTAATATTGATTTTTGAGGAAAATGAAATTCTTGGAGGTTGATTGGAGAGTTTTTAGTGATTTATTAATTTTGAGGATAAAAAGCCAAGAGGCCTATAAGGGAATGACACATGGCACATTGGATGGTTGTCACAATAATGGGCTAAGCAATTTGGGTAAAATTCTTGATGAACTTAGGAAGGCCCAAGAGATTGGTTTATTAAGGACCCAAGCTTTTTGGGTATAAAGGCTTAGAGAGACACTAAGGCATTAGGCCCAACTTGATGGACACTAGGGCTAACTTGATGGATATAAGACTTTAGGCCTCTAATGCACTAAGGATGCGATGGGCGAAGGTTAAGATGTTAAAAAGACCATAGGCTTAACTTGGGAGATATAAAGTTTTAAACCTTTCTTAGAGGACTCTAGAAAATAGGCTCAATGAAAATGAAATAAGGCTATTAGGTCTAACTTAGTAAGAGTGGAGGTATTAGGCTCTTAATTATGGGTTAATTACTTACATTAAGGTTGATAGTGGGATTAGCATTAATCATGGTACTTAGTGTTAATGAGCTAAGGATTAAAGAGGTAAGCCTATTAGTAATTTTGGTGAGACTATTTAGAACTTTAGAGCATTCATGGTCCAAGCCCAAGAAAACTTTGAATCAAGCCTTAAGGAATTCAAGACTAGTTATGGCCCAATTATAAGGAAGGCATAAGGCGTTTGTGCCAAACTTGGTATAGAATGGACCCATGGCCCAATTAGGGCAAGTCAAATATTTTCAAACTCAATTTAGTGAATTTTGAGGTTTCTTTTAAACCCTACAAATCTGTAAGATGACCCTCTCATTTAAAGCCCAAGAGTCCTTAAACTATGAGCCCATACATTCGGCCCTTTTAAGCCCACATGACCCAAAAACCATATTTGGACTCATTTCACCATTCAAGAACAAAAGCCCAATACACCATATCATTGGTTTTCTTAAGCCCAAATCATACTCAAAGTATCCAAATCAAGTTTTGAAAATTGGCTAAGGCGATTAACCTTCATGCTTGAGGTTAGTGCACTTTAAGCCATGCTTTGAAGCTTAATTGTGCTTAATATTTTCTTTAACCTTTTTAATTCACATTTTCTTGAATTAATACTCCCTTAAACCTTTATTAAGACCCTATTAATGACCTAGCTAGACCAACCCACATGTCATTATGAAAAATTTCATAACAAGCCCATACCATGCTTCAATCGGTTGTGTGCATTGCCCTTTGTAATGCTTGGATTATTTTGCCCTTGGGCCCAACATTTTTGTGATTTATCCTCAAGAGTAATATGGTCCTTAAACACCTCATGAGACCCTCCCAAAATCGTTTTGAGCCTTGGATGAAATTACTTGCACAAACCAATTCCTTGAACCAAACCGGGTGCACCTTGGTTTAGTTTGTGTATGAACCGTTTGGATTGAATTTGAACCAGCCTTCTGCCATGGTTTGCACCACCACCCCACTCCACCTCCTTCTCCACCCAATCACCAAGAAGTCCCATGACTATCATGAAGGATTTTGACTCATTTTTGTTGCCCAAAAACATCCAAAACCGAACTGATTTTCGGCTATCACAAAACCACCTCCATCCACCTATTTTCAATGGTTGTTTGATGGTTTTTCTGCCACCCAAATGATGCCCCACGACCATACCTGCCTTCTAAGATCAATGTAGCAACTGTGGAGAGGTAATCATGGTAGTTTTAGGCCACTATTCCCCCTGCACAAGCTGACCTAAGCTCATGCAAGCAAATCTGGAAATTTTTCAAATTTGAGCACCTCCCACTTCACCCAATCACCAAGCACCCAAGCCAACGCCCCTCACCCCTTGGCCTCCTATAAATAATTCCCTCCCCTTCTCATTTCACTCACACCAAAGCTCCAAGCATCCTCTTGAGCCTTGAGAGTATTTCCACCTCTTAGAGATCAAAAGCGTGCAAACCAAGTGAGTTTTGGTGAGTTCTTGAGTGTTCATGTGTAAGGCAGTCTAGAGTGCTTGGAAGGCCTCGAAATTTGTAAGGTTTCTTCCTTTTGATCTTAGCTAGAATTTAAATTTTTGTTTTCAAGTGTTGGTACGAAATTTGGTTAAGTTTTGAGAAGGTTATGTTGCTTAATGCAAAACCGGGTCAATTAAAGGAAGGTTTGAATGATTGAATGTTTTAAATAGAAATTTAGCTATGGCATGTACTAAGCATGATTTTATATGATATATCATTATCCTAACATGATTATGGAAGGTTATATTTGTGGTTAGAAGCATGCCATGACAGGTTTTAAATCTATCTTGTTTTGATCTTCAAGCATGGATCGGTTTTAAGCATATTGGTGATTAACGATTTCTTAACTTTGATTAAGTGTTGGGATGAACTTGATTACTCAAGTACTAGGCTTAATAATGTCCCTAAGGATGTTAATGATCATTAGTGATTAAAGAAAATCTCAAATCCATGCATTCATAAGGATCAATAGTTGAAAATACACATAGGCATCAACTAGGATGCAAGCCACGGGTTGGGACTAATTGGACAAGTTTTACTTTTAATTTTGAAAATCCAAGGGCATAGATAGTTTCATAATGTCAAAAATATTAATTTCATGAAATTTGGTTAAAATTGGAGTTTGTTTGCAATTAGTGAGAATTTAGGACTTAAATGGCAATTTTTGAAAGTCTAGGGGTATTTTTGTAAATATTCAATTTTTGAAGCCTTTGATTTTGAACCTATCCATAAGAGTATTAACCCTAATGTAGTATACACATGATTTACACAGCTATAGCGCTAATTTTAAATTTCCCCAGAAGTTTGTAAGTTGGCCTCTAACTTACACCTTGATAGATTATTTATGAATTATTGATAAATGCTTATTTCATACTTCAATTATCATTTTTAGCATAAATTATCATGTTATATGATACAATGAGTGCATACTTACCTGACATGTGACATTTTTATCATTTTTCCACATTACATTTATAAATGTCATCTATACATGAAATTTACTACATATGCACATGTCATAAGAAACATTTTTCAAAACATAGCATGAAAATCATTTTGTCACGACCCCAAAGGCTAGTATGGGGAACTATCCTGGTGGAACACCTCTGTCCACTTTAGAGTGTTTAAGAATGGAGTGGTAACCCCTAAGTTGACGAAGAATAGTCAACAAGCCTCGAATGGGTTCTTTTTAAAGAAAGTCGGAGCGAAGTCAACATGTTGTGACACCTAACGCTGGTGGGTGTACACGTTATGAATTTTATGATATTATGTTATATTTACCAATGCATTGAGAAAGAGTCTATAGACAACGTAGTTTCAACGTAAGTTGTACTACGGTCACCGGCAGGTACTCACAGTGCATATGGGGAACTGTGATATTACCACAAGTTATGTTATTAATTAAGATAATGATGTAAGTCTATGATGATGAAAGTTTATGATGAAATTTTTATGAAGAAGTTATGTTTTCTAAAAAATGATGACGAAATTACTTACTGAGTAAAAACCCGTGTCTCCATAGTTTTAAAAGATGTTAAGGAATCTGGCTGGGAGACATGCATACTAATTTTCTACATCTCATGCATTGCATATTTATCATTTTTTATGATTGATTTATTTTTGTGCGAGTTAGTTGTTTAACTTACTGAGATTTCGAGTAAATCTCATCCTTTAATGGGACTACTATCATTCCACTCGGAATGATAGAAGTTATGTCAGGAATCGGCCAGGAAGAGATGGATGGAGCACTGGATCCGCATGTTTGAGAAGGAGCCGATTTTTGTGAGGAAGCTAGATCTAATGCTGATGTTTATAACCCAAGTCCTTCATGCTTTATACGTATGAAGAGAATAATATGACTTTGTATACAAGTCTATGCTACATTGGTATTTTGAAGATGATTATTTTCTAATAAAGTTTGGATGTTTTTAGTTATTCTAGCATATCTTACATTTTAACCTTTTATTTTCGCTGCGATTATTGCATACTGTTAGTTGCATACTAGGATGCATTGCATATTAACTGTCATGAACTGGGATATGTAACCTTGTGTTGCATGTCCCGACGCTCTAAGTCTCTGTTCCATCCCAAGCGGGGATTGGGGGCGTCACAGCGGTGGTATCAGAGCAGTTCATCTCTGGGTAAACCCACATGTCCTTAGGAATCTTATGCCAGAATATAGGTTTGAATCATTAGTCTTGCTTAGGCTTGAATCCTGCAGTTAAAGCTCGGTTTGATATGCATACATCACATGAGTCGGAAGGATTAAGACAAGATGCCACGTGGTAGACAAGAAAGGAACGCTGAAGGATCTAACACCCACAGAGATCAGGATCGTTATTTCGATGGAAGACGTGATTTGGCAGACGCGATTTGTCAAATGACGGAGACCATGAAGCAGCAGCAGGAAGTAATCCTGAGGCAGAGGTAGCAACGCCCACTATTTGAGAACCGAGGGTGTTCCTACGAGAAGTTCCTGAAATATAGATACCACAATTTCATGGGAATCGAGGGACCCATGAAAGCTAACAGATGATTATTAGATCTCGATAGGACCTTCGAGATCAGCGGCTGTACTAAGGAACAGAAGGTACAGTATGCGGGGCACCTGCTGCAGGGTGAAGCTGGATTTTGGTGGGACACCAAGAGGCAACTTTTGATTAGAGAATTGGGAAATATCACTATTTTGACCTGGGAGAGGTTTAAGGAGGAATTTGATAATCGTTTCTTCCCAGAGTCAATGAAGACTCAGAAGGCCCAGGAGTTTGCCACATTGGTGCAAGGCAATCTCACTGTTGAGTAGTACGTTGCGAAGTTTATGGAGCTGGGAAGGTTTGCCCCACACTTGATTGCTACTGAGAAAATGCAAGCCCAGAAGTTTCAAGCAGGGTTGAATCCTAGAATTCGCAGTTATGTGGCTGGATTTCGCATCCACAACTTCCAAGAGTTGGTTAATGTGGCTACAATAGCGGAGGTGGAACAACAAAATGTGACAGCTCAGATCAACCTCGAGAGAAAGAGGGCTTCTACCTTCACTGCTGGCGGGAATAATGGTAAGAGGAGGATTATTCAAGGAGCTCACAAGGGAAAAGACGTTATAATAGCTCCACCTGTCACCTACAAGAAATGTGGAAGGAACCATAGTGGTGAATGTCTTGTGGCCCTTGGAGTATGCTACCGATGCGGACAGTCAGGGCATATGATTCAGGAATGCCCACAGAATGTTCAAGGAGGAAAGAACATTCCTAACAAACAGCCCAACCAGAGGCCACCTGCTCAAGCCCGCGTTTATGCCATCACCCCTGGTGATATCAGTGAGGAAATCCTAGAGGACGAGGAAACAGACGTTATCACTGGTATTTTCCTTCAATACCCCTCTTTAGAAATTAGTTTTTAAAAATAGCTGCTTAGTACTCAGTAGTAGTTACGATTCCCGATGGAAGTATAGTCAAGTGTACTTGAGTCCTTAGGATTTTCCCTCTAAGTTAGATGGAAGGAATATGGAGGCAGATATGATTATCTTCAGTCTATTCGTGGTTTGACTTAATATTAGGAATGGGCAGGTTATCCAAATGTCATGCCAAGTTAGACTACAAGAGGAAAGAGGCTTTGTTTGACCCACTTGAAGTTCGTAGGATAAGAGGAACCTATAAAGGCTATTTCCCCTTTTGATCTTGGCCTTTAGAAACTGCATCGCTAACTTTGTTGTAGCCTATCTAGCTTTGATAGTTGAAAGACTCTAGTAGCGATAAGGAGATTCAGAGCATACCTGTAGTTGAGGATTTTCTTGAGGTTCACAGACGACTTACCAGGATTAGCCCCAATAGGAAAACAGAGTTTGTAATAGATCTAGAACCTACCACAAGTGGAACACCATACCGTATAGCCCCATTAGAATTAAAGGAGTTGAAGGTTCAAATAGAGGAACATAGGCAACATCTCAGCTTAATGTCGAAAAAGATTGAAAGAGCATAGGGTGTATTCCAAGTTCAACAAGTGTGAAGTTAGGAAGTAGAATTCTTAGGGCATGAGACTTCGAGTAAAGGAATAGTGGTTGATCCAGTAAGATCACAACAGTAGTGTATTGATAGCATCCTACCAAAGTACACAAGGTCCGAAGTTTCTTAGGATTAGCTAGTTATTACCAAAGGTTCGTATAGAGGTCCTTTAGATTATTAAGAATTAGATGTGTATTTATGCAAGATGAACGTGTCGTCACTTTTGCTTCTTGACAACTAAGAAGCCACGAGTAGAATTACCCCATCCATGACTTTGAGTTAGCCCGCCATAATTTCTGCCTTGGCGATCTGGAGTACATTTCATTACAACTCAATCTGACGTATGAGGAAGTTTCTGTTAAGATCATGGAGTGGAAAGCAAAGGAACTTGGGAATCAAAAAAATTCCTTTAGCGAAGGTTCTTTGGTGAAATCACAACATTGAAGAAGCCACATGGAGAAAGAGGATGAAGCAACGACCAAGAAACGCTGTATCCAGTTATCTCTTCCACGGATACCTCAGAATCACTAACCTCTTTTCTCGTCGCATACGATACCGTGAAAAAGGATCTCTAGAGATCGAAGACACATCAATTGAGCAATGCAGGAAAATGGAAGAACAAGTTGACTCGCACTATGACTCGGAAGAGGATATATTCTGCTACCGCACTCGGGAGGAACTGTTGGATGATATCAATGAAGACCTCTTGTCTAGTTCAGGACCATAGAATCTCTGGTAGGTATGTATATATAGTATGTGAGTCTTGCATGCTTTACACATCCATATCCATACCCCGATTTCGAGGACAAAATCTTTTTTTAAGGGGGGGAGGATGTAACACCCCGCCTATAAATGCCCTTAGGCCTTGACCTTAGTAGCCTTAATCCTAATTAATTAGGAGTCGAGCTATTTGAGAATAAGAACGTTTTGGATATTTGATTTGGCAAAAAGGACATATACTTTTGGTTTAGTAGAATTATTAGAAGATTTTAGTGTAATATTGATTTTTGAGGAAAATGAATTTCTTGGAGATTGATTGGAGAATTTTTAGTGATTTATTAATTTTGAGGATAAAAAGCCAAGAGGCCTATAACAGAATGACACATGGAACATTGGATGGTTGTCACAATAATGGGTTAAGCAATTTGGGTAAAATTCATGATGAACTTAGGAAGGCCCAAGAGATTGGTTTATTAAGGGCCCAAGCTTTTTGGGTATAAAGGCTTAGAGAGATACTAAGGCATTAGGCCCAACTTGATGGACACTAGGGCTAACTTGATGGACATAAGACTTTAGGCCTCTAATGCACTAAGGATGCGATGGGCGAAGGTTAAGATGTTAAAAAGACCATAGGCTTAACATGGGAGATATACAGTTTTAAACCTTTCTTAGAGGACTCTAGAAAATAGGCTCAATGAAAATGACATAAGGCTATTGGGTCTAACTTAGTAAGAGTGGAGGTATTAGGCTCTTAATTATGAGTTAATTACTTACATTAAGGTTGATAGTGGGATTAGCGTTAATCATGGTACTTAGTGTTAATGAGCTAAGGATTAGAGAGGTAAGCCTATTAGTAATTTTAGTGAGGCTATTTAGAACTTAAGAGCATTCATGGTCCAAGCCCAAGAAAACTTTGAATCAAGCCTTAAGGAATTCAAGACTAGTTTTGAGAAGGTTATGTTGCTTAATGCAAAACCGGGTCAATTAAAGGAAAGTTTGAATGATTGAATGTTTTAAATAGAAATTTAGCTATGGCATGTACTAAGCATGATTTTATATGATATATCATTATCCTAACATGATTATGGAAGGTTAAATTTATGGTTAGAAGCATGCCATAATAGGTTTTAAATCTATCTTGTTTTGATCTTCAAGCATGGATCGGTTTTAAGCATATTGGTGATTAACGATTTCTTAGTTTTGATTAAGTGTTGGGATGAACTTGATTACTCAAGGACTAGGCTTAATAATGTCTCTAAGGATGTTAATGATCATTAGTGATTAAAGAAAATCTCATATGCATGCATTCATAGGGATCAATAGTTGAAAATACACATAGGCATCAACTAGGATGCATGCCACGGGTTGGGTCTAATTGGACAAGTTTCACTTTGAATTTTAAAAATTCAAGGGCATAGATAGTTTTATAATGCCAAAAATATGAAGTTCATGAAATTTGGTTAAATTTGGAGTTCGTTTGCAATTAGTGAAAATTTATGGCTTAAATGGTAATTTTTGAAAGTCTAGGGGTATTCTTGTAAATACCCAATTTTTGAAGCCTTTGATTTTGAACCTATCCATACGAGTATTAACCCTAATGTAGTATACACATGATTTACGCAGCTACTGCATTAATTTCAAATTTTCCCAGAAGTTTGTAAGTTGGCCTCTAACTTACACCTTGATAGATTATTTATGAATTATTGATAAATGCTCATTTCATACTTCAATTATCATTTTTAGCGTAAATTATCATGTTATATGATACAATGAGTACATACTTACATGACATGTGACATTTTTATCATTTTTCCACATTACATTTATAAATGTCATCTTTACATGAAATTTACTACATATGCACATGTCATGAGAAACATTTTTCAAAACATAGTATGAAAATCATTTTGTCACGACCCCAAAGGCCAGGATGGGGAATTATCCTGGTGGAACTCCTCTGTCCATTCTGGAGTGTTTAAGAATGGAGTGGTAACCCCTGGGTTGACGAAGAACAGTCAACAGGCTTCGAATTGGTTATTTTTAAAGAACGTCGTAGCGAAATCAACATGTTATGACACCTAACACTGGTGAATGTATACGTTATGAATTTTATGATGTTATGTTATATTTACCAATGCATTGAGAACGAGTCTATAGACAACATAGTTTCAACATAAGTTGTACTACGGTCACCGGCAGGTACTCACAGTGCATATGGGGAACTGTGACATTACCACACGTTATGTTATTAATTAAGATAATGATGTAAGTCTATGATGATGAAAGTTTATGATGAAATTTTTATGAAGAAGTTATGTTTTCTAAAAGATGATGACGAAATTACTTACTGAGTAAAAACTCGTGTCTCCATATTTTTAAAAGATGTTGAGGAATCTGGCTGGGAGACATGCATACTAACTTTCTACATCTCATGCATTGCATATTTATCATTTTTCATGATTGATTTATCTTTGTGCCAGTTAGTTGTTTAACTTATTGAGATTTCGAGTAAATCTCACCCTTTAATGGGACCACTATCATTCCACTATCATAGAAGTTGTGTCTGGAATCTGCCAAGAAGAGATGGTGGAGCACTGGATCCGTATGTTTGAGAAGGAGCCAAGTTTTGTGAGGAAGCTAGATCTAATGCTGATATTTATAGCCCAAGTCCTTCATACTTTAGAACGCATGAAGAGAATAATATGATTTTGTATACAAGTCTATGCTATATTGGTATTTTGAAGATGATAATTTTCTAATGAAGTTTGGATGTTTTTAGTTATTCTAGCATATCTTACATTTTAACCTTTTAATTCCGCTGCGATTATTGCATACTGTTAGTTGCATATTAGGATGCATTGCATATTAACTGTCATGAACGGGAATATGTAACCTTGTGTTGCATGTCCCGACGCTTTAAGTCTCTGTTCCATCCCGAGCGGGGATTGGGGGCGTCACAGAAAACCCTAGGTCGAATGGTGTTTGTGCCTCCTCTTAGTCATTCGGTCCTTGGAACCCTAGTAGTGACTCGTGTGTGTGATCTATGTGTGAAATACACTTCGTATGTGCCAATCTATCTCCATGGCCGAGAGCTACATTAGAAGGAAGATCCTTCTTCGAAACCTAGTGATGGATGTATGTCATCTATCCTTCAAGGTTCTTGTACTTCAAATCTTGCTAGTTGTGGTTCGATCTGTTGGAGAGAAAGCCTTATACTCTCACACTTGATAAGATCTAATGCGGTTGAATGAAAATTGACGACTCAATACAAAGAGATGCCACACACCTCTTACTCACCCAAGCCGAAACCCCTTAGACCAACAAAACCCTTGTGAGTGCGTGATCAAAATAAAAGAAGTGGAGTAGAAGTGTGAAGGTTTCCCACCATGCAAATCCTTTGGCGTGGTCTTCTTGCTTCTCTTCTTACCCTTATGGCTTGATGGTAGGGAATGGTATATGGGTGTAGGAGGTGTTTCGTTGGAGAGAAAGCGAATTTTTCCCCAGGGTGGTCATGTGAGAGAGAGAGAGAAAGAGAGAGAGAGAGAGAGAAGAAAAGGGAGTGAAGGTGTGATCCGAAAATGCAAGATAGTCAAATGACTTTTGGGTACCCCTTTTGGGTGCCGGCCCCATAAAGCTCCCCTTATATACCCCCTCATTTTCGAACACAACCCCCTCATAGAGAATCCAAAAGTCTCCATGCATGGGTGCAGTATGGCACCATACCTCTTGCTTGGCCGAAACCCTTCCCTTCTCTTCTTCATCATTGCCTTATGTTGAGAATTCCAAAAGTCCCGCTACATGTGGGGTGATCTTATGTGGTGGTCTAGGTTCATTGAACCTCTAAGGGCATGTAGGTCTTTTGTGACCGAAATCCTAGTGTGACTCTTCAAAACTTGAGCCTTCTTATCCCTAAGTGTGTGCATACTTGCCATTTGGCATTGGCGTATGGGTGTTTCTTGCCATAGCCGATTGTCTTTCTTCCTTTCTTGTCTTCATCTCCCATAAGATTCTTCTAAAATCCTCAAAAGACATGTGCCATTTCCCAAAGCCATCTCTTCCTCTTCCTCATGATTGCATAGCTTCTAGAAACTCTCATACCTCATGCATGCATGACATATGGCAAAGTGGTGGTTGACTTTCTTGGTTAGGCGTGTGGCTCCCTTGGAAGAAACTCTAGAGTGTCTTTGAGACTTGTGCTCCATATTTTGAAACCTCCCTAGGCGCCTCTTCCCATTCCTCATCTTTCCATATCTTATAGGAACTCACAAGATTGCTTGGGTGGGCATGTGAAACTTAGGGTTCTGAAATGCTCTTTTTTCTCTTCCCCTTCTTCCACTTTCATGTCAAGATTCAAAGTATTTTGGAGGTAGGTTTGTATGTGAGCTATGTGGCATGTGGGTAGGTAAGATGGGCGTGTGCCCTATGTGTGCCAAACCCTAGACTCTTCCTTCATCCAATTCAGCTTCTTCTACCAGCCTTCATGCATGCTTGCCAAGTGGCAACTATGTGCTAGCCAAAAGTGCTTCTTCCCTAAGGTTCAAATGATGGGATTTCTAGGAAAATCCAAAGACCTTTCCTCTTCCAAGTGGGTGCCCCTCATGCCCAAACCCTAATTAGGGTTTTTCCTAATCGTTGGGCCCTTAGGGGCCAACTCTCACTAGCCCAAGGCCTCCTGGTGGGCTTGGCTGCCTCCTCTCTAAGATGGACAAGACCCTTCCTAGAACTCCTTTCATGCAAAAATTTGGGTTATATCTAAGTAGGTAAAGATTAAGATAACAAAAATGGCAAGTAAGGACTTAGCAAAAGTTCGAGTTGTGACAAACGGACAAAAAATTAAACTCAAAACAATTACCAAATGAAGCATTATCTACTATGGCAATTTCACACCCAACAACTATAACTCCATGAACGCCAGAAGACCAACGCAAGCACCCCCCCAATGAGAGCAACTAGTAGAACTTGCCTTTGTAAACTGATTGTGAATATCTTGTTATAGCACTTTCCATGTATAGTTTACTTTCTTTCCAATGGTAATATACATCTTGTATAATTGTAGGCCATGGTATAAATATGAATAGAGACTCTCAATACTCTCCTGGTAATATTCATCAAACACTTTGTTTTCACAGTCTTTATGTGATACCTCATATGATAAGCATAAGGGTAGGTGGTGTATGAGATTCGAAATTGCGTGGGAAGGAGAAGTTCTTACTCTATATAAGGTTCCAATGGGACACCAATTGTATCATTGACTAGTCATTTTGGAGTATAGGTCATGTAGTTTGGGCCTTCTATTGGAGTGTTACAAATAGTATAAGAGATTATCTTAGCTAGAAATGTGAGACTTGAGCTGTGCCATCTACAAATGACAGGCCTGACGAGAATGTAGGGAATTTAAGTGGGGTAGATTGTAATATCCCATATGATAAGGATAATGGTAAGTAGTGTATGGGATCCCACATTGCTTGGGAAGAAGAACTTCTTGCTTTTTATAAGGTTCCAATAGGGCTCCAATTGTATCATTAACTAGTCCTTTTGAAATATAGGTCATGTAGTAGTTGTATGCAGGCCAAATAAATAACGGCAAAATAGTATACGTTAATCGTGACAGGAAATGCATGGTTGCAAAGTGTTTTTCTTGACAATGTCCGTGCATTAGTCCAAGCTGTCACCGAAGTCTCACCCAGATCAGCACTAGCATCAGCTTGGCTATCCAATTAGCTACACTTTGCTTAATATCACATTTTTTACCTTTTGGCTATCCTATTCAATGTCTAGTAATGTTCCGTCATCCTATGATATGCATACACCACCTCATAATAAAAAAATAGAAGGATGCTACTCGTCATCCCATACCAAACTTTACATATTTCAAAAAAGTTATTATTATTTTTTATTATGTTATTTTATTATTGCTAAATTAATTGAATTGTTTTACTCACCATCCATACACCACATTCTTGTTATGAGTAGAAGGAAAAAAAATATTGAAAGAGGTGTGATGTGTGGCGTGTGGGATGATAAGTAGAATTATTCTAAAAAATATACTACTGTAAAAGTTTATGCGACAGATAGAGGTTAATATTTTTTTATTCAAAAATACTATTCATTATTCTTTTAAACATATATGTTTCATCATCTTATAATATGATGAAGAGGACTACTATATACAATCCTATGATGTACAAGCTCCGCATACTTTGTTTAGAAAAAAATGAAGTCCATCATTAGCACAATAATTTTTTCATGTTGGTTTCAAATTTATTCATTTTTTCCAATACGAATGCATGAAGCTTATAACTTAAAACTGCAAGTATCATTTTTCTACTAACAATCATTTGAAATTTTTTAATTACTATGTTTCGAGTGTAACTTAGACTCAACTTGGATACATCTCTCTAGAGTAAAAAGTTTAGAGCCCAACATCTTAAATGACGACTTTGAAAGTGGTCTAACCTTTTTCAGAAGGATTTCCGTTTTCCGTTTTGGACAAAAACAATAGACCCAAAGAATCCAGTAGAGCCCAACATCTAGCAATGCCCAACCCAAGTCAAAAACTAACAAAAGTAGACAACTTGTAAGCTTCTCATTGAACAGCTTCTAGCCAATAAAAAAGCAAAAAAGTCATTTCACTTCTAGGAATAAAGGATTGTTTTTTTTATTATTGTTATATTCTTTTTATCATTTCAATTTAGTTGTAAATATGCTAATCCTAGTTTCCTTTGATACATTTTACTCCAGAGTAATTACCAAGTGTATAAAGGATAATCCATATTCAAAATAGGATTTGATATTTCAGTTATTTGTATTAATTAACATTGAAAATTCGTGTAAAGTTTTTGTCACCAAACAATAAGCCATTTAAAATGCACCATTTTAAGTTGTCCAATGTGAGTGTGATAGCCATATTTACATAACGCTTTTACACAAACTCAAACATCTCACTGACTAATTTGATACTTCCACTAACCCGTCTTCATTCAGCCATCAACGTACACAGTAACACCAAAATTTTTATTTTGGCACCATTACATCCAAGTTCCTCAATTACACAAAGTGATATATAAAACATCAACATGATCAAATTTCAATTTATTTATCAATCTCCTAATTGTCTGGTTGAAGCACGCAATCAAATCCTAGCCACTAAAGATAGCCACATCATATCTAAAATTCTTCTCCTTGCATGATCCAATCAATCAATGAAGTCAACCCAAAAAGATCAGTAAAAGAGGGGGAAGGGATGTAACTCCTAGGAGAGTCAAACATATGTGAAAACAGTAGCTTAGTAAATAGAACTCAGAATTTACCAATGGACCACTTTGTATAAACTAACATCTTATCATCTTAGACAATATTGAGTTATTCCATTTTTCAAATCCTAGCTACCGATCGATAGGATGGTCAGAATTCAAGATTCAAGCATGTAAGTATTTGGTATGATATGGATTTTCAAACATGATTTTGAGAGTCATGACAGTTGAAACAAATGCTTGGGGGCAAGATTAGAAAAGAGTGGTGAGATAAGTATCTGGTAGAATAGTGATCCACTGGTAAATTCTGAGTTCTATTTCCTAACCTACTTAGACAATATTGGGTCATTTCGTTTTCTCCGATCCTAGCTACTGATCGATAAGATGATCACAATTTAAGATTCAGGCATGTTAGTATTATAGGGATTTTCAAACATGATTTTGAGGGTCATGACAATTAAAATAATTTGCTTGGGGGTAGGATTAGAAAAGAGTGGTGAGATAAGTATCAGGTAGAATAAGTAGATTTGTGAGATTTTAGAGGGTATTTGAGTGTTGAGTTTATTTTCTTTGGAATGATATTTGATACTTTGATATTGGAGGATTATTGTATTTTAAGATGTAATTTTTATTAATTTTAGTTAAAAGGGTTCACCCTAGACATGGGTTGTGACAATTAAGAATATTTGATAATGTCTTTTAAGTTGTGCAATGCTCCCTCAACTTTTCAAGTAGTCACGAGTTCAATATTTAGACAATATTTACGCCACATTTATTGTCTTTGATGACATACTATTTCACATCAAAGATTGGGAGCAACATTTGGGTAAAATTACATTGGAAGTATTAGCTAACCATAGATTTATTGTAAAATTCAACAAATGTAGCTTTGGCAGGTAGACTATTTGGGTCAAATAATTAGTCATGAAGGAGTAAGAGTGGATCCCAAAAAAAAAAGATGTGGAGGCCCAGCCCTTAGAAAAAACCTAGCCTAATAAAGAAGAAACACCGAACAGTGCGTTTTGGAGAATTAGCCCTAAGGCCCAAACATTTTCTTCCCCAAGCCCCATGCCTCTCTCCCTCGCTATTTTTCTCTTTTTCTCTCTTTGCCACTCTCTCTCTCTCACCTCCCCGCCGTATCGTAGCTCACCAGGTGCGGCTAAGTAGGAGTGAAACATTTTCGTTCCGGACGGAAAAAACCTATCGGATTGAATCAAAAATTGGTGTGGTCAATTTTGGTCCACAATTTGTGAGGCCGCTGGGGTTTGGTTCGGTCTCGGAATCTGTAAGTTTTGGATCGAAATGGACTGAAACTGACCGATTTAAATATATATTTTTTCAAAATGTTTTTTAATAATATGATATATTTTTTTATATTGTAATTATATATGTTAATTATGTAATTTTTATTTAATATATTGTCCTTGACCATATAAAATTTTAAATAATATATGCTATTAGGGGTGAAAAAAACCAATGAATCAGTAAATCGAATCAAACTGCACCGGTGGGTTCGGTCCGGTACCGGGTTCGATCCGGTCCGGTACCATTTCAATTTTTCTCAAAACCAATCCAAATCAGTCCCGTTCCAAATTTCTTTTTTCTAACACTGAATTGGACCAAATTGGACCGATTCATATATATATATATATATATATATTAATTTTTTATATGATTTTTTATATTATATGATAAATTACTAATTAAAATAAATTTGTATTATATGATAAATTACTAATTAATATAATTTTAAATTTTAAAATCCTATATAAATAACTATATATTATCACTTTAGTCTATTGTATTAGTTGTTATACTAATACAATATTACTATATATTATAATATACTATAATATATCACTATAGTCTATAATGCAATTACAATATATAGTATAATATACTTCAATATATTATCACTATATTATTATATACTATAATATATATACTATATAACATACTGAAAAAATTGGACCGGACTGATAAAATCGAAAGTACTGGTTTAGGGGTGTAACCAGTGAGGTATTAGTTCTTCAAATCTCAAAACCGAAATATATCGATTCGGTTGTAAAATATGTCCAAAACCGGACCGGTTACACCCCTATATGCTATCAATTAATAATGTATCATAAATCATATAATAATATATGTAGATATATAATGCATTCATACATACTCTATTATTTACACTTAATTAAAGTAATTAGGTAATTTTTTTTAAATACCTAAATTGCAAGCAAGCATAAATAATCTATATACAATAAAATTATTTGATATTCATTAACCATGTATTAAATGTAAGATATTATTAATAATTATGCATACTAAAGAGTAAAGTCTAAGTCGGTTATAAGTAGTAACTATCAACAGCATAAATACAATTATAGTTAAATATTTTTTTAATAAGTTAGTTATACAATCAACATTAATAATTCACTTAATTTTAATTTTATGAATTTAAATAATTTTTTCATTAATTTATTTGCAAAAACAAAAAATGGAACAAAATAATTGCGCCAAACCAAATAGACAAACTGGACCGGACCAATATCTAATGGTCCGGTCTGGTTCACTAGGGGTGATCGATTCGGTTCGAGAAAATGATGAGTTTCGGTCCATCATTTCCCCTCCAGTAAGTATTCCGCTCCTGCGTTTCTTTCCCCTCCACCTCTTCTGTATTTTTCATCGCTGATCGTAGCGCCAGTCATGATGTTTGTTCCCATTGCCCTCCCTTACCGTCTCCACCACACAACGTCACAACCAAGCACCCTTGCATCGTTCCCCCCCCCCCCCCCCCCCCCCCCCCCCCCCNCTCATTCTCTCTTCATCTCTGTCGCTCTCTCTCTCCCCCACGTTCCCTTCTTCTCTCTCAATCTTTGTCCCTCTCTGTCTCTCTCTCTAGCCCCTCCCTCTATTCGCAAGCTTGAGCCTAGGCCATCATTCACCTCCCCTCTCCCCTCACCGACCACCCTTACACTGAAAGCCCCTTCTCGAGTCACACCTACATACGGTATAGAGACCCACCCACTCAGACCTTCACGCACTTTTGAAACAAAAACTACCAACACTCCAGCCACCTGATCACCACCTCGTGGTGCTCCTCTCCATCCAGCATCGCAACAATGAGCACCCTGCTCTCTCTCTCTCTCTCTCTCTCTCTCTCTCTCTCTCTCTCTCTCTCCTGCTTGGTCTTTGTCCACCTCACTCTCTTCCTCTCTCGTGCCCTCTATCTTCCATTGTCTCTGCCACATGCACACACATCCTCTTTCCCTCTTTGCTTGAGACACTACCTACAGCCACCTAGGAACCACTATGCCTCTAACTGACGGGAACAACCACGAGAAGCAACAAAGACCTTTTACAAGCAGTAATAAAGTAAAATAAGGCTGAGACCCACTTCAATTTTCTATCTAAATTAGATAATTTACTACAGATTGAGAAAAATAAGCAACTATTACTATTGAGGCGGAATTCATAATACTTGAAAAATTCATATAAATGACATTACTATTGAGATGGCAAAGCTATATATTACACCATGATTCAATTTATAACTAATTATGTTAGGACTGTTCATTTGAGCTGGGTATTTTTTCGGCCCGATCCTAAACTTGGGAAACTGGAAATCATAATGGCAGTTGAACCCATGACAACATCAACAAGGCCATCAGCACAATTGGAGAGGAAATTATGATCCACCCAAACGTGACTCGAGCCGAAGATGGAAATGGCATCGCCATCAGCCATAGTCCTCCACCCAAAGAGTCTTGATTACGCCCAAAGAATAGTGCGATAGTTGTAACACAGATTTGGAGTGTCGATTCCACAGAGAGACAAATTAAAAGAATAGTAGAAGAAACAAAGAAACTAAGGAAAAAGATTAAATGATTAATGGAGCACAAAGATTAATTTTAAATGTAAATTAAAGTGAAGCAAAGTGACTAAGGGAAAAAGTATTCAAATTTGACAAACAGTAGAGCGTCGGGAATCCCTTGCACAAATCTGATATTTTAATTATTCTTAATTCGTTGAATAACTCAATTGGGAACTCAATTCCCAAAATTCCCAATCGGAAGATATAGATTTATAAATTAAGATTAAACCAAATGTAACCCTATGAAGAATCATTCAGTACTTTTAAAATACGTAAATTATTATCACTATTGAGAAAATCTAACGACGAAAATATATTTAGGAAGCGATATTAAAGCAAAAAATTAAATCAATATAAATAAATAATTGATCCAAACATAATCAAAGAGCTAATCCATTCAATAGAAAAAGCATGACTGAATCCATAAACAGAATAAATTCTATGATTATTCGGAGAAGAAAACACCAACAATGAATTGAGAA
Organism: Pterocarya stenoptera; assembly: GCA_003123785.1. NCBI lineage: Eukaryota > Viridiplantae > Streptophyta > Magnoliopsida > Fagales > Juglandaceae > Pterocarya > Pterocarya stenoptera. The sequence goes on along the minus strand of QEOT01003335.1, from coordinate 362,702 downwards.
TGATAAAACAAAAGAGTTTTAGTAATTGAAAATCAAATACATAAATAAAAAAAAATTAAAAATACCATCTAATGTGCAAGTTCATCCCTAGCCCTACTTGAGAATTTAGTTACCCATAAATATAATGGACAACAAAAATCTCAAGAGAAAAGTAAAGCAAACAGAGGCCATGGCAATTTCCTCTCTTCCTCTTTCCAGCCTCGTCTCCTCTTTCTTTAGTCTGGTTCTCCCCTCCCTAAAAAAACCTAATTTCGTGCTAATAAAATGTTTATATAGGGTAGGAAAGAAACCTTAATGTCTTCATATTCCCGCATACAAAATCGCCTAAATTTTAGGACTCCTCTTAGCAGCCACGTTGGTGCTTTAGGAGTTTGAATTTGGAAATTCCTATTAGAAATAACGTTGTATCTCTTTAAGTTAGCTTTCCAACGCATCAAGAATCGTATCAATCAGATATGTGAATAGAAAGTTACAATCAAAATACTAAAGTATATCCAGACTGTCTCCTTAAGCGTGTTGGACTCTGACTATTTCTCTTGATCCGAATTACTCTTTTATAGTCCCTGAAATTAAACATAAAAGTCTGCTTAGGAGTATCTCAAAGTAAATAGAAACTCAATTCAAGAATACACATTAATTCCTATAATTTATATTTATATTTTAGCATTATAGTCCAATAAGAGGGTATTTAGAGTGCACTTTCATACACTCATCACAATGGGTGTACACACACGCTTAATGGGAATTAGGTAATCATGTACAAGCAACAAGTAAACATTGATCTTATGATAGGAATACTAACAAATGAGACTTCCACCACTCTTTTCAAAAACTTACTTAGGACCAGAACGGTCAACACTAAAAGGTTGTAACGGGGCTTAGGTTATGAGCTATATGAAAAAAAAGATTCAAAAAAAAAGGATTCAAAAACTTCCCAGTACATGCAAAGGAAATCTTATTAAACCTCTCAATAAACCACATTTCTCACTTGATGTACTATCCAACGTTTCAAATCATCGAATAATGCCTCTTTTTCTTTTTCTTTTTTCTTTTTTTTTTTGTTCTTTTTTTTATTTTTTTTTAACTTAGTGAACAATTATGTCACTCTGGTATTTTTCTATTTCTACCCAGCCTTGGTATTTTTTTGCCTTTGAAGCTCACTCACTTGAACACCTTGTAACTCATATTCTTTTCCTTTCTCTCTCTCCCTTTTTTTTAATAGAAAAAATAAAAATTTCACATTTTGTACACACTTGGAAGTAACAAGAGTAGGAAAAATCAATGTATAGGTTATACTCCAATGTGGAGAGGTATGGATGATGTGGGCATATAAAAAGAAAAAGCTACATGTGTTTATTGGCTCAAAGTTGGCTACTAGAGGTCTACGATGGAAAGGGTTACCTTGAAAGGCTCAAACGTTGATCCTAAGTTGACCTTCGTCATATCCTAAGTATATCCACCATCTTACCACAAACCATGTAATGATAGTCTCAAAAGAAGTATCTAATTCAACAGATCAATGAACGCTTATCACAATTTACAGCATTTGTAGGCTCTCAATCCTCTCCAAAACTCACATGAATACTTAAGCAAAAAAGTTAAAAAGCTACATGTGTCAAACCACCATCTTACCACAAAACTTGGATGAGTGCATTAGGGATTCTGTGAATGCTTCAGCAAAACATGATTATGGTGGGTTTGGTGAATTCACGAAGATGACTATGAATGAGAATGAGTACAAATGTAAAAATGATACACGTGTGATGCAAATTAAAAAAAAAATTGACACATGAAAATATGCCACAGAGTTCCAACAAGCATTTTAAATACTGAATTTGCAAATTTTAAATACAAAATTTGCACCACCACCCCCCAACTTAAATGAAACATTGTCCTCAATGTTGAAGAATCAAATTTGAATGAGGAGTAACTAAAAAAGGTAGAATACACCTGATGAATGACGTGGGTAGCTCGTTAAGCACCAAAGATGGCAACCTGAAATGGCAAAATGAAACTAACCTGCAAAAAAAAACAAAGAAAACAATAGCAAATAAAAAGGAAAAGAAAGAAAATAAGAGAAAACAAAAAAAAAACAAAAAAAAACAAATAAAGAAAAAAAAAAACATACCTGCATGGTGTGGTCAAGGTTGATAGACCAGATCGACAAGTGGAATGTCTTCCACTTCCGAAACTTGCCTATCAATTAATACTTTAAAGCGTTGGTCATTTACTTTAAAGATCCAACCATCCTTAGGATCCTCTATTTCTACCACCCCGTTTTCAAAAACATGCCTCACTACAAAGGGGCCAGTCCACCTAAACCGATGTTTTCCTGGATGCTTATGAAGTCTAAAATCATATAAGTATACTCGGTTATTAGGCTTAAACGTCTTTCTAATCATATTTTGATTATGAAACGTTTTCATTTTAGACTTAGATTATGTTTGGATGTTGAGATAAGATGAGAATTTTTAAAAATTTTATGAATAGTGTTAAGATAAAAGTTTAAAATATTATTTTTTAATATTATAATTGTTTTGGAATTTGAAAAAGTTCAATTAAAATTTAAAAAAATTGAATTGTTTATTATATTTTATATGGGGATTTGAAAAATATGTAATGATGAGATGAGATGAGATAGAGATGAAAACTCTCATCCCTCCCCCCAAACATAACCTTATAGAGTTTAGAGTTCACATCAACATCATTTTTCAACTCCTCTAACTCGATCAATTGAAATTTCTTAAGTTTACCCGCATTCAATTTCGACGAAATACTAACAGGGGGAGTGTCACCTAGGTTGAAAAATGCATGCTTTAAACTTGAGCAATGTGCTTTCAATTCCAATTTGGGACTCTCCACTCTTGAAGGAATCTACTTTTCACTTTTCTTAGACAGCTCCTCAAATTTCGGTTGCAAAATATGTGGGCCATAATCCTGAAGTTCATAAAAAATAGCACAAACATCAACAACATCAGATGAATTATTCATAGTATCAAACTCAAAATTAACAAGAAAATCTTAGAGGGAATCAGAATCATGAGTTGTATGAACTCTCTTGTCTATGAGTGTGTCAATCATGTATGTTTGTTGGCACTCATCATCCTCCGCAGGCTACTTACTGATGTGGAATGTATTGACCTCCATGGTCATGTTTCCAAAAGATAGATTCATCAATCCATTCCTGCAGTTTATAAGTGCATTAGGCGTAGCAAGAAAATGTCTACCTAATATGAGAGGAATCTTAAAGTCAGACTCAACAACTGACTGAGTGTCCAAAATTAAAAAATTAACAGGGTAGTAAAACTTGTCAATTTGGATCAAAACATCCTCAACTATCCCTCTCGGTTTCTTAATTGAACAGTCAGCCAATTGAAGCACAACAGAAGTGGGCTTAATTTCACCTAAACCAAGTTGCAAATAAATGGAATATGGCATTAGATTCACGCTAGTTCTTAAATCTAGCAAAGCTTGCCCAAACTCATGATATCCAATGCTGCATGCAATGGTTGGACAACCAGGATCCTTGTACTTGGGAGGAATCCGCTGCTCAATTAGAGCACTAACTTGTTCTGTCAGGAACGCAGTCTTCTTAACATGGTGCTTCCTCTTAACTGTAGACAAATCTTTGAGAACTTTTGCACAAGTATGAACTTGTTTAATCATATGCAAAAGAGGAAGATTGATTTTTACCTGCCTTAGATTATCTAGGATTTCATTGTTAGGATCCAGAGTTCGATTGCTTGATTTTAAAGTTTGAGGGAATGGTACCTTAACAGGATTCTTTGTCACCTCAGGTTCTTTGGGTAGCTCGGCATCACTATTGATCCTTTTCCACATCCTCTGATTTGTTCATTGTTGGGATGTGTAATAACTTACCACTTCGTGTCATAATGGCATTTACATATTTTACGTTCTCTTGCGCCATGTGTTGACCATGGTGTGAGGACTGAGCTTGAGAAGGGAACTTACCTCGCTCATTCACACTCAAGGAGCTCATCAATTTGGACACTTGGCTCTTTATCTCCTTATTTTATTCCACAACCTGCATAATTAAATATTCAAACTTTTGGTTAGCCTTACCCTGTGCCTCAATAAAAGCATGCAAAGTGTTTTCTAAAGGACTCCTAGAAGATGAAGGTGCATGATAAGGTGCAGGATATGATCTAGGGGGTTGTGCAGACGGCTGGTTATCAGACTCCAGCTAAAATTGGTGTGATTGTGCCACCCTGGATTATAGGTATCAGAGTAAGGTGTAAAAGACTTTTTGTACATACCTAAGGCATTACATTGTTCCTCATACATCCCTCTCATCTCAGCAAGTGTGGGACACTCTTGGGCGAGGTGATCTACCCCGCCACACACAAAACATGGTTCAAAAGACTCTGCATGATTAGTCACTTGTGTTGGCTTTAAGTCCTTAGTCTTTAACACCTCTAGCTTCCTAGTGAGCATCTCAACCTTAGCCTTTAGGCTATCCTCTTCCCTGAGATGGTAAATTTCACCACCATTTGGGTTTCTTGCAGGTCGTGACCAATTTGTGCTCTCAGTAGCACTAGGACCAGTCCAAGTGTGAGCTTTTTCAACAAGCTCATTGAGGTATTCTATGGCCTCATCAGGATCTTTCTATAAAAACTCACCATTATACATCATCTCCACAAATTATCGCTCTCTAGGTGTAAGTCCCTTATAAAAATAGCTCACTAAGCGCCAATTCGCATACCCATGATGAGGACACATACTCAACAACTCCTTAAACCTCTTCCAAGACTAATACAAAGTCTCACTGTCCTTTTGTGCAAAGGTGGAGATTTGCCTTTTTAAAGCGTTGGTCTTATGTTGGCGAAATTATTTATTAAAGAAGACCTGAGTCATCTCATTCCATGACCCAATAGATCGGGGTCTCAGTGAGTATAGCCAACTCTTACCTCTATCCTTCAAAGAGAAAGGAAAGAACTTAAGTCTCACAACGTCATCAGTTGCATTGTAACTATCAAAAGTCACAACTACTTCCTCAAACTCTCTAATGTGCACATATGGATTTTCATTTTCCAAGTCATGAAAAGTAGGGAGTAACTGTATCATCCCTGTTTTAAAATCCAATTGGCGAGTATTAGCTAGAAACATGATGCATGATGGTGTGGCTATGCGTGTAGGGTGGAGGTAATCCTGAAGAGTTCTAGTGGGTTGATCTCCTTGTTCACTCATTTCTTAGGGACTAGATGGATTGTCAAATAAAAGATTTAAGAAGTTTGATTTTGACTCTAACACAGGCCTATAAGCAAATCTACCTAAGACATCTCGATATCTGTGCATGCAAGGTAACAAAATATTTAAAAAATATATATATATAAAAAAAATTAAGCAAGCTAAAAGAAGGAACGAAGTTACTGCCTTTACAAACTGTTGAAAAGAAAAACTATCTAGCAATTCTTCTACCGTCTCTCAAGCAACGACGCCAAAATTTGATTACGCCCAAAGAATAACGCGATAGTTGTAGCATAGCTTTGGGGTGTCGATTCCACATAGAGACAAATTAAAAGAATAGTAGAAGGAACAAAGAAACTAAGGAAAAATATTAAATGATTAATGGAGCACAAAGATTAATTTTAAATGTAAATTAAAGTGAAGCAAAGTGACTAAAGGAAAAAAGTAGTCAAATTTGACAAACAGTAGAGTTTTGGGAATCCCTTATACAAATATGGTATTTTAATTATTCTTAATTCGTTGAATAACTCAATTGGGAACTCAATTCCCAAATTTTCCAATCAGAAGATATAAATTTATAAATCAAGATTAAACCAAATGTAACCCTATGAAGAATCATTCACTACTTTTAAAATACGTAAATTATTATCACTACTGAGAAAATCCAACGGCGAAAATATATTTAGGAAGCGATATTGCAGCAAATAATTAAATCAATATAGATAAATAATTGATCCAAATATAATCAAAGAGCTAATCCATTCAATAGAAAAAGTATGACTGAATCCATAAATAGAATAAATTCTATGATTATTTGGAGAAAAAAACATCAACAATGAATTGAGAATGATAAAACAAAAGAGTTTTAGTAATTGAAAATCAAATACATAAATAAAAAATAAATTAAAAATACCATCTAATATGCAAGTTCATCCCTAGCCCTACTTGAGAATTTAGTTACCCATAAATATAATGGACAACAAAAATCTCAAGAGAAAAGTAAAGTAAACGGCAGCCATGGGAATTTCCTCTCTTCCTCTTTCCAGCCTCGTCTCCTCTTTCTTTAGTCTGGTTCTCCCCTCCCCAAAAGACCTAATTTCGTGCTAATAAAATGTTTATATAGGAGAGGAAAGAAACCCTAATGTCTTCATATTCCCGCATACAAAATCGCCTAAATTTTAGGACTCCTCTTGGCAGCCATGTAGGTGCTTCAGGAGTTCGAATTTGGAAATGCCAATTAGAACAAAGTTGTAGCCCTTTAAGTTCGCTTTCCAACACATCCGGAATAGTAGCAATAAGATATGTGAGTAGAAAGTTATGATCAAAATACTAAAGTATATCCAGACTGTCTCCTTAAGCATGTTGGACTCTGACTATTTCTCTTGATCCGAATTACTCTTTTATAATCCCTGAAATTAAATATAAAAATATGCTTAGGAGTATCTCAAAGTAAATAGAAACTCAATTCAAGAATACACATTAATTCCTATAATTTCTATTCATATTTTAGCATTATAGTCCAATAAAAAGGTATTTAGAGTGCACTTTCGTATACTCATCAAGTCCAAAGTGACTCGGGGAGCTTCTCACCATGGCATTCCTAGTAGGCTTGTAGTCAGTGTAGGCCGTGAATGATAACAATGATAACAAACTGGATGGTAATGCAGGCTCCATTCGCAATGTGGACATTAGTCCTACGGCCATCAATGGTCTTGAAGCTGTTCATGAGGAGCTCCTGCTTCAATTGTACCACCATGTCCCGCTTGAACACAATCCAGAGAGGCTCTTCCTGGATAACAGCATGGCCTTATGTTATATAGAATTAAATATTCTGTCAGACCTCATAATTATAATATTAATAATAAAGAAAAAAAAAAGAAATATCAAAACATTTAAATTGAAAAAAAAGGTACTGGGTTGTAAATCTGGGTTCAGTTTACAACCCCAATTCATCCGGATTTCGACCCCGGTCTAACTTGGCCCGAGTTTAAAACCCAAGTTCTGGTGCGAGTATACTTGGGTTTTCGAGCCAGAATCCGGATGAACAATCCTAAATTATGTTGACGCGACATTATCCATTATTTTTTAAATTTTTATATAAAAGTTAGATAAATAATGGTGATACATTCACTTAGTGATATGAAGAATGAGCTACAGGAATCTGAAAAGAACTCCATCTAATAAATAGACTTTGTACAAGCTGATGATCTTAAGGTTCTATTGTCATATTATTTCCTCTTTCACACGTCTACTAGAATTTTTAAGGAATTATTTTTTGGGATTTGCTACACAACTTCCTCCACATTCCACATTTCACACTCCATATTTTTTAAAATTTTTAAATTTTTAAATTTTTTTAAAATTTTTTTTTTTTTGAGTTTGTTCTTTTTAAACTATTTCAAATTTTCTATTCATTATTCATATAATAAATATTTTATAAAAGAAAAAATAAAATAAAAAATATAGTGCATAGAATATAGAGTGAATAGTAAGAGATTGTGGAAATTTTTTTGTTTCCGTTAAAGAATTGATTTCTTTTTTCTCCCAAACACGATTATCGTTTCTATTAATGCACCCTGGTCCCTTGCTTTGCCCCCACCTAGGGCTGTAAGTGGACCGACCGGACCGAATGGACCCAACCGAGACCGGACCGGACCGAGTTCATTCGGTCCGGTCCACGATCCAAATTTTATAGGACCGAATTCATTTAATCCGGTCCACGGTCCACGTGTTTTTCGGACCGGACCGGACCGAACCTAAAAATATATATATAATTAATTATATCATTTTCATCTAACATAATCCTATCACTAACTAATATATAATTATACCATATTATAATTAAGTATAGACTATAGTTATATAGTTATACTTATACTAATATTACTAATATATAGCTATACTATATTACTAATAGTCTAATACTTTATACTAATACTATTATATAGTTATACTAATCATGATTCATAATAACTAATTACTATAAATCTATAACTATATATATTTAGTATCAATATATTAATACATTCTTTAATGTATTATTAATACTATTAAGTATAAAGAGTTATAGTATAAATTATAATATATGTATAATTTATAAATTTATAATAGTATGTATAATTAAATATTTTATGCTTATTTATAATAGTATGTTAAGTATGTACCTTTCTCAATTATGGATGTAATATGTATAGATAATTAAATTATTTATGCTTATTGCTTCATATACAAAATGTTAAAAGTTGTATATGGCTCATTATGCATTAACATACTTTAAGTTAGTAATAAAGTAATAATTAACATCATCAATAATGTAATTTTCATTTAATTTATTATCATTGACCATATAAAATATTTTTTTATTGAGTTTGTTACATAATCCATATTAATAAGTCACTTAGTTTAATTTAGTATTGTAAATAAATTTTTTTTTATTAATTGATGTGAAAAAAGAAAAAAAAAAGCCCAGACCAGACCAGACCGATGACTACCGGTCTGGTCCGGTCCTTATAAGAGTTCGGTCCGGTCTGATTCGGTCCGACTATAGATCAAAAAAGTTGAATCTATGGCCGAACCGGACTGACCCGTTTACACCCCCCACCAACTAAAAAGTCCCCCAATTAATATATTTTAATAAATGAGAAGATCAGGAAAGTCAAAGCAACTAATAAACTTCAAAGCTTTTATAACCGGACCCAATTGCCCTGTTTTTGTTCCGCTCATAAAGCTCACCAACCACCAAAATCCAAACTACACTTTAACTAAAAATGATTTCGGTTTATTCCATTTCATCGTTATAATTTTTTTAAATTTTTATATAAAATATAATAAATAATTTAATTTAAAACAATAATAATATTAAAAATAATATTCTAATAATATTTTATTCAATTAATTTAAAACCATCTAATATTATATCTCATCTCATCTTACTATCTCGAGTCCCGTTTGAAATCCAACTTGCCTATTCTGAAAGGACAATGCTACAGCCCTCGCTGGGAGTTCCCGCTAGGGCAAGCATTGTTTTTTAATGTGTTTTTTTTTTTTTAAAGTTGTTTTTTATATAGATTTTTTAATATTTTTAAAAAATAAAATAAATTTAGAACATCGTTAAAAAACACTTTCTTAATCAGAAAGTAAAAAAAAAAATTAGTAAGAAACGCTTCCTTAATCATAAAATAAAATCAAAAATAAAAAATTTATATAAAAAAAATTTAAAAAAACACACACAAAAACACATGCTAGATCCTAGCGGGAGCTTCTAGCAGGAAATCTAGCATTTTCCATTCCGAAATTCCATGGCTTACTATTCTTCAGTGACGTTGCACTTGTCAAAATCTAAAGGTTTGGGTGCAAAGACAAGATGAGATTTCTCATTTTCATCTCATCTCATCATTACACTTTTTCAAATTCCCATACAAAATATAATAAACAATTTAACTTTTTCAAATCCTAATATAATTTTTTCAAATTCCAATTCAACTTTTTCAAATCTCAAAATTAAAAAATAATATTTTAAACTTTAAAACAAAACACAAAATTCTCATCTCACCTTCCAAACCTAAATCTTCTGGATACGGTCTGATAAGAACAAGGGAGAATCAATGGCACGAAGACATTGACCATGTCTCAAAAGGTTAAACTCATAAAAAAAAAGAGATTTAATTATTTATATTTTATATTTGGCATCCTTTTATGTACAAGTTCACTCAATAATTAGATTGAACACGTAAAATATTTAATTAATGGAGTGCAGCATAAACCAAAATTAGAACTTAAGGCTCTATTCTAATACCTACCATATTGGAAAAAACTACTTATGCTATCAATTTAAACATTTTAGATAAATGATAATCTAACAATCACATCCACATTGCATTTATATTTTCTAATAGATTGAAATAGGAAAAAATGGAATTCGAAAAATTGGGAAATTAAGAAGTTAATGGAAAGGAATTAAATCTTTCTTATTTAGATATTTTTAGGAAAGAAAAGAAAATGAAACTTAATCGAAAATAATAATGAATGAAATGAATATTTTGATATCAGATTAATATGAATTTCTTATATTTTTCTGTGTTTTCCTTATTTGTACATATTCTTTTTTTAGATGAACTTTCACAGATCATCTTCACGTCAAGATGGACTTTCAAATATATTTTCTCTTGATAATTCTATCAATAAACAACCCTTTTGCAATCAAATAATAATTAAAGTTATTATGGATTCATTTTAATTATTTCTCACGCTTCACCCACCAAAATGAAACCTTAATTAATGAAATAGATGGACGAGTCTACGAACTAACATGATTTTATATGATACGTTAAATCTATTTTATAATAAAAATAAATGTTACTTCAATTTATATATTTATTTTTATGAGATATCTTCATGATCAATGTTAAAAGAATTTATATAAGACTCGAATGGTTCAATTTCTCCACAACTTAAAAAGGGACCTCATTGTAACATCTCCAACCTTAATATTTTGTTTATGCACTTATTGTCAAAATTCATTATTGAATCACTTCAAATTTCATTGGGCGTACGTAATGTCCCATATAAAAATTATACACCTCTAGTTGTAGTATCTATAATATTCATAAAAAGAGTCAAATACCAATACTCTTTTTATATAAAGTGATATGACATATTTTATGATCAGTGTTAATTATGTTTAGTATGTCAATAAAGAGACTTAAAAACATATTTATTCATCAAGATATGAAGTTTTAGTCTGCTAATTTGGGTTCATCAGGCTGCCCAACCGTGAGCAAATTGCATCTTTGCAATTTTCACTTATTTTTTAAGAGAGAGGATTGAAAAGTCTACGCCCTCCTATTGGTCCAGGCTCTTAATTGCTGGGCTTTGGCTAGACTGAGGTCGATTAAACAGATTCGGGCCCTCAGGTCTCATAATGAATATTGGTGGGCTGACACGTGGATCACTAAGGCCTGCATCTTTAAAATTCGCATTCGGGGCCGGCACTGTTTAGGACTTTAGTGGACATAGCAGATCTAGAAATTTATATATAAAGGGGCAAATTATAATTAAGATATTAAAAATATTTTTATATATTCTCATAATTCCTATGTATGTAGGTGAACCGTGAAATAATTTTTGTCAAGATTTTTTAGTTCCGCCTCTGCATGCCCTCAATCAATATATAGGACTCTAATTAATTATAACGTTTCATAACATGAAACTTTCACATTACTAATTATAGGACTCTAATTAATTATTATTAACGTTTAAAGAAAAGGAAAAGCCTTTCACTTGGAAAAATTACTAATGTCCCATGCACTTTTGTCGGTGGATGAAAATGGTGGAGTGGCCATTAAATAGAAATGTGTTTGGACAAGAAAAATTATCTCGAACACGTTTAATTAGATTGAAAATAGAGTAAAACTCTGCAAACCTAAATTAGTATAATTTTCACCATCTAGCTAGACATTTCTAACGTACCCCAAAACCTTTTTTTTTTGTTTTTCTTATCATTTCTCTTCATGTTTTGATGATGATCTATTGTGTAGTAAAAAAAATTAAGAATTTCAATTCAATGAACAAATTCTATGGATTCAATTCAATGATTGGATGGAAATGTTTTTGAGAGATGAAAATCCTCTTTAAAGTTTCAAGCAAGTTTAGATCAAATTTTTTTTTTTACTGAAGAAGGTGAATCCTGCTTCTCTGTGTTACTGAAAAAGTTTAGATATTGCTATATATCTGTGTTGATGAAACAGTACTGCATCTCGAGAAATGAGAAACACTTGGGCATCTAGTCCAGACATGATCTTATAATATCCTTTGATGACAAAACGATAACCAAGAAACATGAACCTCCGTCCATGCTCTCGGAAGCAAAACATAAACACAACCAATTACTCGGAAGGTGTTTGCAAGAAGCTGGTAATCTCATGCATGAATTTGGGACTTCATGATCATCATTGGGGAGGTCCTGGGTATTAAGTGTAAAAACACCTGAAGTAAAAATACATATGTGCATATATTCCAATAGATATGACTAAAGCTTATGACAGTGTGTCTTCGGAATTTCTGTTGATTGTGCTGAGGGCTTTTGGGTTTTCTGAGGTTTTTTCAGGGTTAATACGACAATGTATATCGTCTCCATGGTATTCTATTGTGTTCAATGGAATATCTAAAGGATTCTTTAAGGGAGGAAGAGGATTGCGTCAAGGGGATCTAATCTCAGCGTATCTCTTTATTTTAATGGAAGAAGTTTTAACTAGGTTGATTAAAAAGCAAGTGGATTTAGGCAAAATTATACCATTCTTTCATCCAAGAGGAACACCTGTTATTTCACATTTACTTTATCTGATTAAAAAGCAAGTGGATTTAGGCAAATTTATACCATTCTCTCATCCAAGAGGAACACCTGTTATTTCACATTTACTTTATTCGAATGATATTGTGGTTTTTTCTAATGGTGGTAAGGCATCGTTAAAGGAAATTATAAATGTATTCAAGGTATATGAACAATGGTCGGGGCAAGTTGTTAGTAAAAATAAATCTACCATTTTTTTCTCAAAACATATTTCAGCTCCTCGAAGAAGAAGTATGCTTAGATTACTGGGGTATTCTGAAGGTATTTTTCCAATTGTATGTTTGGGTGCTTCGATAGTCTCAGGTCGATTATTGGTTAGGCATTTTGATTTTTTAATTCAAAAGGTTCGAGTAAGACTTGAAAGGTGGAAAGCAAAAATACTTTCAAGTGGGGCAAGGCTGTTACTTATTAAACATGTGATCCAAAGTATGCCAATACACCTGCTTTCGGTGTTAAATACGCCGAAACAGGTTATTAATAAAATTCATTCCATAATGAGTACCTTTTTTTGGGGTAACATGGATGGAAAACCAAAGAGGAAATGGTATTCATGGAGGAAAATGTGTAAACCAGTTTCTAAGGGTGGGTTGGGTATTAGAAATTTATATGAGGTGCAACAATCTCTTCACATGAAATTGGCTTGGAATCTGTTGACTCAATCATCTCTTTGGGGGCAATTTTTCTCAAAAAAATATGTAACAGTCTATATAACAGAAATTGATTCAAATAAAGGATCTAATTTCTAGAGAATGATTGTGAAATGTATACCGTTGGTTTTGGAAAAGTCAAGGTGGAAGCTAAGAGATGGAAAGATATCCTTTTGGAAAGATAATTGGTCAGGTGATGGTCCATTGGTGGCTTTGCAATCTATCTCTGATTTGCCAGATCTACAACTGGAGGCGTGTAAGGATGAAAGGGGTTGGAATATGGAGATCTTTTCCAGGTTATTGGGAAATACTTTTGCTGAAGAGATTGTGGGGAAACTTGGTAGAATTAAATCTGGGGAAGATACTCTCATATGGATTTCGAATAGTAGTGGTAAGTTTTCAACTAGTAGTGCATTAGAATGCACTCATACTCGGGGTCCAGTTTTTCCATGGGCGAAGTGGATATGGCATCCGATGTTACCTAAGAAAATTTCAGTAACTATGTGGAGAGCTTGGCACAATTGTTTACCAGTTGATGAGGAGGTTCGTCGCTTGAATATTCCCATGGTATCAAAATGCAATTGCTGTCAATATGGGCAGGAGGAAAATATGGATCACATCTTAGCTAATGGAGAAATGGCTGAAAAAGTCTGGGAGAGATTTGTATTTGCTGCTGGTTTGCCTTCTTTGCAGGGAAAATCATGGAGGGAGAAAGTGGAATTCTTTCATAGAAGGGCAAAAATGTCTGCAAAAGGAGGCCAAATAGTGGGTATTCTACCTACAATAATTTCTTGGAGATTGTGGTGGAGAAGATGTCAAGAAAGAATGGAAGATAGAAGGGTTTCCTATGATGCAGTAGTTGCTGCAATTAAATTTTGGGTGGTTTGAGTGGACATGAAAATCAAAGAGTCTAAGAAAATGAATTTGTGTGATGAAGCTATGTTGAGTAACCTGCATATTTCTTCAAACCTGAAGCTTAACAACAGAATTATACTAGTAAAATGGACGAGGCCTGCAGCAGATTTTGTTAAACTAAATAGAGGATTCTGTCCCTACTATCAACTTCTCTCTTCTTACCTCTAGTACTCCCAAGCAAAGGTCCAAGGTCATTAACGACCTTGGCAAAGCTTGCCAAGACTGGGGTTTTTTGTGGTAATTAAATATAGAGCTGTGCTACAAGGAAGCCTCCTTGTAGTGCACGAAATGCACGGAATGAACACGTGGATAAGTTAAGTTAAAGAAAAATAAAACAAAATTATATAAAAAAAAAGTCATAATCATTCATCCTCCCTCCCGCACATGAGAGTCCCTTTTCATTTGCGTTGCACTCCTCCCGCAGTAATGAGAAGCCCATCGCCCAAATGAAGGTGAATGTTGGGAACATTCAAAAATTTGTCAGCACTATTGATTCGCCCATCGCCCAAAGGAAGGTGCCTAGTGGATATAGCCTCTGACTTGGAATTATTCAAAGAGATTGGCTTTAATTTGTATTGAACTGGAATTTGTTTTTAGAATTGATTGAGTGTGCAGTGTGTTCCTCAAGTAGTGAAAGAATGGTTAAATGCACCTAAAGTTATCGTATAGCCAGGCTTTGGTAGATTTGGTAGGTTAAACCTGAAAATGTGATTGTGCTATTTTTAAGGATAGTTTTTTTCAGATTACTCTTGGTAATTTTGCAAAACTAACAAGGTCCTGAGATGAGCTTTGAAGCATCAGTTTGCTGTTGGTTTTTATCAATAAAAAGGTTTTAAGAAATTGGTTTTTATCAACTCCGAAATTGGCCTTGAGAAATTTCCTTGGAGCCTTCAGTCAAATCTCTCTCTGGGACAAATGTTTGTAGAAAGCCTTAGAATTTCCATCAATAGAGGAAGAAACTTTCAAAATGTAACTCCGAGAAAAAAAAAACAAAAGAATCTATCGCATGCTCTTTATCGAGGAGAAAGAAAGGAAGAATCAGAAAGGCCGAGTGGTCTATGGTGGAACAATGAAGGAAAGCAAAGGATTCAACTAAGGGTAGAATAGACATTTCCTATATGATGACATTGAGGGTGTGCAATTCATGCTTAATGACCGGCGTGCTTTACAGAATTTTTCTTAAATATAATATTGCACTAATTTTGTCTTAGGGTAGTTTAAAGTATTTGTATTGCTATTAAGGTTGATGATTATCAATTGATCAATCATGGTGTCCTGGATAGCCTGATGAAAGGTAATGATTAAGACTTGTGAAGAGTTTTTCAAACTGGCGGAGGAGAAAAAGTAGGAATATGCAGGGAAGCATGTTTTGGATCCAATCTCTTATGGAACCAGCATTTAATTGTGCAACGACCCAAGTGTAAAACTTCTTGAAAGAATAAAGAGATCCATAGGATCTTTTATCTCCAGCCATTTGTGTTTGAGAACTGAAAAGCCTATAAAAGAGAGTAGAGACTTTTTGTAGAGAAGGGACTTCTAGCCTTTTAGGTTAGAACTTTTTGGGGTGAGTCTAATGGAAGACACAAGTCCCTTTATATAGGCAAGACTAGAGGCCCTTATTTATTACTCCTACAACCTTTGGGCTACCCTCATTATTTCATCTATTAAAAAATAGCAAGGGTTAACCATTTTATTTATTAAGGGCAATTACCTATACTTGATAGATGAAATGAATCATTTTAGATGAAGTGAACCACCTTAGGGAAGACAAATGGTTTTCTAGGGAAACCAAAAGTCTAACATTCACCTACTTGGTTCACTTAATAGGTAAAATTGAAATGGCAAAAAATAATGCCTTCAATTCTATCAAGGTATCCTATACAAGAACCATGGTAGTATTGCTCTATATAGTGAGCATTTCCTTCCATGCATCACAACTAATAAAAGTCATTCAGGTCCAACTTAATCACCCAATGGATATAATGAATTCGTTTACTTTATGGGTAAAACTGAAACTGAATTCAACTTTATTCTTTGTAGAATATATAGAAATATGAGAGAGATTTCACTTTAGATAGGCCCATATGATCCACATGACCCCAAAGTTGTTTTATCGATAAACCTTTAGTCATTGGATCGGCTAACATCAAATCTATACTAGTGTGCTCAATATACACCACATTATTTTTTATGCTCTCTCCCACACTTAAATACTTTATGTCGATATACTTGCTTCTGCTTCCACTCTTGTTGTTCTTTGAAAAGAACACTGCAGCAATGTTATCACAAGGAATCTTTATTGACCTTTGAATGGAATTGACAACTTTAAGACTAGAAATTAAAATTTTCAACCACATGGTTTGTGTCGTTGCTTCATAGCACAGAAGAAATTCTACCTCCATAGTAGACGTAGCAACTATAGATTGCTTTGTGCTTTTCCAAGATATAGCTCATTCAACAAGAAGAAATATGTATCTAGAAGTAGACTTTTTGGTGTCTACACAACCGACAAAATCTGAATCTAAATAGCCAATAACTAGCAAACTTTTTGTATGCTTGTAGGTTAGTATGTTGTCCTTAGTTCCTTGCCTGTAGACGTTTTGTATGACCTTCTTTGTAGCTATCCAATATTGAAGACTTCAGTTACTTTGATAGCAACGGAATAATCCAACTACTAGACATATGTCTGGATGGGTGCAAACTTGTGTATACATCAAGCTACCCACTGCAAATGCATAAGGCACACTTTTCATCTGCTCTTGTTCCAATGCATTTTCAGGTAATTAACCTTTATGAAATTTCTTACCTTTGATTATGGGAGCTACAGAGGCTTTACAATCTTTCATACTGAATCTCTGCAAAACTTTTTCAATGTAGGCCTTTGAGACAGTCCTAAGACTCTTTGTGTCTTGTCTCTGTGAATCTCTATGTCAATGACAGAAGAGGTTTTACCCATATCCTTCATTTCAAAGTTTTGGGAGAGAAATTGTTTAGTCTCATGTAATAAGCCCAAATTACTACTTGCAAGAAGAATATCGTCTACATATAGGACTAGGAGAATGTATTTGCTCCCACTGACCCTAAGGTATATTCATTGATCAACAAGATTCTCGATAAAACCCTGTGAGATAACAATCTTGTGAAACTTTAAATACCATTGATGGGAAAAGAGACTTCTTCAACTTTCATACTTTCTGACTGCCATCATTGAAACCCTCAGGTTGTTTTATGTATACCACTTCATCAAGATCCCTATTAAGAAAAGTCGTTTTCATATTCATTTGATATAGCTTTAAATCAAAATGAGCTACTAAGGCCATGATTATCCTCAATAATCTAGGCCTTCCTTCTGAGTGAATCCTTTAGCGACAAGTCTAGCCCTATATTGTTCAACATTACAAGAAGAATCTCGTTTGGTTTTATAGACCCATTTGTAGCCAACTGTTGTCGGCCCTTCTAGTAATTCGACGAGATCCCAGACTTAGTTCTTATAAATGGGTTCTAACTCATTCATCATGGCATCCAACCAAAATGTAGATTTATCTCCACTCATCACTTGTGAAAAAGAAATTAGGTCTTCTACAAGTCCAACGTCAAAATCAGACTAAATTAGGTATACAATGTAATCATCTATAACAATAGGCCTACATATTCTTGAGGATCTTCTTAGATCCACTACTTCATCATTTGGAGATAACTCAATTGGCTCAGATTGTAAATGCGGAATAACTTTAGGTTGAACCACATTTATGGGAACATGCCATTCTTGAAAAGCCCATACTTAGATGGCAATGAGTCAAGGATGTAATGGACCAAGAACAACTAAGATATCTCTATCTTTATGCCCTTAAGTTGAGAAACAATGTCTCTTATTTCCGTAATGTACACAAGCATACCCTTAGAACTGTCAAAAGCTTTAGTAGTGAATTGCCTGATAAGAGTGCTAGCTAAAGCCTTATCAGAGCAAACAAACTGTTCCTCCATTGGTTGCATTAATTCCTTAATTCTAGCATAGTCACCAATAGAATCTCTTATGCTCTTACTCATACGAGATTTTATGAGCATTAGACTTAGGTGATTAGATCACTCCCACATTGGCGATTTTCGATGACTTTCTGTGTATTCGTATCTGTAGAATAATTAGTGCCATCAAGTTTTTGAGTAAAATAAATACCATCAGCTAATGATTGTGGAACAACAGATGCAAAAACCAAGAAAAATTTTAATACTATGAATTCAAGTAAATTTTAACCTTCTTGTGGAAAAAAGTTGCATAACAACATAAATTTACTTATCTTTATTTATAAGAAAAATGATTCCAAATATTAACAAATAAAACTATCCACACCTATAGGCAGAAGACAAATTTTACCATCAACACCGAAAATTATTTTCTTATACTAATTAATTCACAAAAATTAATGATTTCCCTGTAGGAATAAATCCTTAAAATTTATGATTTAGTTACAATGAGATTCCAAATTTATTTATGTATTCTTTTAAATAATAAGGATGTTGTAGCATTACCTTCATTATTCGAAAGAAATACAATTGGACATATACTAAAATAGGTAAAAACCTATTAGTTGTAATTAGCCCAAAGGCCCATCAGTATGTATAAGCCTGAAATTAAGCCCAAAGTTAAAACATTCCATTGAAATCCATTAATATAGTTATGAGCACATAACCATCCGGATATGAATTCAAAGAAAAAAACTTAAAAGCCTAAAGTCAAGCTCATCTCCGAAATCATTAAAGACTCATTATATGAACAAAATTGAAATGCTACTAATTCAAACACAAAGCTGAAAGGTTCGACTCTGATACCAACTGTAAAACTTCTTGAAAGAATAAAGAGATCCATAGGATCTTTACCTCCAGCCATTTGGGTTTGAAAAGCCTACAAAAGAGAGTAGAGATTTTTTGTAGAGAAGGAACTTCTAGTCTTTTGCCTTAGAACTTTTTGTGGTGAGTTTAAGGAAAACATAAGGCCCTTTATATATATATAACCAAGACTATGGACCCTTACTTATTACTCCTACAACTTTTGCACTACCCTCGTTATTTCATAGATCAAAAAATAGCAAGGGTTAATCACTTTATTTATTAAGGCTAGACAATTACCTTTACTTGATAGATGAAGTGAATCATCTTAGATGAAGTGAACTACCTTAGGGAAGACAAATAGTTTTCTAGGAAACCAAAAGTCTAACACCAAGTGTTATTTTGGAGAGATTTTATCAAGTTTTTTGTTCATCCCAAGTTTCATTGTCCGGCCAAACCCACTGGGTTTAGGTAATCATGCATATTAATTGTAGCAGCGATAGTGAGAATATTAATATTGGCTTTTGCTGTTGTAATTGCTAAAACAGAGACATTTCAATGGAGCATAACAAAAGAACTGGGAAGTAGCCAAAGAATTAAGGGATATCAATGAGCTTGGGGTTGGAAGAAGGCTACATAGAAAAGGCCATGAATTTGGATTCAGGTTTACAGATTGTGGCTGCATTCCTGTATCCTCCATGTCCAGAGCCGAAAGTAGCAATAGGTTTACCTCCTCACTCAGATCATGGCCTCTTGACCCTTCTTATCCACACTGGGATACGTGGCCTTCAGGTGCAGCATAAAGGGAAGTGGGTCAACGTATATGCCAATCCCAATGCAATCGTGGTTAACATCGACGATCACATTGAGGTGGATCTCCCAATTATTCTAACATATTGAAGTTTATTAATTTCACACCTTTGTTTTTTTCTTATGAGCAAGTTAATTGCAGGTTTAATTAAAGCACAATTCATGTCCCTTCTTGGTGCTAAGAAGCGTAAATTGTAGGAACTTTATTGAAAAGCAGACAAATACCAAAACCAAGCTAGCCTATATATCCCAATTCAAGCTCAAGAATTACAAAAATTATCTCAAACATGTTATGGATTGGTATATATATGCTTGTGTGTGTATATATATTCAACATCCTGATAGAGGGCATAGCTTACGATCATCAGCTTTGATCATGCCACTAGCCATTTGATTAGGACATTGTAGAGTAATCTGAACACTTTGTCGCATCTCTTCAACACATATAAATGATTAAAATTCACATTTTTTTCGTAATTTCAATTTTGAGATAAGTAGTGGTCTCACGTGTTATTATAGCAGATCATGTCCTAAACCTGAAAAGGCAGTACTGCTTGCTCTGATATTTATGTGCGCATATATTTTCTTGCAGGTTAGGTTTGTTTAATTAATTAGTACTTGGAAATATTTGACCAAGAAATTTGATTCTTCGGATCTTTCTAACTAAGAAGTGTTAATTTCCTACAAGATATTGATTAACGGCAAGTACAAGAGTGTTTTCCATCGGGCACTTGTGAATGGAACGGATGCAAAATAACGATACCTATATTGTTTGGACAATAACTGGTAACGATTGTTAGCCCAGCACTAGAGTTGGTTCACAATGAAACCAATCCACCAGCATTCGCGGGAATGAAGTATAGGGAATACTTGGAAATGCTTCAGGCCAAAATCAGTGCCAAATTGTCTCACGAGTAATTAATTATTGCTAAAATACTTTATATTGAAATGAAAAGAATGTTGTTGCAAAATGGATGTTAGTCGTGGAATATATAATTACTATTCCAAATTAATATTATTAGGAGTTGATCTGTAGCCCTAATAAGGCAACAGTTGATTATCAATGAAGATTGTCTATTGTATTTATTTGCAAAATCATTTGTTTCCTTGGAGGTCCGTTTAATTTGAATCAACC
Organism: Pterocarya stenoptera; assembly: GCA_003123785.1. Classification (NCBI taxonomy): domain Eukaryota; kingdom Viridiplantae; phylum Streptophyta; class Magnoliopsida; order Fagales; family Juglandaceae; genus Pterocarya; species Pterocarya stenoptera. The sequence continues at coordinate 341,815 of QEOT01003335.1, read as the reverse complement.
TACGAATTTTAAAATAATATTTTTTATTATTTGTTTAATCATTATTTTTTTATCATCTCTTGATATGATAATACTTTAAAAAAGTAAAAAAAAAAAAATCTAAAATCCTCGAAATCAATGGTAGATATATAGAACTTTGAAATAAAAATAAAGGACCAAAAAAAGCACCATAGATCTTCGATTCATATGGCCACGAGATGCGTGCTAGGCAATGACAGCTCCGAGGGCTGCAGATGGAAACTTCAAATTCCACTCTACGAAAGTGAAAAAAAGACCTAAACAACATGAAAATGATTGCTAATAATGTATTCTTCTTCACCCAGCTCAAGCATTCCATAGAAATTGAAGTAGACCATTCCTTGAGGAATTCATGGAACTTCATGAGCAAAGCAACAAGATAGATGGGAAATCTTGTTTGGATCACGTAATAATCTCGACTGTGTAGAAGTATTCTGTTCATGTGCCTCATCCACCCGTGAACTATGTATTGTCTAGAAGGAATATTGCTAGCCGTATTTTTCTGCTTATCGAGACAGTACTGGCCAGAGGTTGTATCTTCCAAAATTTAAAGTCTTTATCTATACAAAGATTCTATTCCTAGTCCGGTTTTTAAATTACACACCACATATCCTCTAATGTGACAAACCCGGTCTGAAGAAAAGTTCGGTCTATAGGTTGACCTCATCCCCCGTGGTACGAGTTCACTCCAGTGGCTAGCATCCCCTCTGACAGGAATCCCCCCTCCCATCGTTGAAGTGAGAATCCCCTCTCCCCTGTGACTCCCATGCGAGAACGCCCCCCCAAGCCAGCCCCATGCGATTCTCGGCCGTTGAGCTGTCTAGTGCTTCTCTATCATTCCTCTTGTGTGAATCCCCCTCCCCCATCGGTCTGGTTGCTTCTCCCCCGTGCAATTCTGAAGCTCCATTCTTCCATTCCTCCTGTGCAAATCCCCCTCCCCCATCGGTCTGGTTTCTTTGCTATTGTTCGATATGTTCAACAACCAGAACCCTAGATCTATATGTTGTTATGTAGTTCTTTTGTTTCAACCAATTTACTGGCAAGGAATTGCACGATTTCTTATTTTGGGTTGTGGTATTTTTTTTTTTAAGCTATTATTGCACGATTTATGATTTTTGAGCTAGGTTGCTTTGATTTCTGATTTGGGGTTGTGGTTATTTCCAGTTTTTAGGCTATTATTGCACGATTTATAATTCCTGATTTGGGGTTGTGGTTATTTCCAATTTCTAGGCTATTATTGAACGATTTATGTTTGCTGAGCTGGGTTGCTTTAATTTCTGATGTGGGGTTGTTTTTATTTCTGACTTGTTCAGTTTGGTTTGTGAATGCTTGGGTGATTTCTAAGTTGATGGGTTGCTTTGATTTATGAGTTGCTGGGTTGCTTTGATTTCTGATTTGGGGTTGTTTTTATTCCTAAGTTGTTGATTTTGGTTGATGTGTTGGGATATATGTGGAGACTGGTTTTGGAGCTAAAAAAGTGTTTGCTAAAAGTTGGCTCGACTGTTGGCTCGAGTCAAAGTTCGCTCGAGCAAGGTCTCTAGTCGTTGGAGCGAAGGCAAGTCAGAGAGGTACGCTTGAGTCCCACTCGACACTCCGCTTGAGAGAGATGCAAACCCTAGTGGTCGCTCGACACTCTGCTCAAGCTAATGTTCATTTGGTTGTTTGCTCGAGTCGCGCTCGGCACGCCGCTCTAGCAAAGTACGCAATTTTTGCTAGAATAGGTTTCCAGCGCCACTTACTATAAATATATCATGTTAGACTTGTGTTGTACGGTCTTAAGCATATTGTGAGAGAGGACAATTGTCTTGTGAGTGCATATTGTGTGAGAGAACAAAAAGGCCTACAGGGTGTGAGTTGAGATTAAGTGATTGTAATCTTCTCTGGTTAATCAGATTTCTGTAGCTCTGTGGACGTAGGTAATTTTCTGAACCACGTATATTGTGCGTTGTGTTTATGATTGTGTTCCTTTTACTTTATTTGCCATCATTGGTGTGTGTGTTTTACATAACATTTCACAACAACTGATATCAAGAGTCAAGGTCGGATCTAAAGGAGAATGATGGCTGGAAATAAAGTGAACGCACCCGGGATTGAGAAGTTCAACGTCATTGATTTTGGGTACTAGAAAATGCAGATTGAGGATTATCTCTATGGGAAGAGACTCCACCTTTCACTATTGGGAAAGAAGCTGGAAAGCATGGTTGATGCTGAGTGAACCCTGTTGGATCAACAGGTTCTAGGGCTTGTTCGGCTGACTTTGTCCAGAACAGTGGCACACAATGTCAATAAGGAGAGAACCACGGTAGATTTCATGGCGACTTTGTCAGGTATGTATGAAAAGCCTTCAGCGAACAATAAGGTGCACTTAATGAAACAATTGTTCAATCTGAAGATGTCGGAAAGTATGTCTATAGCCCAACACTTGAATGAATTCAATACAATCACAAATCAACTGTCTTCTATAGAGATTGAGTTTGATGATGAGATAAGAGCGTTACTTCTGTTGGCATCATTGCCAAATAGTTGGGAGGCCATGAGGATGGCTGTGAGTAGTTCAGCCAACAAGGCAGAACTGAACTACGATGACATACGTGACATAGTGCTTGCTGAAGAGGTACGTAGGAGAAACTCAGATGAGTCCTTGGGTTCAAGATCTACCATGATTGTTGACAATAAGGGCAGAGGATATGGTAGGTCAAGCTCCAAGAGCAGGGGAAAAACAAGATGAGATCTGGGCAGCAGATCACATGTTGGAGTTGTGGCAAGCAGGGCCACATTAAGAGAAACTGCAGGAACCAAGAAAGTTCTAATGATGATGCTATGAATCTAGTGGCAGATGAAATTCATGATGCCTTGCTCTTTGCAGTGCACAGTCCGATTGATGATTGGGCTTTGGATTCAGGGTCCTTATTCTATAGCACTTCACATCGAGAAATCATGCAGAATTATGTTGCTGGTGATTTTGGGAAGATGTACGTGGCTAATGGAGAGGCACTAGATGTAGTGGGAGTAGGTGATGTGCGCATCACACTTCCAAACAGGAGCGTGTGGACTTTACAGCAAGTCAGACATGTTTCAGATCTGAAGAAAAACCTGATCTCTGTGGGATAGCTTGATGACAGTGGTTTTGCAGTAACGTTCTCTAGAGGAGCTTGGAAGATCACTAAGGGTGCACTGGTCTTAGCGCATAGTAAGAGATCTAACTCTTTGTATTTAACATCAGGGTCCAGTGATGTGCAGGAAAATACAATAGTACAAAAAGGTAAGCTTGATCGCACAAAACATGTGAGGAAGCCAAAGGGAGTTAGTTTTGCCGTTTCTCATGAAAGCCTGGGAAAGTTGGCTAAGGTTGCCAAGATCGGTTCGAGACCAGATACTCTTAATGTAGTGGGAGTTGTGAGTCGCCCTGTGGATGTGCTGACTAAGGGCGATGTACGTGGAAGACTGAAGTTGGGCTTGACTTCAATGCGTCTTCTAGCTTGAAAACGGGAGCTGTGAGCTACAGAGATGATAGGGCTTGGCTGGAAACAGTGGCTGGCATGTGGAGACCCAGTCTCCAAGTGGGAGATTGTTGGGGTATATGTGGAGACTGGTTTTGGAGCTGAAAAGGTGTTTGCTGAATGTTGGCTCGAGCCAAAGTTCACTAGAGCAAGGTCTCTAATCGTTCAAGTGAAGGCAAGTCAAAGAGATACGCTCGAGTCTCTCTCGACACTCTACTTGAGCGAGACGCAAACCCTAGTGTTAACTCGACCCTAACTCAACACTCCACTTGAGCCAATGTTCATTTGATTGTTCGCTCGAGCGAAGTACGCAGTTTTTACCAGATTAGGTTTCCAGCACCACTCACTATAAATATATCATATTAGACTTGTGTTGTACGATCTTAAGCATATTGTGAGAGAGGACAATTGTCTTGTGAGTGCATATTGTGTGAGAGAGCAAAAAGCCCTAGAGAGTATGAGTTGAGATTAAGTGATTGTAATCTCCTCTGGTTAATCAAATTTCTGCAGCTTTGTGGATGTAGGCAATTTGCCGAACCACGTATATTGAGTATCGTGTTCTTGATTGTGTTACTTTTACTTTATTTGCCATCGTTGGTGTGTGTGTTTTGCATAACATTTCACAACATGATGAACACTAATTTCAACCTAGTAGGCAAATTTTTTCAACCTTGTTGGTTGGCAAGTTTTTACAACCTTGTGGGCAAGCTTTTTCAATCTTGGATCCTTTTATGCTAATTGTTAGGGATAAGTTCAACTAATTTGGTCGATAATTCAATGCTTCCAATTTTTTTTTTTTTTGGTTAATGTATTTATTCAAAAAGAAAAATATGTAAGTTTCTTTTGTCCATGATGAGGATCTTATTATTCTTTTGGTTAGTTGGAAGAAGGTTTGTCAACCATTGGATTGTGGTGGTTTGGGGATTAATGATTTAAGGATGTTTAATAGAGCATTACTTGGGAAATGGCTTTGGAGATATCAATTGGAGAGCAAAGCCCTTTGGAAACATGTGATTGAAGTGATATATGGAAGTTTATGGGGAGGTTGGTGTACTAATGTAGCTAGTGGAGCTTATGGGATTAGTTTGTGAAAATTTATTAGAAAATGATGAGATTCCTTCTCCAACAATTTCAGATTGAAGGTGAGTGATGGAAAGAGGATTCTCTTTCGGCATGATCTGTGGTGTGGGGATACTACTCTCAAGCTGGAATTCCCTTCTCTTTTCAGAATTGCTAGGGATCATAATGCATCTATTTATGATTCTTACTACAGTAGTAACAATAAGGTTGAATGGAATATCATTTTTACAAGGGAAGTTAATGATTGGGAAGTGGACGAAGTTAAGGCTCTGCTGGTAAAACTCTACAGTTCTAAGTTGGTGCTTGAAAGAGAGGATAGCATGGAGTGGATTTCTGCTGGAAATGCTAAGTTTTCAGTCTCAACTTATTACAGAATTTTGTCAAGCCTTAGTAGTTGTGTGTTCCCTTGGAAAAGTATTTGGAAAGTAAAAGTTCCCTCTAAAGTTGCTTTTTTCTATTGGGTGGCATCTTTGGGTAAAGTAATAACCACTGATAATATTAGAATGAGAGGTATTTTTATTGCTGATTGGTGTGTTATGTGTAAACGGGATGAAGAATCAGTAAATCACATTGGGTAATCCCTAGTGATGTGGTGGATCTGTTGGTAGGGTGGAAGTTTGGGAAGGCTGTAAAAAGGAGGCGAGAGTTTGGAAGATGATTCCTCCTTGTCTTATGTGGTGCATTTGGATTGAAAGAAATGGGAGATGCTTCGAAGATCAAGAACGCTCTTTGAGAGAGCTTAGGGATTTGTTCTTGAGTACTTTGAGTTCTCGGGTTAAAGCTTTTGTAATGGAAGATAATTTTCTGCTTTTGTTTTAGTTTTCTAGTGTTAGTTGTTTTTCGTTTTTGGAAGATGTAGGTGTTTCCTTTGTATACATCCTGTGTACTTGGACTTATGCCTATTTCTTTGAAAAAAATTATTACTTATAAAAAAAAACTTATTCTTTTGGATGCCCTATTTCATATCGACAAGATGTCGTAGATGACCCATGTTTTCACTGCATGTTTTAATTTCCCACGGTAGGTCACTGAATGTTTACTCACCACGTTAAAAGTGTAGTACCGTTAGTCATATGACAACTTTGATTAATCGTGTGTGATCTATCTCCAAAATTCTTTTCACTTTCAGCACTAAATGACACAATTGATGATTCACTTGCTAGTTGTGGGTCCAAAAGGTAGCATCAATGGAGGCTGAAATTAGGTACGGTGTTAAAACGAGTAAAATGCAATTACAAAAAAAATTAAAAATTAAAAGGAATCTACCTAGAAGGTATGTTAAACTCATGTCGAGTCCTCTGGATTACTCGACGGAGGGTAGTGCATCCTTGGTCCAAAAGGTGGCATTGATGGAGGCTATAATTAGGCACAGTGTTAAAAAAACTTAAAATGCACATAAGAAAAAAAATTAAAAAGTTAAGGAATCTATCTGGAAGGTATATGTTGAACTCGTGTTGAGTCCTCCAAATTACTCGATGGAGGGTAGGGTATCATTGGTCTAAAAGGTGGCATCGATGGCCTTTATAATTAGGGACGATATTAAAACGATTCAAATGCACATACAAAAAAAATTAAAAAGTTAGAAAGAATCTACCTGGAAGGTATGTTGAACTCGTGTTGAGTCCTTCGGATTACTCGACAAAGGATAGGGCGTCGTTGGTCCAAAATGTGGCATTGATGGAGACTGTAATTAGGCGCGGTGTTAAAATGACTCAAATTCACGTATGAAAAAAAAAAATTAAAAGTTTAAAAGAAATTTACCTAGAAGGTATGTTGAACTCGTGTTGAGTCCTCCAAATTACTCGACAGAAGGTAGGGTATCGTTGGTCCAAAAGATTGTCTATTATATTTTTTAGAGGTTGGTTTAATTTGAATCAACCTTGAACTACGTATCCACCCATGAACTACGTATCATCTAACAGTACTGGCTTGAGGTCAGATCTCCCAAAATTAAAGTCTTTACTAATACAGACTTAATTGAAGTAGGAGTCTGGTTGTAGTTAAGAAGTTCATCCCACAAGCACTTAAATGCTCTGTAGTAAACACTTATTGACAACTAACCTTGTGAAAGTAAAGCAATATCATTTTGCAATTGAAAACTTCATGGCTCATTTCCTTGAGAAAATTGATTCTTTAACTCTTTCCACATTTCTTTTGAAGTCGTCGCATATATGATTGTCCCTACATTGTCCTTCAATATAGAATTCAAGATCCGAGACAATATTATATTGTTGCATCGCTCCCATGCTTCATACAAAGGATTGGAATCGACTAGTTGATTTATGATTCCAATGATAAAAGCCACCTTGTTCTTAGCCTTCAAATCTTTTTGCATGGATCTACACCATGTGTGGCAATTATCCCCCGTCAAATATTCTCCATTCTTTAAATAATAGGGATTCGCTAATTGATCATCACCATGAATTTTAACAGAGGTTGAATTTGGCATCGCAATGAAGAAAGAGTCTGAACCGGCCTAGAGTTTCCACTCTTATACCATGTTGCAAATTAGAGGAAAAAAGATGAGGATGTAAAACTGTAAGTTCGAGGGGCACCCACTGGGTCATGCCCCTACTCCTCTGTCGTTACGGCATGTAACACATGGCTTACATGCTATAAAGTAAAGTGGTCATTGCCACTTTATTGGTTTAAAGGCTGGCTTTTAGGCCAGCGGTTTGAAATGCACAAGAAGGGCCATACATATATCCCCTCAAATGGTCCTCAGATTATTCCAAAAATTAGAGTATAGAATCTCTCTCTGTTTGTTCTCTCTTGTAAAAGTATCTAGGTTGTGGATTTGTTGAGTATCACTCTAGTTCATTCTACGTAGTATGCTTCACCACCAAAAAGATACGCTTGAGGCTTGCTGAATTATTTGTTCAGGCTGGATAAACTTGTGGAGTAACTCAATAAGCTATGCTTGAGGTATTTCTCTAAGTTCTCTAACATTGGTATCAGAACCAGTTTTTTTAGTTGTTCCTAGTTTATCAAAAACTATTTTAAAGATGGCTCGTGCTCCTTATGCTAATGTTGCGGGGAGCCTCATATACACAATAACGTGTACTCGGCTAGACATATGTTATGCAGTAGGTTTGGTGAGTAGATTCCAACTTAACCCTGAACTGGCTCATTGGAAAGCATTCAAGAGAATTTTGAGATATCTCAAGGGAACTGCGGACAATGTGTTGTGCTATTAAGGTTCGGATTTGTAGCTGAGAGGTTACAGCGATGTTGATTGGGGAAGTGACTTAGATGAGTTCAAATCAATTTCTGGATATATCTTTCTACTCAACAATGTCGCCATTACATGGAGCAATAAGAAACAACATTGTACAGTCTTATATACCATGGAGGCAAAATACATAGCTTATTTAGCAATAGTTCAAGAAGCTGTTTGGTTATGGAGTTTCCTCGAGCATTTAAACATTGGCACGGATACTTCAGATCCGATGACAATATTCTACAATAGCATGGCAGCTATCGCATATGCTAAGGACTCAAAGTATCATGGAAGAACTAAACACATATATATTAGATACCACTACATTAAAGACATGATAGCACAAAAGAAAGTGATCCTGAAACACTTGTTTATAAGTTGCATGGTTACTGATCCCTTGACAAAGCCTATAACAAGAAATATTTTTTAGGCTCATGTTAGGAATCAAGGACTGTGAATGTAATTTGTGTTTCAGTTGACATTGAGATGTAAATTTTCCTTTGGGATATTAATGCAATATGATTTTATTCAGTTCTTGTCTTTATCATATTATTTTTCGGATATACACACAAGTTATATCAACAAGTTTAGATTGGCTCACTCACACGAACGATCGCCCCGGCGCTTAAGTAGTGAGTAGAGCTGAGACATTGTGTCCCTAAGTACTTGTCCAAAGGGATAAGTTGGTTAACACAAATATATGTTGTCTCAGTGGGAACTAAGATGAGGCCTATTGTATTGAGAGGATTATGCATGGGTAAGCCAACAATCCATGTAGCCTGTGGTTAGCTAGATGCGAGATCCTCTTTTACACCTTGAAGGCGAGCAAATAGAGGAATTCGGGTTAGACGCTTAAGGAGCGGCTAGACTAAGAGATGTACAAAGTTGATATAGACATATACTCTTTGAGGAAGAGAAATCCACTATAGCATGTACTTCATACTACATGTGCTTATTCGATCAAATGAGTAACTAAGTAATTGGTTCCCTTCTTTCTAGCTGTGTGAGTCTCATAATTTTTCAAGTTCCTTTATTTACCTTTGAATATGTCATAAGATGGAGGTTGTGACGTCTGCTACTTTGGCATGCTGTTTATAGCCATGATTGATATGATCTAAATAGGCATTACCAGAAAAGTGGTTCAACCAAAATTGAATGACATGAGAGCAAAGGGAAGACTATTCGACATCATATCTTCGATGGCATTTACCGACGTTGAATTATGACGCTACACATTGGTAGCAACTAAGGTTGTGAATACATCGAAATGATTTGGAGGTAGTCAAACATTGTTCTGAGTTTTTTTTTTTTTTTTTACTCCAGAGGGTTTGAAAATGTTTGATCTGATGCGATCAAATGAGTTTAAGACATGACAAGACACTTTAGGGATGTTACTATGCTGGTCTTCTCTGGGAGAGATTTGGTACAGTGCTCACACCTTTTTTTTTAGAAGTTTGCTTAGTGGTCGAACAGCTTATTTGCTAGTATGAATAAGATTAAGAACATTAGAGAGATGCAGGCCTAGGGTCATGTCCATTGTGTGCGAGTGGGAGATGCAAGTTGGAGGGTGCCCACTGGGTCATGCTCGTCCTCCTGTGCCGTAACGGCTTGTAATGCATGCCGTAAATGCCATGTGTTACGTGCTGAAGAGTAAAGTGGTCATTGCCACTTTATGGTTTTAAAGGCTGGCTTTTAAGCCAGCCGTTTGAAATGCACATGAAGGGCTATATGTAGCCCCCCTCAAATGGTCTTTAGATTATTCCAAAAATCAGAGTACATAATCTCTCTCTTTTTGTTCCCTTTTGTAAAAGTATTTAGGTTGTGGATTTGTTGAGTATTATGCTAGTTCATTCTACGTAGTATACTTCACTACCAAGAGGAGACACTTGAGGCTTGCTGGATTATATGTTCAGGCTGGATAAACTTGTGGAACAACTCAATAAGTTGTGCTTGAGATATTGTGTTGAGTTCTCTAACAAAAACTATTTGACAGAGAGAATAAATTTATTCTATGTTTAGTATGAATGGAGTTACAATAGGTCTCTGTTTTTATACATGTAAAAGGCTAAAGGTTGTAAAGGTAAAATAAGTAAAGTAACTAACTAGTAAAAAATAGAAAATCAGTTAGTTACATACTTAATTGAAAATACTTCAATTGAATCTCTAATATTTACCTATATAATATTACAAGGACCAAGCTTCAAACTCTGTTTTGTTTGTTGGCCTACCTGACGACATTGTTCTCTTTACTCTTTAGCAAATTTGTTATTGACAATTTGACCCGAATACGTTGATGACTTTGAAGTCTACTATCCCAAGTTTCACTCACCAACTAAATCCCCTGGAATCAGGTATTTCCTTATCTTTCTTGTTATGATTAACCTCCCAAGTTGAGAACTTCAATATTGCATACCTTAATTAGGCTCGACACCTACTCCATTATCTTCCTAGTCTAGTTTTATTTGATTTTCAAACATAAAAATATGATGATGCAAATGCACATATCAAGAACCCGAAAAGTAGTTGGAAACTTGCTGGAAGGAATATCAGTGATCTTGGGATTAGGAGATGGATATATGGAAAAGGCTATGAATTTGGAATCAGGTTTACAGATCCTGGCTGCAAACTTGTATCCACCATGTCCAAAGCCAGAAGTAGCAATGGGCATGCCTTCTCATTCTGATCACAACCTCTTGACCCCTCCCCATACATAATGTCTTTGGCCTTCAGGTGCAGCATAAAGGAGAGTGGGTCAATGTAAATTCCATTCCCAATGCATTCGTGGTTAACATTGGTGGCCACTTGGAGATGAGGTGAATCCCAAATATTTTATTCCCAATATTCCTTTTTATTTCATTGATATAATCTCTTTACAGTTTACATCTACAGTCCATTAATATCGTTCCATCTAATTAATAGAGCATACCCATTACATTAAGTGATTCGACTACTAAATCATGATAACCAACACATTATGCTAAAGGCCCTATGAAGAATTGTCCAACACATTTAATATGGATCTTTTGAAGTCTTTTGAGAAATAGAGAAAATACAACTAACCTGCATAAATCACATCATTGACATTAGCATAAGTATTTTAATTTTCTTTCCAGTGAATAAAAGAAAGCTTAGGTTGAGATTCTCCACCATTTGATCAAATTCTTGTACAGTAGACATAAACTAGCAGAGTAATGGCTTCCTTCGACTGACTACTTTTTTGCACGATATAATAATGATGATTTTGAAGAGACTTGGGTCAAAATTGGTAAGATTTCATATATACTTGAAACCGCCTTCACCTTTCCCTAATTTGTAGGAAGCATGTCTACAGACAATGATATATACAAGCGTCACAATTACTCTTCTCCCATTATGCCACAAGAATGGAAATAATAATTTTGCTTGCCTCCATTGCTTTGAATATGATTTCAAAACCCATTGGATGCTAATGATATTAACTCCAATCATCACCTGCAACATATGTAAACTTCTAACTTCTATTAGCCAGTAAGTCCCATGACAAACTAATTACCATAAAAACATCATTTTAGAAGAGTCCCAATTTACTGTAAATATTACCATATGGAAAGCCATAAACATGAAATCAATAGCTATAAACTAACCTTATTCTTTCACAAGATTAGCCTCCACTAATATCTTTTAGAAACTTCAATTTGATCTTGTTGAGTGTAGCTAAAACATTTTCTATACCAATCCTCTCTTCAGGCGAGTCGGCACAACAATGCAAAGCCAATCCCATGGTGGATAGCAAACACTCCTCCATTGCAGCATAATCATTTTCATTGCTTAACAAATTGGCATCAACAACTTCAAGTATAGAGAGGGCCAATGATTCTTGTACCAAACACTTCAAGCTCATTTCTCCGGTAAACATATCATCTGTGGGCTTCTTTCTTGTGAAAGTTTCCATCAATAAAATGCCATAACTATACACATCTCCCCTTGTAGAAACAAGTCCTTCAGATCCATACTCTATAAATATGTTACAACTTATCATGAGAAAATATAATTATATGGTACTAAAATGAAAAGGGTCAATACATTACCAAAAAAGAACACTATTATGTGTTTATATGAGAGTACTAGAATGGTAACCATGGAACTTAACCTCACCTGGTGCCATATATCCAATTGTAGCGAGAGTCATTGTTTGTGTTAGAGAAACTCCATCACCAAGGAGTTTGGCAATGCCAAAATCAGCGACATGTCCAACCATATTTTCATCTAATAAGACATTGGTAGGCTTCAGATCACAATGAACAATAGGTGTTGCGTAACCAAGATGAAGGTATTCTACTGCTCTTGCCACATCAATCATTATATTTAGCCTTTGTAACATATTCAAGCAACGGCTTTCAGAGTATAACCACATATCTAGGTTCCCATTAGGCATGTATTCTAATACCAAGGCTTTGAAGTCCATGTTACAACAAGCAGTAATGATTTTGACAAGATTCCGGTGACGAATATTGCGTAATACCTCACATTCTATGTGAAAGCTTTTGAATGCCCCTTCCACTTGCAAATTTAAAACTTTTATAGCAACAGTTGTACCTTCTAAAAGTGTTCCTTTGTAAACAAACCCAAAACTTCCTTCTCCAAGTAAGTTGTTTGCACTGAACCCTTCTGTTGCACGAATAAGTTCTTGATGTGAAATTCTTCTCCATGTTGCTAAAGGCATTGAATTTGTGTCATGTGACAATTTAGCATTCCTCTTATGGCGTTTTATTGAGAAAAATAAAAGACACACTCCAAGTACCAGTAACCCCACTGCCATTGACACATATTTCAGTATTCGCATTCCCATTGCCTTTTTTCCTTTGCATGGGGGGACTTGCATTCGAGCCTCACCACAAAGTCCATTGTTTGACAAGAATGATGTAGCTGGGAAGTGTACAAACTGTCCTCCGGAAGGAATTTCTCCTTGTAGTTTATTGAATGAGAAATTTAGATGTTTCAAGTATGAGAGTTCTTCTAAGGACTTGGGAATCTCTCCATATAAGTTATTGTAGGAAAGATCTAAGACCTCTAAGCTTACCAATTCACCAACAGATGTAGGAATTGAGCCATCTAGTCGATTGACTGCCAAAGATAGATTGACAATATTTTTTAGCCCGCCAATCGTAACTGGGATACGGCCTGTTATTTGGTTTTTTGACAAATCTAATGCTCTCAAGACATTCATATTCCCAATATCTAAAGATAGAGGGCCATTAAGGGAATTTGATGATAAATCAACCAACAACAGATCTGTAAGCCTCCACAAGCTCAAAGGAATTGAAGAAGTTAATTGGTTGAAACCCAAGTCAAGAGTTCTTAGTGAAGTCATGTTATCTATGCATGCAGGAATGTGTCCATAAAGCTCATTACCACTTAAACTTAGTGTATCCAAGCTTCCTAAATGGCAGAGCCTATATGGGATTGAACCTTTTAGTCTATTGCCATAAAGAACCAAACCTTGGAGCATGTGCAATCTTCCAATTGTAGTTGGAACAGGTCCTCCCAGTTCATTGTGGTATAGGGTCAAATCAATCAAGCTACTTAAATTGCCAATCTCTTCTGGAATGTTGCCCTTAATATTGCAGTCATGTAATTGAAGTCTTTGAAGAGACGTTGAGAGGTTCCCAACTGAATTGGGAAGGACGTCATTCAAGTGATTTTTGGACAAAGTTAAAAATCTGAGATATTTGCAGCTTGACAAAGAAGAGAAAAGGGTCCCTAGTTCTGAGGACGAAAATGTCAACTTATTTGATACGAGATTCAGCACCTCGAGGAACCTTAAATTACCAATTGCTTCTGGAATTGAGCCTGAGAATGAGTTCTGACTCAAATCTAACATGATGAGCTGTGAAGCATTGAGAATAGAGTTGGGAATCGTTCCGCTCAGTTCATTCGCACCAAGAGAAAGGACCTGAAGATTTGGAAGAAAAAGGCTGCCTATATTTGATGGAAGGTGACCTGAGAGACTATTTGATACCATTGAAATATTTCGTAAAGTTGAGATATTGAAGATCTCATACGGAATCGGTCCAGAAAAATAGTTTAGGTCAGTAGCGAATAGCTCTAGTTTTTGCAGATTTCCAATTTGACTCGGTATTGCACCTGCACAAGTATGTGAATAATAATTCGTATATTTGTTTATTAAAAAAAGGTGCATATAGTAAATCATACAAGTTAGCTGCAGATCATTCCTATACAAAAACCTATGATGTCAACTAATATAGTTGACCGTAAACAGCCCAAGATAAGAACAAAGATTTAAATTAAAATATTGTCAAAGCGGCACTGTCATAGATTTTTCCTCAAACAACGGTCGATCTTCATGGATTCTTCGTCTGATTTTGATCTTCATGTACATTAATACACGTACTGAAGAACAAGTTTGTGAATCTCTATTAAAAATGAAAGAAATAATAATAAGAAAATATTAATATCACCGCCTAGCTCCATTCTACAGCTATGATTTTTTATTTTTATTTTTCTTAGTGATTAAGCTAGTATTTTTTAATAATATTGTATTTTTTTATTTTTTTAAAAAAAATGTTTAAAAGTGTTGAAAAATATATATATGAAAAAGTATAAAAAATATTAATAAAAAAAACCCTATAACTAACGGTAGCTCCCAGAAGTAACTGGGAGCGATGGCTGTAGTGATAGCCACCCCTCATAATAAAATGAGTTGGATTGCTACTATATATCGGTTTAATATCCAAATTTTTATTTTAAATTTTATTATAACTCTCTACTTCTAATTAATTACCGAAAATTCCATTTTCATTTCCGGATCATGGTGAAACAAAGTCATTCCACTGTCAACTACTAGTTATTGATTTCATGCGCTATTAATGGATAAAAGTATGATCCTCGATTTTTTTTTAAAAAAAGGTTCAATTTCTTAAAGAAAAATAAGAAAGAATGATGTTCAGAAAGGAGCAATGAAGGATTATTTATCCTCTATATACATTTTATTTTCCTAGACTACAATAAAATCTTTTAGTGCTTGTTTGGAAATAGATCTTATTCCAAAATTCTCATTTCATCTTATTCCATCTCCTTCCTAAACATAATTCAAATACAAAATTTTCAAACTAATCAGTACAACTTTTTCAAATTAATCATTACAATTTTCTCAAACTTTGAAACAAAAAATAAAAAATAATTCAACTTTTTCAAATTTCTAAATAAAACTATATTCTAACAATATTTTGATTTTAAAATAGTTTTTATTCAACTTTTCTCGACTCAGACCATTTTGATTACTACTATTCATAAACTATCTTACAACTATTCATAAAATTCTCATCTCATTTCACTCCCCAAACGAGTGCTTAGTTTCCATGCATATGTTGTGGAAAAATATTTTTGTGCTTTCAATTGAAAAGGTACTTAATCAGATATGATCATAAATCATGCATACTAAATCATTGTTGA
>QEOT01003335.1:302796-318467 GCA_003123785.1 Pterocarya stenoptera | reverse complement strand
GAAATCCCACCCATTCGGTGTCCATACATCAGCCACTCTAAGCCGTGGGTTCCCTCGCACCTCTTGTGTCTCAAAAATAGTGCCATCTCCTAGCCAATTATCATATCCGAAATTAACATCACCTTGCCAAATTAGACTCTTGGAATGTTTAATAACAGTTGGTAATACTGCCATAATACCCTTCCAAAATCTAGAACCTCTACCATTAGTCATCGNAGCCACTCTAAGCCGTGGGTTCCCTCGCACCTCTTGTGTCTCAAAAATAGTGCCATCTCCTAGCCAATTATCATATCCGAAATTAACATCACCTTGCCAAATTAGACTCTTGGAATGTTTAATAACAGTTGGTAATACTGCCATAATACCCTTCCAAAATCTAGAACCTCTACCATTAGTCATCGCATATGCAGGGTGATAATCTGTCAAATACTTTGCTTTGAAAAATTTTTCCCATAGGAACTACCATCCAACAACTTCCATGCAAATCTCATGAATAAGGACGTCTGAACATCAGCAAGGCTTCGAAATCCCAAACCACCTTCCTCAACAGGAAAACAAGTGTGCCGCCATGCCACCCATTTTCTATTTTTCCGTTCTTCATTAGAATTCCAAAAGAAATTAGAGAAAATAGACGAAATGATTTTGAAGACCCCTTTTGGCAACTTTATGACCGAAAGCATGTGAATCAGCATACTTGAAAGAACATGTTTGAGCAGGGTTATCTTACCTCTAAAAGATAGAACTTTACTCTTCCAACCTGCAAGCTTTTTTTGAATTTTAAGAATCATAGGTTCAAACAACCTCATAGTAACTCTCCCCACATGTAAGACTTACGAGCACTAACCATTTGTCCCGAAATGACTTCATAAGATTGTAGAATACTGATCAACTTCTGAACCGATCTCTTCCCTCCATTCGCAAAAATAAGAATGTCGTCTGCATAAAACAAATGCATAATTAACAACCCACCATGGTTAAAAGGTTTCACTTGCATCACCATGAAGTAGCTCTTGTGCAAGAGCAATATTGTCAAAAATATTCCTTCCTTTTAGAAAAGTCGACTGTTCAACTGAAATCACTTTACCCATAATTGGCATCAATCTTGCCGCCATGATTTTTGCCATTATCTTATACACAACCGAGCACAAACTAATCAGATCAAACTTAGAAAAATTATCTGGTTCAGCCACTTTTGGAAGCAAAACAATATTAGTAGCTCCAAAAAAATTCGTAAATGGCTTTCCCTCAAAAATTCAATTGCCATCAACAATAGATCTTCCTTCACAATTTTCCATGCATGTTGAAAAACCATCAGGCCCTAGGCTACTGTCTTGCGGAATTGACCAAAGCACTTCCTTTACCTCCTCCATCAAAGGAACTCTACATAAAGCTTCATTATCTGCAGTTGAAACAATAGGATGAAGTAGATCCATACCGGGATCCTGACTGGATACTAGCATTGTAGTTAAAAGATTATAAAAAGAATTAACTGCCCCATCGAGAACAGCCTCCGAAGACTCCAGCACGCTGCCATCCTCTAACTTCATAAACTCCAAACGGTTATGATTCTATTTACACTTCACAGAAGCATGGAAAAACACTATATTTGCATCACCATCTGCCAACCATTTTATACGGGACTTTTGACAACGCATGGTTTCTTTTCTACGTAAATAATGAAGATGCCTTTGCTTGCACTTTAAATAATCCACTTCCATCTCCTGAGAATAACTAGAGATCAGCTGTTGTTCGAAATCCACCACCTCTTTCTCAATCAACATAATATCATTATCCACTCGGCCAAACACATCAAAGTTCCACTTTTTTAATGCTTTTTTCAACTGCTTCAGTTTAGCACAAATTCGGATCATTGGACACCCACTAAAATCCTGTAGCCACACATGGTGAACAATATTAAGAAAATCCTCATGCAAGCACCACATTCTTTGAAACTGAAAAGGCCAATATTATGAGCACCAAATAACTGAGTAACCATCGGACAATGATCTGAAGAAGTCCGAGATAAATATTCCATCTTCGCACCCGAGAAACTCGTCAAGAAATTTGCATTTACTAAAGCTCTATCAAGCCTAACACAAATTCTTCCACCTCCTAACCTCCCATTACACTAAGATAAACGTTGAACAGTAGATGAAAGATCAAGTAAACCACAATTTTGTATACAATTATTAAAATCCATATGTGCTCAAGAAGAATCAAATAAACCTCCAATTTTCTCTGATTTTGATATGATAATATTGAAATCGCCCCCAAGGAACCAGGATCCACCACCCACATCCACATCAGAGAGATAACTCCATAAAGCCTGTCATTGCCTTTGAAAGCAACTCGCATAAACAATGGAAAACACCCTTACATTATCACAAGAAAACCACCCTGAAACGGCTTGATCAAATTTGACACAATTTGAAAATCAATGTCATCTGCCCAAAAAAGCCAAATCTTACCCCCCTCCTCTATATTATGACCAAAATTAGGAAGATGCAGCCATCTTGACCAACGCTGCAATTTATTAACTGAAATAAACGGTTCTAGTAAAACTATCACCGAAGGCTGGTGCTTATTCATAATATGCCGAAGTCTAGTTTCACTATCCGAGTTAAAACATTTTGCAGCCAATTCTTCAAGATCATCTTCCTCTTCATTCTTCAATAAAGACTGAATATGCAAACCTGCCAACCCCTTGTTTTCAATTGTCTCTTCATTACCTCTGTCTGCAATCTGGCAAAGTTCAAACTCCATTGCCTCATCAACAATCTTCAAGGAACTTCTTAGAGAAAGACAGCCTTTGTTTAGATCATCAGTTTCCTCCAAGCTCACTCTCCTCTTGCTCAAACCAACTATCTGAAGGTTTAAATAAATCCACGACATCCACTTGCTTCAACTGAACCTGGTTACCAATTGAGCCTTGATTCTGTTCCTTCTCAACACTTGCTCCTTCCCTATATTCAGCCTCTTCCACCGGGGTGATCTCAAGATTGAATTGAGATCGAGATAAAACCTCCCCTGATAAGGAAACAAAGAAAACCTTAGAAGAATTTTTAACACAATTCAGTGCCCTTCGACTAATATCCTCCAAAATTTCCGTCCGTCTAATCACATGACGTTGCATCTCTTCTGTCCAAGTATTCATCTTTTTTCCTTCAATTAAATTCTCCCCTACCACTTTCCACACTTGCTTCACAATCCCTTTACTACCGTCCTTGTGCACAATTTTTTCTTTACCCTTGGCAGTTGATTTATTCTTCAATCCACAATTTTGCTCCAAATAGCCTTGTTTACGACACCATCCACAAAATGCAGGCATTGATTCATACACAACCTCTTGATAATGACTAGATTGAAGACTCGAGGGCCCCAACCAGAAATGATCTCCCAATGTCTTTGAAACATCCATCTCCACACAGATCCTTGCAGCCTCCGGCCTCATCACACAGATAGTGGCATTATCCCGTTTCAGAAAAATTCCAAAGGCATCACCAATACTTTTCAACATTGAAGGTTGGAAATAATTGGGGGGAAGCCCTGGAAGAGTGATCCAAATTGGCACCACAGGAGAGTCAACATCTTCATTAAAATCAGGCGTCCAATGAAATACTTTATATGGCACACCCACCATTTCAGAATTTCCCCGAGATATCACACTCACAAAATCAACTTCATTTGTTAATCGGATCAACACATTTCGGGGGTTTCTCAATTGCCCCACTACAGGCATCGCTTGGAGTCCCCAACGATTCTTGATGAATCCTCTAATTTGATCTAGAGATGGCCTTCTATGGAGGAATTTAACAACAACAGCATATCGAAACAGCTCGGCAGATTTCAGAATCTCTGTTTTTGAAAAAAGAAAGAACATCGCTCCTTCTGAAAATTTCAGTTCTCTCAGCGGAATCTCCATCTCAGGCAAAGGTTGAGGCCGATTAACCACCATATCCGCATAACCCAAAGCAAAATTCCTAGTTGTAGTTTGCTTCTTCCGCTGTTCCAATGAACCTAACAACACAGAAGCACCCTCTCCTACCATTGGAACCACCCCCCGCTGAGGAGGAAGGCTTGTTCGTTGAAGAAGAAGGCTATCCCGCCAAGAGGATGGTGGGGCGGCGAGGTTTGCCATCCAGCAAACCCTAGAAGCGACTTCAAAATCCCAGAGAAAACAGAGCCCACGCCACGTCACTTAGATGACCTATATGGTTGACAGTTATTATGGGAAACCAAAAAGCTGGTTAGAGCTGCTATGATTTTTGTTAGGCAGCTTTTCGTTGGGCATATGAGAAGAAAATCAACTTACGTTAGGCATAGAGGGAGTGGCGATGGCGACGCGGGGTGCTGAGTTGAAGATGTGCGATGACGACACGAGAACTAGAGCAAATGAGGGGCAATGGCTGGACGGTGGGCTTTGAAGGTGGAAGACACCGAGAGAAAGACGTGGGAATTCAAATGGGATGAAGAAATGGAATGGCTGGGTAGGTTTCAAAGTCTTGAAAATTCACGTTTTGATAGGGGAAAAAAAATGACATGTTTCATAGCGTTTCAATATTGCCGCAAATAATAAAATAGTTACCGCAAATAATTAAATATCAATAGGTTTTTTATGAAATTATTTGCGGCGATGTAATGTTCACTGCAATAAGTTAGCATTAAAGAAGTAAAAATTACTTTTTGTAACACAGTTGTTCCGCTGCAAAATAATTCCGCACAAAAGGTAATTATTTGCTAGCAAATAAGAATTACCGACAGTTTCTTAATGGTCAGAAACAAATGAATGAAAATGTAAAAATTGACCTTTTGCGACAAAATTTCTATCAACGCCAAAAAATATTATCTGCAAACTTTTTCTGATGAGCTTAATTTTGTGGAAAAAAGTCTTAAAGTTTCACAGATTAAAACTCGTGACAAATAAAATTTGGTCCAATATAATTATTTGCTGCGAGAATTTTCTGACGACATGAATTTGGTGACAAAATGTAATTATTTGCTACCAAATAGTATTCGCTGGAACTGTAAATTTTTTGTCACCAACTAAGTCCGTCACAAATGAATACATATGTTATCGTAAAAAAATTGCTATCTGCCAACTTTTTCTTATGAGCTTAATTTTGTGGAAAAAAGTCTTTAATGTTCATAGATTATAACTCGTGACAAATAAAACGGGTCCAATATAATTATTTGCGGCGAGACTTTTATGACGGCGTGATTTTGGTGGTAAAAAGTAATTATTTGTTACTAAATAGTATTTGCGGCAAAATATTGTCCCAAAAACCATTATTTATTGTAGTGATTGGATGTTTAAGATTTCTAACCGATGAAGATTAGACAACTCGTTTGGTATTGAACCCTGAAAACTATTATTCGCAGTTGTATTTCCAAACAGACTAACAATACCAATGCTTAGCTTGACTTAAGATTGCGGTGCACTAGGGCCTAGAAATATTAAGATATTCCAATGAAAAGTCATTCAAGATGTTTATTAATTGGGCATGTACTCTAACACCCATGCGTCTAAAGTCGAGATTACTATTGGAATCAGTATCAATGAATGTGATCAAATGGATATGAAAAAGTTAATGCATTATATATTATTTTTTAATAATGATCAAATGGTTATGACAAAGTACTTAAGCCCTGCTGCTTCGTAACCAACAACCTTAGGTGACCTGCGGGTTAAGATTTTTAAAACCTTTTTTATTGAAACATTTCCAATCGTTCAAAAAGAGATAGATTAATAGATTCTATGTTGATAGTATTATACTATCTTGAGTAGTCAAATCGTTGCATATTTAGGTTATTTTAATTCTGGTTTTGATTCTTGTTTAGTTATTTTTTTATGCAATGATTAGGCTTTTGCATTTTCAGATAAAATTCTCAAAGCTTTGAGATTTTTGTAGCGTTACTCCATAATAGACAATATGTAGCTCAGGACACTGAATATTATTAGTACTCATAAGAAATATTAATTTCAACATTAAGTACAATGTGGGTCACATACTATATCTATCTCATTCAAATTGTAGAAAATATTTGAATCTCTGTTCGCCATAACTTTATTCCAAAATGTCAATCTCTTTACAAACAAATTTGCCAAATGGACCCATTCCGAAAATAGTAGGGCATTTTGATAGTTTCTACTACCACATTTTCTTGTCCGGGATATATTTTTTTTAAATCACTCTAGTCCTTCTAGATTTCTCTTATAATGTATTTGGAAATCTAAATTCTTATACGTACAAGATATGATAAATACAACACTTTCATTTCATTTTTATCAGTTTGTGGTATTGTTTATCGACCATTAGATCAACTCTTTTTTTAAGAATAATAAATTCAGTTATTGATTGATAACGCTACATGCATCTTCGTTATCATCCCTCACTTACATATGCTTAGGAGACAAAAAACCAAATAAAAAAATCATTCTCACTTTGCCGAAGATAATAACTATACAAGTCCAAGTATATTAATATATTCCAATTGTAAGCTAATTGAGTACTTCCAATAAAGTACATCACCAAAATTTATTTTTTCTATTTTACGTACTGACTTTTACAATATGTTATCTTTCATCTTATCTATTTTTTCTCTATATCATTTAAATATTTTTTTTATTCTTTTTAAATACTTCATTTCTACCAATAAATTTACAATATCCATATATTTTTTTTTATATTTACAAGTTTTTTATATATACAATGTAAAATAATTTAGTCCTATTCAGGTAAAACAAAAATATATAAGCCAAATAAAAATTAAAAATTAAATCAAAATATGAAAAAAATTGGTTTAAAAATATTTCCAAGGTATTTTTTAGAAGAAAATGAAATATATGTGTTTTAAATGATGAACAATAAATAGAATTTTCTTTCATGATAAAAATCAAAGTAAAAGAAAATAAAAGAGTAAATGAAATATCAATAATAATAATAAAATTTTACAGGATGAACAGTTACATGGATTACTGTAGCTAATTGTATTTTACAATTCCATTTACATAATCGGATAAAACTCCTTTTTAGAGTAATTCTTTAAATAATTTATATTTTTTATATAATACAAAAGCCATTGAAAGTAGTGTTCTTTAGACTTGACTTGAATGCATCCTTCTCGAGTGACAACTTCAGAGCCCGGTATCTTAAATGATAACTTTAAAGGTGTTCTAGTTTTTTTCGGGTTCCCGTTTTGGACATAAGTGACAGACCCAAATAAATCAACCAGAGCCCAAAATCTAGCAATGCCCAGCCCAAGTCCAAGATTACCGTAAGTGGACAATTTGTGAGCTTCCAGGTAATTTAACTTCTAGCCTATAAAAATGTCCTTGAACTTCTAGGAATAAAGTCCTTAAACTTCCACATTTAGGAAACTCAAAATCTTGTAGCCACCGTCGCCTTATCTAATTAAGTCATGTAGATATGCCAAGCCCCGTTGCTCTCATTAGGAAAAAAAACAGGATAATAGAAATGAAATTCTATTTTTCTTCTTTGCTTTTTTTTCCCCCTCTGTACTTTGTGCCGTCCTTATCTTCTCTTGCAGTTCTTGAGATAAGCTTCATTGGTTGCTCATGTTTTATCATGATATTAGAGCAATACTTTCTGCAATTGATCAAGATGTCAAATTTCTTGTAAAATTCTCTATCGGTTCTCTTCTCTTTCTTTACCCGTTCTTAATCTTTGTGATGGTCCTTCAAACCTTATTTATTAGTTATGGATAAAATTCAGGAGCTGTGCTGGTATTTCATTAAGGGAGGTAGTCAATGTCAATGGGAATTTGTACTAAAAACAAGTCTGCTTACATAATGGAACACTAAGTAAACCAATAGATGACTATCCTCTCCGACATGCTTGGATCATCATGTAATGACGTGGTCTTAGTGAAGAATAATGCCGCTGAAATCTAGAAAGATTTGTAAAAGTAATAATTATGTCAATAAGTTTAAGAGCTTTTGAGTTGAGTTATTTAGATTTCTTTAGCTCAAAAGTTTGACCTCAAAAAGTTTCTAAAGGTCAAAACATTTGTTAACGCCTAAAAATAGCACAACAGGCGGAAGGGAGAAAGAGTTATTCCCGGTCCGCTATGGAGGTGTGGTGTGGAGCACTCGATGGTGGTTTGGTGCGGCTGTACGGTATTTATGCTTACATCCATAGCAATGAACAAGAAATAAATATAGAAAAAATAAAAGAGATGGAGACACATATTTACGTGGCTTGGAATAATGCCTACATCCACAAGTCTTTTGAGGGGAGATTCTAATATAATATTATTATTTTACAAGCTCTCATGGTCACTCATCCTCATTGTACAATGGAGATCATAGATCTATTTTCTTAAGGTGAGCTTGTCATTGGTGCTCTGGGTCCTAGGTTGAAAAAGTTGAAGGAGAGATCGAAGTCACAGTCTGGAAAAAGTCCGGAAGAATAAGCCCTTGGAATTGTCTAGTTCTCTCCCTTTTATCTTTTGCCCTTTGTTCGTTTATGTCATATATCCTCTCATTTATGTCACATCTCTCATTTTCTTCCTGACACCCTGTACTTCATCAGCCTTTTGCCCCCTCATTCATTATCTCTTTCTTCCCTCCAGAAGAGACCCTCAACCTTGGGCTGGGCTTAGAAAACCAATTGGGCCTGGTATAATTTATCTCCTCTAGTTGCCCTTGATTCTTAAGGGCAATTTGCTCCAAAAGAAAACCTTGAAAATCTTTAAAGATAAAATATGTGATCAAAATAATCCACCAAAGTTCGTAGAAAAATAAATTTTGAGAGCAGGTCCCTGGTTATTCGTTTCACTTGTGACCTCCTTGGTTGACCGTTGTATGGGATGTGTGACCACCGTTGCATCCCTCTTGGCCGTGTAACTTTATGGGCAGGTAGTCTTGACAGAAATGCTGCGGGTCTTCTTGCCTCGGCCTCGTCGCTATGGAGTAGTGGTCAGAGGACTTCCGAGGCCGAGGAGGTTGTGTCCGATCAATGTGTGAGAAGCTGTGAGTCCGAGGAAATTGTGGTCGAGATGTACAAGGGCAAGATGGTTTGGGCGAGGCATTAAAGGCCGAGATGTGTGTATCTGAGATGTATGTAGGCTTTTTTGACTCAGTTGTGTGCATGGCTGAGATGCGGGGGTCATCGTCGTGCATGGCCGAGATGTGTTGATGCCTACTAGTACGTGACCAGGTAGTTTCTGCCTGAGATTTTTATGGCCATGAGAGGAGGCGCCAAATAACTTGGCTGAGTTGCTAAAGGTGACCAAGATGCACGTGATGACGGTGCATGTGATGGTCGGGATGTTGCAGCTAGGATATGTGCATGCCACAAGTAAGGTGGAGTTGGCCGAGATGCATCAATGTCTTCGACTCTTCGTGGGGTGGTGTGGGACCACTTAGGAGGAGATAGATGACATCGGTGGTCCATTTGGTGGTTTTCGGCACCCCTATCGTGCCATGGTGGGGCTAGGCCAAGCATCCTTGACCACGTGCACTCATGTGCATGTGTTGCCAGCAGCGAGGCAGCTACTGGTTAGGGGTGGTCCTGAGGCAAACAATGCTGGTTGTCCATGAGGTGGCTGCCGGTGGCCCTATTGTGCCATGACGAGGCTGGGTTGAGGAGTTTTAGCCACTGCATGTGGCTAGCATGGCGAATGCTAGCTTCTTGGGGGGTGATTGGGGACCACACCAGTGGATACAAACAACCCCAGAGGGCCAGGTGGTGGCCACCGGCGTCCTCCACTGGATACGCCATGGTTGGTCTGAGTGGTTTTCTCGTGTGCACGGTGAGATGCACACCAGGTGCACTATTCATGGCCCCCATGGATGGGGGTTGTTGAGACGAAGCTTGAAACTGTTGGCGGGTCAACCGAACTCAAGGTGAGAAGCTGCACGCCTCTGGGTGCACGACAACGTACACCAATAGGGAACTGTACATGTTGTTATGCGTGCCATGCATAGTGGGACGTGCATGGCACTGTGCACCTAAATGCACACTGCTATGCGTGACATGTGTAGGCTCACAATGCAGTGACTCGAGAGGTGCATGTGCATGCACAAAGTGCATTTAAGTCCACAGTACTCACCCATTTACTCCCCCCTCTTTTTGCATAATGCCCACAAAGTGCATTGAGCGTTTGCAGCTCAAGTGGAGAGCAACTTGGGTCCCCATCTAGGCAAGAATGGGTTCAGTCGCCCATTTTCTGCAGCAATGTTTTTATAATTTTTTATAAAAATAAAAACTGAAAGGTCATGGGCACCTATCTGGGAGGATGTCATCTGCTCGTTCGGTGATTATTTAGGGCACCAAAAAATCATCCTTCTCTCGCTTTTGGTGTAGAAAGTAAATCAGATCCCATAGACAGCACCAACTATTAATACCTAAAAATAGCACAATAGGTCAAAATGGGAGAAATAGTCAATCCCGGCCCGTTATGGCAATCTGCTGCTCAATCGGTGTGGTGTGGAGCCCCTAGCGATGGTCTGGTGCGGCTGTACGGTGGCCGTGCTTACATCCATTGTAGTGAACAGAAAATAGATACAGAGAAAGTAAAAGAGATGGAGATATACAGATTTACGTGATTTGGCGTAATGTTTACATCCACGGGTCATTTAGGGGGGAAATCCACTATAAAATAATTGTTTTACAAGCTCTCATGGTCACTCATCCTTGATGTACAATGGAGATCATATATCTATTTTCTAAAGGTGAGCCTGTCTTTAGTGCTCTAGTTCCCAAGTTGAAGAAGTTGAAGGAGAGGTCGAAGTCAAAGTCTGGAAGAAGTCCGGAAGAAGACGGCCCTAAAATCATCTATTTCACTCATTTTTATCTTCTGTCCCTTGTTCCTTTATACCACATCCCCTCTCCTTTATGTGACATCTCCTATTTTTGTCCTGACGCCTTGTGCGTTCTCAGCCTTTTATCCTCTCATTCCTTATCTCTTTCTTCCATCCTGATGAAACCAGGGCTAGGATTAGAAAACTACTTTGGGCCTGGTATATCTTATCCCCTCCAATCTGTGTTTCTTTTCTAAGAGGAACAATGTATTTGTTCATATCTATTATATCTTAGTGTATTTCATTGTTTTCTTTTTCTTTATTAAGATCTTAATTTTGGATCGAAATATTAATTTCTCCATTGAAGAGACAAAATCATACTTTATTATTCATGATCTATTATTACTACCATGACATGGGTGAAAACGTTACACAACTTGAATGCTTGTAGTTTCCTTTTTGTATTGTAATACAAACTAATATCCATCATATTCAAAAACTTCTTATTACTATACAACTCTAAAATGGGCAATGCCACATCCCTCAAGCCTCAATGCACCATAGATTCATGAAGAGAGTGCAAAATCCAATAAGGAAACTTATCCAAACTGCCAAAACAAGGATTACCGAGATTCCTGACTTCAACTCCTTGCTTCTCTCCTGCAATGTTGGGAGCATAGAAATGTTGGGATCATTCTTGTTTTTTTATTATCGTATCTAAACTCGTTATGGCTTGTATAAACTCGTACAACTTCAAATTTATGATTTTGTAGATATTATATTAGACTTTATGCCAAGCATTCGCAAGTATTTAAAAATATAAGAGAGAATAATGTTGTTAGCACGATGATACGATGGATATCATGATTTGAGTCAATATGAATATTATAAATCATTGTACTGATATGTATTTATAATAGCTATATTATTTATATTAATTCAAAGTTGTTTTGCCGAAGTTTGTGGATAGAGCTAAGATATTTTGTGTGTGTTCGCACGCTATACACATTTAATCTATTTTCTTATAGAACTCATATATACATTAGCTTGTGCCAATGGAAAGATTTGCTAGTTTATTAACTTTTAAATATAGTTTAGAAATTACATTGCCAATTCAATTCATATAATGTTGACATAATTAAGTAATTATTTATATGAATTCAAGTATAAGTTTTTTTCAATGAAGCTTATTCGTCTAAGAAAATAATAATTAATCAAACAGTTCGAATAAGTGTGGTAGATAAATAACTTACCGATTGTAGATTAAACTGTAGACTGGTGATAAACTCTAGCTATAAAGAAACTTGATACTCAAATTACCCTCCTCCATGATCATGCAGATACTTTGATTTGATCTTGTTAAGTCTTACTAAAATATTTTTTATATCGATCCTCTGTTCAGGCAAATCTGCACAACAATACAAAGCCAAGCGCATAGTTGCTGATAAGCAGGTCTCCATAGCAGCATAGTCATTTTCATTACTCAACAAATTGGCATCAATAACTTCAAGTATTGAAAGAGAAAATGATTCCTCTACTAAACGCTTTAAGCTCATTTCGCCGGTAAACATATCATCAATGGGCTTCTTTCTTGTAAAAGTTTCCATCAATAAGATTCCATAACTATACACATCACCTCTTGTAGAAACAATTCCTTCAGATCCATACTCTACACACGTTAAAACATATCATTACACATACGATAACCAATGACGGCTCAATACAAAATAAGGCCTAAGGCAAACTTTAAGTGAGTCATACGTAATTATAATACAATAAAATATAAATTATTATATAAAATATTTTCAGAATTTTCAATAAAATGAGATTTTATTAAAACTCTTTAAATAAAATTTTTTGAATTTATATTTAATACAACAACTTAAAATGAGGCCTCAATTTAGCAAGATCTTAAAGAAGTTATTTAAAAATATAAATAATTCATTGTATTAAATATTAAATTTTGTATTATGGAGCCTTGCAAAAAATATATATAAATTATTTAAAATTTTATTTAATGAAATGGTTTTTATTTTATTTAAAAAAAATGAAAAAAAAAAAACACCTCACTTTTACTTTTGGAGGTCTTGCATAGGGTGGGAGCCTTAGGCAATGGCCTAAATGGCCTTGCCATTGAGTCGACCATGATGATAATCCAAATAAATTAAGTGCAAAGGTCCATATATATGTTACCAAAGCAAAACATTTATGTATCTTTGCAAGACTAGAATGATAAAAATAGTACTTGATATTACCTGGTGCCATATACCCAATTGTAGCCATGGTCATTGTTTGCGTGAGAGAAATTCCATCACTTAGGAGTTTGGCAATGCCAAAATCAACAACATGTCCAACCATATCTTCATCTAATAAGACATTGCTCGGCTTCAAATCACAATGAACAATAGATGTTGAATAACCAAGATGAAGGTATTCAAGTGCTGCTGCCACATCAATCATTATATTAAGCCTCTGTAGCATATTCAAGCAATGGGTGTTAGAATACAACCACATCTCTAGATTCCCTTTAGGCATGTATTCCAAAACAAGTGCTTTGAAGTCAATGTTACTACAAACGCTAATGATTTTGACAAGATTTCGATGACGAATGTGTCGTAATATCTCGCATTCTATGTCAAAACTTTTGAATGCACCTTTTAGTTCCAAGTGTAGAACTTTTATTGCAACGTATGTACCATCTAAGAGTGTCCCTTTATAAACTGAGCCGAAACTCCCTTCTCCAAGTAAGTTGTTTGCACTGAACCCTTTTGATGCTTGTAAAAGTTGGTGGTGCGAAATTCTTCTCCATGTTGATAAAGGCATTGAGTCTTTCTTGTTGGAAAGTTTTGAATTCTTCTTCGCATGGAGTTTTCTTGCGACTAGTACAACGGATACTACAAGTATCGNCTTTTGAATGCACCTTTTAGTTCCAAGTGTAGAACTTTTATTGCAACGTATGTACCATCTAAGAGTGTCCCTTTATAAACTGAGCCGAAACTCCCTTCTCCAAGTATGTTTGCACTGAACCCTTTTGATGCTTGTAAAAGTTGGTGGTGCGAAATTCTTCTCCATGTTGATAAAGGCATTGAGTCTTTGTTGTTGGAAAGTTTTGAATTCTTCTTCGCATGGAGTTTTCTTGCGACTAGTACAACGGATACTACAAGTATCGTTAACCCCAACGTGGGTAGTACATATTTTAGTATACGCACCCCCATTACCTTTCTTGGTCCAAGATAAGCTTCTTTGCATGGAGGAACATTCAGTCTAATCACACCACAAAGTGCATCATTTGACATGAATGATTTAGCTGAGAAGTTAAAAAATGGTCCTTGTGTTGGAATTTCTCCTCGTAGTTTATTGTAGGAGACATTTAGATATTTGAGGTACCGTAGCACTTCTAAGGACTTGGGTATCTCTCCAGATAAGTTGTTACCAACAAGATCTAATACCTCCAAGCTTACTAATCCACCAAAAGATATAGGAATGGAGCCCTCTAATTGATTGACTGCCAAAGATAGATTGACTAGAGATATGAGCCCACCAATTGTTTCTGGGATATGACCAGATAGTTGATTTCTTGATAAATCTAATACTGTTAGGACCTTCATATTTCCAATATCTAGTGAAAGAGACCCACTTAGAAAATTGGATGACAAGTCGACCACCAAGAGATATGTCAACCTCCACAAGCTCGAAGGAATCCTTGAAGTTAATTCGTTGAAGGTTAAGTTGAGAAATCTTAATGAAGTCATATTATTTATGCTTTCGGGAATGTGTCCGGAAAGCTTGTTGCTAGCTAAATATAACCCTCCCAATCTCCCTAAGTGACATATGTCGGATAGGATTGGACCTTTTAGTCTATTACTAGAAAGGTCCAAGCGTTCGAGCATGCTTAATCTTCCTATTGTAGTCGGAATAGGTCCAGCCAAATCATTGCCACCCAGGTACATATATGTCAATCTACTTAAATTGCCAATATCAATGGGAATATTGCCCTTAATATTGCAACCAGTGAGATCAAGTTGCTCAAGAAAGGTCGAGAGGTTTCCAATAGAATTGGGAAGGACTCCATTTAGTGGATTCATACTCAGATACAACATATTGAGATATGCGTTGTTCGAAAAATATGAGAAAATACTCAATTCTGAAGATTCAATGGTCAAATTATTGAATCCAAGGTTGAGCCGATGGAGGAGCCCTAAATTACCAAGTGTTTTTGGAATTAAGCCCGAGAATGAGTTACTTGACAAGTCGACTACAGTGAGCTGTGAAGCATTAGAAATAGAGGCTGGAATCGTTCCACTAAGTTCATTTCCCCCAAAAAAAAGTCCCCTGAGATTTGGAAGGAAGTAGCCCATATCTGATGGAAGAGTGCCTGAGAGGTTATTGTTTACTATTCCGATCTTCTGTATTGTTGAGATATTGAATATCTCCAATGGAATTCTACCAACAAAATTGTTAACTCCCAGATTGAAATGCTTTAGGTTCTGCAGATTACCAATTTCACTTGGTATTGCACCTACAGTCACAATAAATCTATTAAAAAAAGGTTTTATAAAAAATCAAGCATACAACTAATAATTAGTTGTAAGAGAACAATCAAGACTTGGAATATACACCATGGAGGTTGATTATAAGGCATGCATGCAACATTTATAATTGGTTGAGCCACCCTTGAGCTGATTGTAGGGGTACTGCATCGGAGCCACATGCACTCTAGTGGGTGCAATTTTTACATAATTACAATTTTTGTTTTCCTTGTCGCACTAACTAGAAGAATATTTTGAGAAATTTTGTTAACATATATTCTAACCATTGAAATATTTTGATCTTTTCACGAAAAAATCATTTAGCTTTATTTGCTTAAAATTAATTCCAATATCTAAAAAACAAATCCCAACATCCA
>QEOT01003335.1:222383-300635 GCA_003123785.1 Pterocarya stenoptera | reverse complement strand
ACCAAAACAAGACTAAGGTTACATTACAATAAAAGAATTTAGTTGTTGCCAAGGTATAATATTACTATAAGCTAGCTATCATTGTTAACTTCTCTATTTTCATAGTTACACTCAACAATGGGATTTAACAATATTGGAGAATAATAATTCTAATTAAGTAATTTGCGAATCTATCAAAACTGGAAGTAGATTAAAATTATTACTATTTATGGCTTATCCCAAATGACTTTTTAATGACAAATTCAAGGGAAAATTGCATATTCCACCATGGGGTACTGTCACTACCTGTTGGCCCAAACTAACCAATTATTTTATTGCTTTCATTTGGAAGTGCCTAATTAGAGAAGATCATATATAGAACATGCATATATATGCTAAATCAATGGTCACACAGTGGCATCTTTATAATCAACTAATACATGAAAACGTCACGTACCTGCGAAGTTGTTGTAGCCAATCCTTAAAACTGTGAGCTTGGTTAAGTTCCCTATTTCGGGTGATAGTTTTCCTTTGAAATTATTAGACCGCAAGAGTAAATATTGCAGCTGTTTGCACTTGAACAAAGAGGATGGAAGATTACCTGTGAAACTTAATGTAAGGTTGTACGTAACAGAAGCAGTGCCAGAAAACGGAGGATGAGGAAACAAGTAGTTTGGTCGGCCATGAGTACGTATTGGGCATATGTGCAAGCAGAGGAGATGACCTACGAGGCACTATCGTATTGGCTTCCATGGATGAATGCAAGAGTATTGTATCAACACCCAAGCCACTATCGTGGGCCTTTTATTCGCATCGTTTGGCTCCGGCCATACCAAAAAATGCATCAACATCTACTATAAGATATTTATATTTCTATTTAAAAATAATGTATTGTGTAGCTAGAAGTAGGACTTATCCATATACTACGTATAATATGCTCGAAGATTAACTTCTCGCTTCCTACTTCGCTTTTCTAATTGCCTTATCTCGTTTTCACCTTTTATATGTTATCAACTACTTTTAACTTTATCTCTTCCTTGTCTTATATATTCTTTTTACTCCTAGAAATAGGCTCTTAATGGGCTGGATGCTAATTGATTTTATATCCAACATCTTCCATTATCCAACCAAATTGAAGAGTCCAATATAGAGAGAGATGAACTCAACATTAAATGCTTATACAGGGTTCATAATGTTGTATCTCGGTTGTAAATTGTTTACTTAAAGTTAAAAAGAACATAATTTTTTTTTACAATTAATTAGTAATAAGGTGGGGAATTGAAACATAGTTCTTCCACGAGAAATTAGGGTCTGTGACATTTGGTCCAAAAGCCACAAGCGTAAAAGGATTTAATTTGATTATGATGATAGGTTGTGGTCGTGTACTACCGCCAAAAATTAATGGGAAAACTACCGTGACGATGATCTTCAATGTCAAAGGACCATTACCATGTGCCAAAAATGATATTGGTCCGCTGCCTACAAGTCTTGCCTCATTGTGTAGACCACAAGATTGGTTACAAGGCCCCTCATCTTGCCAAATATCTTATAAAGGTCATCTCTTCTGCTTGCACATATGCCCAATATTTGTTTAGATAAGTCAGTTATGTGAAAATCGAGTCCATAAGAATCTGCACTTATCCACAACAGAAGCTGAACTGGAATCAATTATTGTAGTGAAGAGTTATCGCAAAATGTTAGCAATTCGTCAACAGACGTCTTCGCAACAAAATAAATTTGTCAGCAGAGTCCTACCTCAACTGGAACTCTTTCCAGACTCTATATTTAAAGGGATTCTGTTTATTAATAACCTAAGGAGTATTAGTGAGAACATACGGAGAAGCTATTCCGTGTGCTTAAGAGAGAAAATTCACTTAAGAATTTACTTCTTGTTTTTCATCTCTCCTTAAGTGTGATTGTGCTCCAAGTTGGAGGATCATTGATTAATGATTGGTTTCTAGCCACTGAAGTTCCAGGAGCAAAGGTAATATTTGAAGATCGCCAAAACTTCTGGTTGCTACTACGGTAGAAGATAAACGAGTTGTTGTTTGGTCAAGTAAGAGAGTCAATTGACAAAGGTTTTGTAATTGAAAACTTACTTGTAATTTGATTTTCAAATAATAAAATTGACTTTTTTGTGTTTGGTTGCCCGGTAGGACTTTACCTTTAAAGAGATCTTTAAAGGATTCCCTTCATCACCAATCAATTGTTACGGTGTATGTGGAGACTGGTTTTGGCGCTGAAAAAGGTGTTCGCTGGATGCACGCTCAACCTGTGAGTTCGTTCAATGTGCGCTCGACAGTGGGCTAGAGCAAAGCTCAATCCGTGAGTTCGCTCAAGTCCCGCTCGACAGTGAGCTCGAGCGAGACACAAACCCTAGTGTTCACTCGAGTCCCGCTCGAGCCAATGTTGATTTGGCTATTCGCTCGAGGCGCGCTCGACACGCCGCTCGAGCGAAGAATGCGGATTTTGCCAATTACCAACGCCGGTTGCTATATATTTGTCATATTTGACTTGTGTTGGACGACTTTCAGCATATTTTAAGAGAGAACAATTGTCAAATGAATGTATATTGTGTGAGAGAGCAAAAAATCCTAGAGAGTGTGAGTTGAGATTGAGTGATTGTAATCTCCTTTGGTTAATAAGATTTTTGCAGCTCTGTAGATGTAAGCAAGTTGCCGAACTACGTATATTGTGCGTCGTGTGCTTGATTGTGTTGCTTTTACTTTATTTTTCATCGTTGGTGTGTGTATTTTGTACAACATTTCAAAATAACTGGTATCAGAGCTAGGTTGGATCTAAAGGAGAATGATGGCTGGAGATAAAGTGATCGCACCCGAGATCAAGAAGTTCGACGACACTGATTTTGGGTATTGGAAGATGTAGATCAATGATTATCTCTATGGGAAGAGGCTCCACCTTCCACTGTTGGAAAAGAAGCCGGAGAGCATAAGTGATGCTGAGTGGACCCTGTTAGATCGACAGGTTTTAAGGCTTGTTCGGCTGACCTTGTCTAGAACAGTGGCACATAATGTCAGTAAGGAGAGAACCACGTTGGATCTCATTGTGACTTTGTAAGGTATATATGAAAAGCCGTATGCAAACAATAAAGTGCATTCGATAAAGCAATTGTTCAATCTGAAGATGTCAGAAGGTATGTCTATAGCCCAACACTTGAATGAATTCAATATGATCACAAATCAACTATCTTCTGTAGAGATTGAGTTTGATGATGAGATCAGAGCATTGATTTTGTTGGGATCGTTACCAAATAGTTGGGAGGCCATGATGGTGGCTGTGAGAACTTTAGCCAGCAAGACGAAACTAAACTACAACGACACAAGTGACATGGTCCTTCCTGAAGAGGTACGTAGAAGAGACTCGGACGAGTCCTCGGGTTCAAGATTTGCCCCTGAATGTTGACAATTGGGGCAGAAGACATGACAAGTCAAGCTCCAAGAGCAGGGGGAAGAGCAAGACGAGATCTGGGTAGCAGATCAAGTGCTGGAGTTGTGACAAGCTGGCCACATCAAGAGAAAATGCAGGAATCAAGAAAGTGCTGAGGATGATGCGGTGAATCTAGTGGCAGAGGAAATTCATGATGGCTTACTTCTTGCAGTGCACAGTCCAATTGATGATTGGGTGTTGGATTCAGGGTCTTCGTTCCATAACACCTCACATCGAGAAATCATGTAGAATTATGTTGCTTGTGATTTTGGAAAGATGTATACGGTTGATGGAGAGGCACTGGATGTAGTGGGAGTGGGTGATGTGCACATCACACTTCCAAATGGGGGAGTATGGAATTTACAGCAAGTCAGACATGTTCCAGATTTGAAGAAAAACCTGATCCCTATGGGACAGCTTGATGACAACAATTATGCTATAGTGTTCTCTAAAGGAGCTTCGAAGATTACTAAGAGTGCGCTGGTCCTAGCGCATGGTAAGAAATGTAACTCGTTGTATTTAACATGAGGGTCTAGTGATGTGCAGGGAAATATAAGAGTGCAAAAAGGCAAGCTTGATTGAGCGAAAAATGTGAGGAAGCCAAAGGGAGTCAACTTTCTCATTCCTCATGAAAGCCTAGAAAAGTTGGTAAGATTGCCAAGATCGGTTCAAGACCAGATACTCCTAGTGCAGTGGTAGTTGTGAGTCGTCCAGTGGATGTACTGATTAAGGGCGATGTATGTGAGAGACTGAAGTCGGGCTTGACTTCAGTACGTTTTCTGGCTTGAAGACGAGAGCTGTGAGCTGTAGAGATGATAAGGCTTGGCTAGAAACAGTGGCTAGCATGTGGAGACCCAGTTTCCAAGTGGGAGATTGTTAGGGTGTATGTGGAAACTGGTTTTGGAGTTGAAAAAGTTGTTTGCTGGATGTGCGCTCGACGTGCACTTGAGCGAGACACAAACCCTAGTGTTTGCTCGAGTCCCGCTTGAGCTAATGTTGATTTAGTTGTTCGCTTGAGGCGCACTCGACACTCCGCTCGAGCGAAGAATGCAAAATTTGCCAATTAGGGTTTCTAACACCGTTTGCTATATATTTGTCATATTTGACTTGTGTTGGACGACTTTAAGCATTTTGAGAAAGAACAATTGTCAAGTGAGTGCATATTGTGTGAGAGAGCAAAAAGCCCTAGAGAGTGTGAGTTGAGATTGAGTGATTGTAATCTCCTCTAGTTAATAAGATTTCTACAACTCTGTGGATGTAAGCAAGTTGCCGAACCACGTATATTGTGCGTCGTGTGCTTGATTGTGTTGCTTTTACATTATTTGTCACCGTTGGTGTGTTTGTGTTTTGCACAACATTTCACAACGTCATTGTGTCATGCAATTTATTTATTCATTTTACATGTTCACTTTACTTGTCGTACTGACTAGAAGAATATTTTGAGAATCCTTCTAAATATCCTAACCATCGAAATATTTTGATCTTTTCACGAAAAAATCATTTAGTTTTATTTGCTTACTAAAATTAATTCCAATATCTAAAAAAAAAAATCCCAACTCCCATACACCAAATCGTTTTTGCTTTCCAGAAAGACTATCAGCTTTTTTATTTAATCTAGATTGCATATATACTAATCCATGGTCATGATATCAACATAGTCGACCAAAATAATTCTAATTAAGTTTGTGAATATATCAAAACTGGAAGTAGATTAAAATTATTGCTACTTATGGCTTATCCCAAATGACTTTGTAATGACAAATTAAAGGGAAAATTACATATTCCACCATGCGGTGTCACTACCTCATGCTGGCCCAACTAACCAATTATTTTATTGCTTTCATTTGGAAGTGCCTAATTAGAGAAAATCATATATAGAACATGCATATATATACTAAATCAATGCATATTTTATCAACTAATTAATACAAGACGTCACGTACCTTCGAAGTTGTTGAAGCCAAGATCTAAACGTATGAGCTTGGTTAAGTTCCCTATTTCGGGTGATAGTTTTCCTGTGAAACACAATTAAACTAATCATATTGGATTTTACTTACCAATAATTAACAACATAACCTACCAATCAAGACTAAATAATAAATATACCTTCGAAGTTGTTATTGGTAAGGTTTAAATCTTTAAGCATGGTTAAGTTTCCTATGTGCGGAGGAATGGTTCCTACAAGACCATTGTTAGAAGGTTCAAGGCTGTAACCCGATGATGTCTGGAACCACAGGTGACACCGACCCAATTGCAAACTGAAGTACTGGAGGACCAATTTGTTGTCAAAATATGGTGAGGGTCATAAGAAATATGAGCTTTCAAGGCAAGAAGAGCAGATTGATCTGTGGTAATGTTGAGAATTTTTGCATTAGTACTTGAACTAGACATGAGAAGCAGTGGCAGAAAACTGAGGATGAGGAAACAGGTAGTTTGGTCGGCCATGAGTAGTCTATGTGGAATGAGATACTGGGATTTGTGATGCAGTCGAAGGAAGAACGAGATCACTGATATTTAAAGAAATTGCAGGTAGCATTCAGAAAAATAAGGTGGGAACGCTCTCTTATCATATTATTTCCACTTAATCTATTCATGTCCACTGAGCGAATTTTAAAAGAATACAATGCATGGAATTAAAGTTTAATTATTTGTTTATCAACTTTTATCGCTGTTAACGTGTTCGGCCACCAGTACTCGTTGGCCCTGAATATATATAGGAAAATTTAAAGCTTTATCCACACCGACTTTTCATAGGAAAATTTCATCAGTGGATCCACTGATGAAATTTTAAAGGATCCACTGATGGCCGGGTTTGTGTGACAGCTTGCAGGCCGAGTAATATACAAGGCATTAACTACTTTGTCATATCCAATATCCTCGATTTTTAAACCCTCTGGTCGATCCATTTTGTCAAAGTCAAGGTTGATTTTCATTGGAATATCTACATTTTCTACCCCCTTAATTGGTGCACGGCAACCTAAAGTAGAGCTACTCGGTCGGTCTTGCTAGCTGAAACGTGAAACATGTTTCCACAGGAAACGTGTCGGTGACCCTAGTATCGGGCAAAGAATCTATTGTCCGGAAATTATATATGCAGTGATGGATAGATCGAGACTTGGATTTTTGCTCTCATCATCTCACAAATGTCGTTTGGATTCAGAAATCATCTCATCTCATCTTATTATTATAATTTTTTTAAATTTTTATATAAAATATAATAAATAATTTTACTTTTTCAAATCTCAAAACAATAATAATATTAAAAAATAATATTCTAACAATATTCTATTCAATTTTTAACTTTCAACTTTCATATAATCTCACTAACCAAACTACACCTTTCATCACAATTCTCTGACATGTCCCACTAAACTCATCTTTATGGGAAAATTCCAAAGCCCTTGACTATTTGTATTTGTCAAGAATTTCATATACCCAAGTGTATGAAAGATAATCCATGATCAAAATAGGATTTCATATTTCAATTATTGGTAATTTGGTATTAACTAGTACTTGCATACCTACCCGATGCGCAGAAATAATTACAATCTTCCGTACTTATTTAATCTTAAATATAAAATGAAACAACTCATTCCGTACTTATTTATATGAAACTAATTAACTTAAAGAAAACATACCAATTAACATTGAAACCCCGTGTAAAGATTTTGTTATCAAGCAATAAGCCATTTAAAATGCACCATTTAAAGTTGTCCAATATGAGTGTGATAGCCATCATCGCATCATGCTTTTGCACAAACTCAAACATCTTACTAATTTGATACTTCCACTAACCCATCTCCATTCAGCAATCAACACACAGTAGCACCAAAATTCTTATTTCAACACCGTTACATCCAACAAATTTCCTCAAGTACACAAAATGATATATAAACGATCAAATTAATTACAATTTATTTATCAATCTCCTTGTCTGGTTGAAGCACCCATAATCAAAATCTAGCCACTAAAAATAGAGACATCGCATGCAAAATTCTTCACCTCGCATGATCCAATCACTGAAAGTGGGGGAGGGGGTGTAAGGGACAGGAGAATTCAAACATCTGTAAAAACATTAGCTTAGTAAATAGAACTCAGAATTTTCCCGTGGATCACTTTGTAGAAAATGAACATCTTAACATCTTAGACAATATTGGTTCATTTCGTTTTCTTATATCCTAGCTACCATCGTTAGGATAGTCCCAATTCAAGATTCAGGCAATTTGTGCTGAAAACTGATGCATCAGACAAGGGCGTTGGGGGGTAATGTTGGCCCAAAATGAGCTTTTCCGTGAAATGACTCTCAAAGTTGTTGGCCTACGGGTATGAAATAAAGTATAGGCCAGGGAAAGCTAACTTAGCAACGGATGCCTTATATCACGTCGACCGAGTAACCATTCCAATACGGACAGGGTTGCTGCTAACAATGGAGAAGAAACAACACTACAACCTATCTAGCATCCTCAATTTCATAAATCGGCCGATCTAAGGAAGGCCCACCAAGAACACCCTTTCTATTTGGAGCTCCAGAAAAAAATCCAAGCAAAAGTATCATAATTATTAAAAGGAGGATTGCCTTTTCTTTTTCTTTTTTTATAATGGCAGAGTCGTAATACCGTCGTCTTCTTCCTCCTTAAGGATCAATTTTTGCAAGAATTTCACAGCTCAAAATTTGGGGGCCATTTGAGGGTGCTGATCAGAACATACAAGAAAATAGCTGAGTCGTGTTATTGGGAAGGAATGAATCGTCAAGACCGCTGTTCAAAAATGTGTAGTGGAATTTTTGTAACTATACTATGCCAAGCCAGTAGCTGAAGTTTTTGTAACAACTGTAGTAAAGCTTCGTGAGATTCTGATTGCTATCATGATAAATGATAGAGACCCGGTTTTTCTAATCCATTTTTGGAAATAAGTTTTCAGGTTGAAGGGGACAAAGCTTAACATGAGCAGTGCTTATCAGGTTGAAGGGGATAAAGTTGAAATTTTGAAATTGAAAAGTATTTGTATTTGTGGTGTTTGTGATGTTGAGATGGGAATATCTTGCAATCCAAACGGGGCCTTAAGATTTCTAACATTGGGTTGGCCAAACTCCATGAAGAGGAGAACACCCACATTAGTACCTTAGTTGCAGGAACCATGTCAGCTACTTTTTTTTTTCTTCCCTCATTCTAGGCCCCAGTTTTGCAATATAGTTCAAAATCCCTGTAAACTCAATTGCTTCCGTATAAGTAAACTAGAACAAGGCCACAATTTAAGTCTCTGTAAACATGTTAAAGTAGGCTTAAATATTTGTAGAAGCTTGTTTATCTTACCCTTCTGCATTTGCAATCCAGATATAGTCTTATTCAGTATTCCTACTATAAAATTATTCTAAACATTATACACTTAGGAGTTATCTGCATTTCGTAACAGCTCAAACTTCTCAAAAAAATGGTAACTGCAAAACAGAACAAAAAGGATGTATGTTCTGCTCTCTTGTATGGCTAATCTTTCTGTGAAGAGGATACATGGCCTCAGAATATGCATTATATGGGAATTTAACATATAAACGAGATTATATACTTTTGGTCTCGTTGCATTGGAACTTGTTGCCTAGAAGAACAACATGAATTTATCGACCCGATGATGATTTGTTTGCCTTCTCAATTGGGTAAGTTAGAAGATCTCTTCCTGTTGTTCTGATGGTTGAAACTAATAGCATAATTTGGGAATCTGTAGGCCATTTACATAAGAGGTTCAGTCTGCACATTAATTCAACTCCATTGAAATAAAATAACAGATAGCAGAATCAAATTCAATTTCTACACACCTCAATCCCAACTGAGCAGAATGTCATAATCCATATAACAGTGCCATTAATTCAGCATTGTTATTCAATTGTTGAAACTCCTCTCCTTTCCGAAGGTTGAGGTTCTCTCCTAGCCAAAGGTGAGGTTTTTTTCAGCTTTGTCTTTGACAAAGCTAGGGGCGTAAGGTTTTGCTTTTCTCTGAAGCGAGCGTGTGTGTGAAATGTCAACCGATGAGATTACAGGACGATGGGAATCTTTCACGTCAACAGAAGATGAGAAAGAAGAATACACTCTACCAGATGAGGCAGCTGTACTTGCAAGTATCAAAGGACAACACTGCATACTTGCAATGATCTTAAACGATAGGATTGTCAACAGGGAAGCTTTCCAAACGACTATGGCAAAGGCCTGGAACCCTGAAGGTTGGCTAACTTTCCAAGAGTTTGGTGAAAATAAGTTCCTCCTGGAGCTACAACTACACTCGGATAAAGAAAAGATCATGAAAGGAAGACCATTGTCTTTTGATAGGCACTTGATCTGCTTCCGTGATTTTGATAGCGGCCTTTCCCTCTCCGAGGTACA
The DNA here is from genome assembly GCA_003123785.1 of Pterocarya stenoptera. Taxonomy (NCBI): domain Eukaryota; kingdom Viridiplantae; phylum Streptophyta; class Magnoliopsida; order Fagales; family Juglandaceae; genus Pterocarya; species Pterocarya stenoptera. The sequence goes on along the minus strand of QEOT01003335.1, from coordinate 290,838 downwards.
ATTTGCATCTGAACTTTTCTGGGTTCAAATCCACAATCTTCCTTTTGTAGGGATGAATCGAGAAACCGGGAGCCTGCTTGCCTCTAGCCTGGGCAGGGTGCTTGAGATTGAGTTAGACTCAGATGGGTATGGCTGGGGCAGTTACCTGCGAGCTTGGGTGGAAGTTAACATCACAAAAGCTCTTCCACGTGGTCATTTTCTCAAGATTGGTGCTCGTCAACACTGGCTAGATTTCAAATACGAAAGACTGCCCACAATGTGCTTCAAATGTGGCCTGCTGATGCATGGTAGAAGGACTTGCGCAGGTTTATCTCATGCTTAGACAAAAGAATAGTATGGGCCTTGGTTACGTGCACAACCACCCAGGACGAGACCTCACTCACCCAGAAAATACAGTGGCACATCCACTAAGGAGCATCACAATGCCTCATGGAGGCGGAGCCGATTGGAGGAAGAGGGCGGGAACACTGTTGGTGTCAAATTCCCAACTATGGTGGAAAGAGGGACCCTTTCCTCGAGGCACCTAACAGAGGAGACTTCTAAGGCTCTGAACTCCACAAACCAGGACCCATGTACAGAGTTTAGTGCTCAGCCTATGACATCTAATAGCTAGGCCCCATGTGACAATCAAAACCTCCAAAGTGCCAGAAATCCCATGCCCTGCCCGCCAAGCGACCTACATGGCACAACATCCAACAGCGATCCCATAGAAAAAAGCCCCCAGACACATCAGGTAAGCCCCTTACCTCTTTTTTCCAACTGCTCTTTGGGTGAAGACATGATGATGGTTGAAAACAAGTACACTAAAGAAAATATCAAGTCAAACCCCCCCCCCCCCCATCCTTTTTACTGGCATAATTGTAATGAAGACTGAAAACCAAGACCCCACAAAGCCCAAAACCGTGAAAGGCGCTACATGGAAAACGAAAACTAGAGGTGTTACCAATGCTCTCTCAGATGTGACCAACCACATTAGTACTCCCTCGAACCTACCTAACGCCAAAAGTCCTAATTCGATACTAGTGAAGAGGAAGGCTACTCTGCAGACTCTAAAGACTGCTAAGCGCAGGAAGAGGAATTCCAAGGAAGACGGGGATGGTCTCACAAGTTGCCCATATCCAATAGTGGAGGCTGCGACGCAGCCCCATCGCGATCAATGAAAACCATCAGCTGGAACTCCCGTGGGCTTGGGAACCCACGAGGAGTCAGAGCACTTCGTGACTTAGTCAGGAAGGAAGGTCCCAAGGTGGTGTTTTTGCAAGAAACAAAAATGACTACCTCTCATATGGAATGTGTTCATGTTAAAGTGGGGTTTGATGGTTGTTTTACAGTGCCCTGTGAAGGCAGAAGTGGGGGATTGGCCCTACTATGGAGGCAAGATATAAACCTAACCATTAAGAGTTTTTCTTCCTACCATATCGATGTTGAAATTAAGGATGCTGAGAGAGGTTTTGTTTGGAAGCTATCTAGAGTGCATGGTCACCTCGAAACAGAGAAGAGAGGAGAAACCTGGCGCTTGATCCGGACCTTAAGGGTGGATGAGGAAGTTCCTTGGCTTGTGTGTGGTGACTTCAATGAGGTACTATGCCAACAAGAAAGGAGGGGTGGCAGACCACGTCCTGACAGATTGTTGCAAGATTTCAAGAATGTGATTGATGATTGTCACCTCTTCGGTTTGGGCTTTGAGGGACCACACATTACATGGTGCAACCGTAGGGAAGAGCAACAGATGATAAGTGAAAGACTCGACAGATATCTGGCCAATATTAGTTGGAGTGAATGCTTCTGTCTAGCTAGAGTAGTCCATGGCATTGCAGCTCATTCAGATCACTTGCAAATTATATTACAGCCCAAGGCTGAAACTATCCAGTCAAGACATAAAATTTTCAGATTCGAGGCGATATGGGTTGAGAATGAGGAGTGTGGTGATGTCATAGCGAGATATTGGCAAGGGAATGGTGAAGGGAGACCTCTGGTGGATATAGCTGACAAATAACACAACTGCAGCAGGGGTTTGGAAGAATGGAATAAAACAAAATTTGGACATGTTCCTTTGAATATAAGGAAAGCCCGAGACAGACTTCAGAAATTACAATTCGAGGACCCCAATAGAGTCACAAAGGAAGCTCTGGTTGGTGCTAGAAACAATCTCCAATCATGGTTGGAGAGGGAGGAGATTCTCTGGAAGCAACGAGCAAAAGCTTTATGGCTAAAGGGGGGTGATAGGAACTCAAGATTCTTCCATCATAAGGCATCTCAAAGGAAGAGTAAGAACAGAATTACAGGTTTAAGAGGGGAGCATGGGACATGGCATTATGAAGAGGAAAGAGATCAAATCATTCTAAGCTACGTTCAGAATTTATTTCAATCTGAGCAAGAGCAGCCCAACTGGGATTTTTTGAATGATCTACATAGTAAAGTTAATCAAGAAATGAATGATGTACTACTGCAGGAGTTCTCCAGTGATGAAGTCAAGACAGCCTTGGATCAAATGCACCCTACTAAATCACCGAGACCTAATGGCATGGCCCCCATTTTTTTCCAGCAATATTGGCACATTGTGGGAGCTGACGTGACACGGGCTATTTTAAAAATCCTCAGCGCTGGTATTCTACCCCCTCCCTCAATCACACTTTTATAACCTTGATTCCAAAGAAAACTAAAGCTGAAAGGATATTTGAGTTTAGGCCTATTAGTTTATGTAACGTGTTATATAAGCTTATATCCAAAGTCCTAGCAAATAGGCTAAAAAAGGTGCTTGATGAAATCATCTCTAGCTCCCAATGTGCGTTTGTTCTTGGCCGACTCATAACTGATAATATCCTTGTGGCTTATGAGTTGATGCACTTTTTGAAAAATAAATGGATGGGTAAGGAAGGATTTATGTCCATTAAATTGGACATGAGCAAAGCTTATGATTGAGTGGAATGGACCTTCTTAGCAATTGTTATAGAAAAAATGGGTTTTGCTCATCAATGGATTGAGTTAGCTATGATGTGTGTTAAATCTATCTCTTTTTCAGTATTGATAAATGGCGAGCCTAAAGGTCCTTTTGTTCCTTCAAGAGGTATTCGACAAGGAGATCCCTTATTCCCATATCTGTTCCTCCTGTGCACCGAGGGATTAATATCCCTACTCAAAAAAGCCGAGAGAAGTGGTGAAATTACAGCAATCAAAGTGTGTAGAGGGGCTCCTGCAATATCCCATTTGCTGTTTGCTGATGACAGCCTATTGTTCTATAAGGCTACTGCAGCTAAAAATAGGAGGATTCAAGAGTTATTGGGTTGCTATGAGGGAGCTTCAGGCCAAAAGATAAATAAAGACAAGACAGGAATTGTTTTTAGCAGTAATGTGCACAATGCAAGACAAGCCGAGATTTTGGAGCTGTGGGGGGTGCAGACAAGCCAGCACTTTGAAAAGTACTTATGGCTACCACCATTGGCTGGAAGGTCAAAATACAAGGTGTTTTCCGAAATTAAACATAAAGTTTGGAAAAATCTCCAGGGATGGAAAGAAAAAATACTCTCAGTGCGGGGAAAGGAAGTTTTGATTAAAGCTGTTGCACTTTCCATCCCTACCTATTCTATGAGTTGTTTCAAACTACCAGCCACCTTATGTACTGAGCTCGAACAATTGATGGCCAAGTTCTGGTGGGGCCAAAAGAAGGATGAAAAGAAAATTCATTAGATGAGTTGGTCCAAGATGTGTGAGACAAAGCAAACGGGGGGCATGGGGTTTAAGGATCTTAGAGTCTTCAATGATGCCCTTTTGGCCAAGCAAGGTTGGAGAATCATGCAAAACACAACCTCTCTACTGCATAAAATTTTCAAGGCTAAATATTTTCCTAGAAATCAGTTTCTGGATGCTACCATGGGGCACAACCCTTCATTTTTGTGGAGAGGTATATGGAGCACCATTCCTAGAATAGCTATAAGTTGCCGTTGGAGGATAGGCACAGGGCAGGGAGTGAAGATTTGGAAAGATCATTTGGTACCTGGAAGGCCTACACTACTACCTGCTCTGAATGCAGAGGGAAGTTGGCCTCATGAGGCGGATGCCACTGTCGACTACCTGTTAGACACTACTCATCGAATGTGGGATGTCAGCAAGATAAATACTATGTTTGCACCCAATGTGGCCTCAAAAATTCTGCACATTGTATTAAGCAGTGGAAGGCCTGACCTGCTATGTTGGACTCAGGAATCACATGGTGAATATACTATCAAAAGTGCCTATAGGCTGTTTCGAACCATAGACCAGAATAGACAGTGTGGAGAATCCTCAAATGATGCATTATTGAAAAGATTGTGGAAAGTAATCTAGAAAATGCAACTTCCCTCCAAAGGAAAAATTTTTGCATGGAAAGCTGCAAAAGAAATCCTGCCTACCAGACATAATCTCAGGAAAAAATAGGCTGTGATTGAGGAAGTTTGTGTGTTCTGTGGAGCCGAACGGGAAGATGTATTGCATGCTCTATGTACCTGGCCATCCCTTAAAGATATCTGGAGCAACCATTTTCCCACGATGATACACACCAGACCTCATGAACTGTTTCTTGATATTGCCCTCCGAATTCTGTAGGACAATACCCAAGAAACAATGGAGCTATTTTTCCTAATCTGCTGGAGCTGCTGGTATAGAAGAAATATGCAGATCTTTGAAGACAAGAGTGTGGATGCAGAGGCGGCTCTAGAGAATAGCTTGGCAATGTAGAGATCCTTTAAAGAACTAAAACACAAACCTATACCTGCTATACGGCATCACTGCAGGTGGGAAGCTCCCCCTCCTGGTACTTTCAAGCTCAATATCGATGGAGCTTTCTCGACCAATGGAACTATTGCTGGAGTTGGAGCCATTTTAAGAGACTCCAAGGGTACTATCCTAATGTCTGCAGCAAGGAAAGAGCAGGCTGTTTTAACTGCAATTGAGATAGAAGGTCTGGCTATTCTTCGAGGGCTTCAGCTCAATTTTCACCTTGGTATCCAACATCTTGTGATCGATTGTGATTCTCAATTGGTTATCGCCGAGTTTGAAAAACCTGGAAGCTCAATGGCGGCAGCTGGAAACATTATAAGGGAAGCAAAGATACTAATGGCTCGATTCAACTCCTGCGCAATCCAGTACGCCAATAGAAACTGCAATGCAGCAGCTCACTCTCTAGCTAAGTTTAGCTTAAGTGTCAAGGAGATTAGTTTATGGTGGAGTTCATACCCAGATGTAATCACTAATATCCTTTGGATTGATTCTCTATTGTAAGGCTTTTGTTTGTTTATGATGAAATGAAGTCAGGCTATTTCTTATTAAAAAAAAAAAAGAAATAAAACAACAGACTTAGTTTTGATTAAATTATTCAAAGCTATAGGCATTCCTTATGTACTTCTGTTCTTTTTGGCTAGAGAGGAGCCCTTAATTGGTAATGATACAATATGAAATGGATGATCAACTCAAGTTCCATTGAAATGAAAATAACATAGATTGTATCTTTCTTCCATTTTCTTCTCTATTTTTATATAGGCACATTAATCCATCACCGGCTCTTCGATCTACCATGGCAGCAGTTGTAAAGCATGCTTGAAGGCCGAATTTTTGTTCATGAGTTGATTATGGATCCATTTAGCTTGGTTTGGTTTCAAAAACATTAGAAACCATTTCATCCCATCTCATCTTAACATTCAAATACAAACATTTTTCAATATCAACTTTTCAACTTTTTCATCTAATCATTACCTAATCATTACAACTTTTTCAAACTTTCAAATAAAATACAAAAAATCCTTTAATTTTTTCAAATTTCAAAACAAAAATAATACAAAAAAACTATATTCTAACCCATTTTAACTTTATAATTTTTTTATTCAACTTTTTTTTTCTCCTTTCCTAAAATCCCATAAAAATCTTAAGTTAAATAATTTCACTACTATTTATAGATTTTTCATCTCATCTCATTTTATTTATAGAGACAAATTGAGTTTTAGGGTTCAAGAGACAATTTGATTAGATCCCGGAACAGATCAGCTCAAGTGAAACTCAGGGGTTGTTTAGGCTGAGAGAGCCTCTCAACTCATCTCATATAATCATTACAACTTTTTCGAATTCTCACATAAAATACAATAAACAATTCAACTTTTTCAAATCTCAAAACAAAAATAATATTAAAAAATAATATTTTATTCAACTTTCAACTTTCGTGTCATCTCATCTCATCTCAACTCACTATTCAAACCTCCCTCAAAGTGAGGTTTCTAGAAAAATTTATAATTAAATTCATAAAAAGTAGCAATAAAATCTCAAAGAAAATAAGGAAAGTAATTGTAATACTTAATAAATTTTAGGAGACCATCCAAAAATAACTCATTATACTCCAATAAGAAAGTATAACCGTACCACACATATGGCCTGGTCAGGAACCCTTCACACAGCATATTATTATCCAAATAAATGGTTAGATTATCCACAAAATTGATAACATGAGATGAATCGAACTTGAGAAATATGGCTTTTGAAAATACTAAACCAACATATCAGATTTTACAATAAATGCTTGGTTAAGTTCCGAATATGAACTCTGAGGTACTCTGATGTTCTGGTTACGATGTACATAATAGAATACCCTATGTATGATATTCATGTGTATGAAAATGTTGGTTTGTGAAATTATGGTGTTAGTATGGAGTTTTGGAGATGGCTGAGCTGTGTTTGAAATATAGGTCTTCACATTGCAATTAACTTATTGAATTAGACTTTATTTGAATTGAATTGAGTTAAATTAACATTCTTGCAGAAACACAAATGTTGTAGAGTTGCACATAAACCAAAATAGTAGAAATTGATAGTCTTATAGTTATTGGAATATCATACATATGGCGTTCTATTTTGTACATCATAACCAGAACATCATAACCACGTCACAACACAAAAGTTGTAAAGCTGGGCATAAACCAAAAAATGCACGCAAGGGACAGTTCTTGCAATTGGAATAGCCATCCCCCTGTAAAATGTGTGGTTTCTATCAAACCAAATTCTTTAAAAAATAGATATATAATTAATTTTACACCAAAAACCAATATCTAAGCATCCATATTCCATTCCTAAATCGTACTTCTAATTGATTTCTCTGTCCCCTATCTCTGAGACTTTATCTCACCTTCCATCTCCTTAATTTACAATATTGATAAAAGAATGCACTTTTGATTCTTTGAAGCCACCTTGCAAGCTAGAAACTTTTTCTTTTCGGTGAGCATTTTCCAACATTTGCCGAATGGCTACAAATTAATATTGACATGTGTATACGATCGGTAAAGGCTATTATCTCAACAGTAACCCACTCAAACTCCACATGTAAGCCTCGCTCAAGCTGTACCATGGAAAAAAAAAAAATGGTAAGTGCATAGACAAAGCAGAGCATCATGTTGAACAAAATTGCACTGCAATAAATTAAATGAATCGTACAAGACACAAACTGGAGTTGCAATTTATTTATCTCAAATAAAGAAACTCTTTCATTTTTCTCTTTTGGTTTTGAGTTATTGGAAATAAACTATTCCTTTCCCAGTATTAAACAGTGCAGTGTAGTTGAGATTAACAGCTGCTTCTGCAATTCATGTATCTTCATCATCTTCAATTTTCTACTCTTTACATGCCATGAGAAAGTTGAGATTAATTTATTGCATCAAGTATCAACACCTGGAAAACCAGTTCATATTTCAGATTTCAGTGCAATGTAACATTTGCACTTCAATGAAAAATTGGGGAACAATCGAAAACGTTAGAATGAAAGGAAACCCTGCTTGGTTTTCTGGTTCTTAGCAACACGAGTGATGAATCTGATTTATGAAACTAAACATCTTACTAAGAAGTATGAAGGGGAAATTGCTTACCTGGCAACATACGGGACATGTCTGATCACTTCTCTGCATCCATTCATATATACAACTAAGGTGGTAATGATGAGAACATTGGGTTAAAATGTTAGGATTCTCAGGTGTGTATTCTGTCAACAGAAAAGCATGGTAAGAGTCACGGTGAAAATGAGAGTAGCATAACTTTTTCTTTGCCGTACAAAAAAAAAAAAGCAGGTTACCTTCAAGACATATAGGGCAGATGTCTTCGTGATCTTCTAGTAATGCACGGTCATGGAGGTCTCCAGCTTTCCTATTTTCCAATGAGAACTTCAGTGAGGAATCTCTTGAAAGTTCTTCTCCAGTGTGAGTACTAGAACTGAGCTCTGAATAAATGCTCAAATCACCTTTACCTTTATTTAGTCCTTTGACCATGAAGCCCCCCATAACATCCTTAAAAAACTATCACGTGTCACCACATTCAACTACAAGAACCAATTTTCTTGTTTTGCACACATTAGTCTGAAGATAAACCTTTCACACCCACCAGATTCACAGGTGGCTAGAAAGACATTCGTTAACCCAACATAACCCAAGCAAAGGGATCGTTTTTTTTTAAAAATATGTGTCATTTGAGAATATGAAATTCATATAACTCATAATAAATTAATTCGAATCGAACTCACTGTCTGTTAAAATAAAAATTAAATAAATGATACTTCAACATTCAATTATCGTCGTTCAACTTAACTCGATCGACCGACTATAGGTCAAGTCGTCTCTCTCTAGCATGGAAGGACCTCATGAAGCAAAGCGTCCCTACTTTGAAATTTTCCCAGACAGATCAATAATATGGGAGAGGTGCAAGAACTGCAAATGATGTTTGGAATAAGGCCTTGAAAGCTGTGAAATGAGAGAGATTTCAAGTCCTTGATGATCGGTCATCCATCACTCCAATGCATGCATGGAAAATTTGGGACAAAATTTGTGTATAAAGGGTTGTAAAACAGATTGTGTATATTAACTGTGACATAAGCCCTGCTGCTTCATAACGAACAACCTTAGACGACATGCGGGTTGAGATTTTTAAAACTTTTTTACTGAAACAGTTTCAAACGTTCAAAAAGAGGTAGATTAATATATAGATTCTATGTTGATAGTATTATACTATCTTAATTGAGTAGTCAAATCGTTGCAAATTGAGGTTATTTTAATTCTGGTTTTGATTCTTGTTTGCTATTTTTTTATGCAATGATTAGGCTTTTGCATTTTCAGATAAAATTCTCGAAGTTTTGAGATTTTTGTAGCATTACTCCAGAATAGAATATATGTAGCTCACGGCACTGAATATTATTAGTACTCAAGTAATATTAATTTCAACTTTAAATACAATGTGGGCCACATATAATATTTATTTTATTCAAATTGTAGAAAATATTTGAGTAACAATCTCTGTTCGCCATAACTTTATTCCAAAATGTCAATTTCTTTACAAACAAAATTGCCAAATGGACCCATTCCGAAAATAGTAGGGCATTTCGATAGCATCTATTGCCACACTTTCTTGTCCTGAATACATTTTTTTTTTTTTTTTTAAATCACTCTAGTCCTTCTAGATTTCTCTTATAATGTATTTGGAAATCTGCTATGGTGCTGCTTGTAACGTGTAAAAGAAGGATATAAGAAACGATTGTATGGTTGCTATTGAGCTGCTTGTAACATGTAAAAGAAAGATGTGTATCGATATGGATGAGAATGGTGTGGATTGTAAGAAGAAGATATTGAATGGAGATAGATAAAATGCGGACAGTAGAGTCACGCAGGGTTTTGTTCGAGGCAAACCCTTCCTCCAGAAATTAGTTCCTTACAAATTCTTGTCTGTCTTGCTATGGTTTCCGTCCCCCCCTTTTAACCCACTACTGGGAGAATCTTCGGACACGTATAGAGCACACACTGGTTTGAGCATAACAGCTTTTGGACTATCCTAGAATTAAAAGCATATAAAAAACGACAGCATTAATAAGAGTAGCAATTAAACTGTAGGTCGTAAGGTTGGCTGTACTGGACGACAGTGTTTGATTGTATTGCTCTAGTAATTAAAACGGTACCGTCCCTCCCTGGTTGAAACGACAGCGTCTTGCATTTCTCGTTTTTATTGAACTTCAGTCAACCTTCACAACACTTCAGATTATTTGTTCTATCTCAGTCTCCTTCCCGAACTCAGATCCGTGTTTCATGCTTCCCCCAATTCGTAACCCTAGCAAAATCTAAATACTTATACAAGATATGATATATACCACACTTTTATTTCATTTTGATTGGGTTGTATTGATGTGATATTGTCTGTCGACCATTAGATCAACTCTGTTTTTAACAATAATAAATTATGTTACTGATTGATAACCCTAGATCTACGTTATGCTTAGGAGACAAAAAACCAAATAAAGAAATCAATCTCACTCGGCTGAAGATAATCACTATATAAGTTCAGGTATATGATCAATATATTCCAACTGTAAATTAAACTTGACTTGAATGCATCTTTCTGGAGTGACAACTTTAGAGCCCGGCATCTTAAGAGCATTGACATTAGATTGATCAAAGCCATCCCCGCCATAACCCCACATTAGATTAGCATTTAGATTAGTCAAAATAATAATATAACATTTTTTTTATAATTATATTTATGATTTATTTTTTTCATATTTTACAATTACACTAACCATACGTTAATTAATAATTTAATCTGATACATAAAAAGAAAACAGGATACAAGGAACTCATCAACAATGATCAATCACAACACTCTTTAACATTTTCCATACATGGATATTCAAAATGAAAAAGTTATACGTAGCAATCCGCCAATCAGTGCGTCAAAACAAAGATGATAAATGAGATCTACACCTTTCCAGTAAAAGCACCACCTTTGCGAACCCAGTTCTGTGCCGAGACATGGAAATCAGGGCGCAATAAGCTTTTCACCAAAGGAAGAAAACCAGTGCAGAGAGAGAGAGAGTGCATGGTCAGTTGAATGTTTCCTCAAACTCTCGCAACAAACCTTATTTAAGGATGCGATTCTTGCAAAAGATTCATATGTAAATTGTTTTTGGATACAAACAGCAGAGAATTAAGTACATTAGATAACTTACACCATAGAAGGAGACAACTTCATCAGAGAGTAAACTAGAACCAAATTTCTTAGCTAAATCACCAATGCAGATGTGAGTATCCTCCATATGGTCGCGACCCCCCATATTAGACCACACTCCCGACCGAAGGGAAGGGATAAAGTCTTAACAGATTCTGTTTTCTGTCCACAGCTACAGCATCCTCACAATTTACCATACGGGTATTACAGCTTTACACAGCCTAATAAAGAGTTACATCTTTATAAAAATTAAATATGGAAATATACAAAATAGAAATAAGACTTTTAGCATAATACAAGAGAAAGAGGGAATTAAGGAGACGTTGATCACGCTGGTTCTGGAGGGAATTGAGCTGTTGTTGCAGATTTGGAATGTGCTGCAATTGTGGAATCATCTCCAGGAATAGCTGGTCTAACACCCCCCCCCTCAAAGTAATGGGGATTAAAATCACCATTAGTTTTGGACCTAAGTAAAATAAACCGAGGGGCAGTATGACCCTTGGTGAAAATATCACCAATCTGATCTTGTGTCGAAATATACTTCACTTGAATGTCTTTGTTGAGAACTTTTTCCTTGATGAAGTGGTAGTCGACCTCAACATGTTTGGTGCGAGCGTGAAACACTGGATTTGATGCTAGAGCAATGGCGCCGATGTTGTCACACCAAATAGTTGGAGTGGAAGATAAGAGCACACCAAGTTCCTTCATAAGCATCTATATCCAGTATAGTTCAGTAGTTACAATGGCCAAACTGCGGTATTCCGCTTCTGTGCTGCTCTTGGAAACAATTGGTTATTTCTTGGCTGTCCATGTGATCAGATTTTGCCCAAGAAATACCCCATACCCGGTTGTGCTACGATGATCATCCGGATTGCCAGCCCAATCCGAATCACAGTAAGCTTTTAAGTTTATATCACCGGGAGAAAAATAGAGGCCATAGTCAATACTACCCTTAAGATAGTGAAGCACTCTTTTTACTGCTGTCCAATGGGGCTCTCTTGGATTGTGCATAAATTGGCACAATTGATTAACCGCACATGCAATGTCGGGGCGTGAGATAGTGCAGTACTAAAGAGTCCCAACGACACGACGATATTCGGTTGGGCCAGACAGGAGCTCACCTTCAGTGGAAGAGAGTTTCGAGCCTGAAACTGTTGGACAGTTGAGAGGCTTAGCACCCACCATGTTGGTACTGTGTAGTAGATCAGTGATATACCGAGTTTAACGTAGGTGTAGCCCATGTGAATCTCGGCTAGCCTGAACACCTAAGAAAAAGCTCAACTCACCCAGATCTTTAACATGAAATAAGTCCGTAAGGGAGAAAATAAAAGAATCAATAGCATCCTGGCTGGAACCAGTGACTTGGATGTCGTCAACGTAAACCAGCACATATAGTTTTACTAAATCAGTATCATAGATGACAAGTGAGTAATCAGCAGTAGACTCAATAAAACCATACTCCAATAGAGATTGTGATAGATGGCGAAACCAAGCACAGGGTGCTTGTTTGAGCCCGTACAGAGACTTGTGCAAATGGCACACATAATCAGGGTAATTTTCATCAACAAACCTTGAGGTTGCTCCATAAATACTTCTTCATCCAAAAACCCATGTAAAAAAGCATTCGAAATGTCTAATTGACGTATATTCCAGTTAAAAGAAACTGCCAAAGCAAGAACTATCCGAACGGTTGTGTGTTTCACTACGGGTGAAAATGTTTCGACATAGTCTACGCCATACTGTTGATCAAACCCCTTTGCAACTAGACGCGCTTTATAGCGCCCAATACTACCATCTGAGAGCCTTTTAAGCTTAAAGACCCATTTATTACGAACAATATGCTTACCTGGTGGACGCGGACAGAGGGACCAAGTCCCATTCACCATCAATGCGACAAACTCAGAACCCATTGCAGCACGTCATTGAGGAGAAGAGGCAGCGTGTGTGTAGGTAGATGGCTCAGCATCGGTGACGACAGTGGAGAGTACCTGCAGGGGATGCCGAGTCGAGTATAGAGAGGTGAAATCTGGAAAGGTTTTGGGTTTTGAATGCCCGGTCATGGAGCAGGTGATGACTCGGTTAACGTCTTGGCTGTTAGACAAGGGTGAGTCTGGGGGATCTGTGAAGGGATGAAGCTGTGATGGAGGGATTGATGGAGTAGGTGAATCTGTGGGGGGATCGGTACGTGGGATCGTTGAATTTGCTGGTTGATGATCCGAAGATTGAACGTTGGGAAGAGGATCTGGAATTTCTGGGTTGGTGATAGTGGAATCGGGTTCAGGGTTGGGGTATTTTGGATTGTAGATTGTGGAAATGAAAACAGAGAAGGGGACTTACCTGGGGAGACCGTACTCTATGAGGCAGCAGAAGAAAAGACTCCATCACGTGATGCAGGGAAATCTTGCTCATTAAAAATTACATTACGCGATACATAGACACGGCCAGTGTTATAGTCAAGACACCGATACCCACGTTGTTGGCTTGCATAACCTATAAAAATGCATTCTTTACTACGGAAAGAGAGCTTGTGATTTTCATAGGGTCTTAGTAAGGGAAAACATGCAGATCCAAAGATTTTAAGATGCGAGTATTTGGGAACCATTTTATGGAGCATGTAGAATGGTGTCAAATGATGTAAGACTCTTGTCGGAAGGCGATTTATGAGATAAACATATATGAGGAAAGCATCAGGCCAATATGTATAGGTAGGTGAGACCGAGCTAAAAGTGTTAAGCCGGTTTCAACTATGTGACGATTTTTTCTTTCGGCGATCCCATTTTGTTGTGATGTACGAGAACATGTTAATCGATGAAATATGCCATTTTCTTGTAAAAATGTTTTAAAAATAGTGGATGTAAATTTACCACCATTATCGGTTTGTAATTGTTGAATTTTACAAGAAAATACATTTTCCACAAGAGTTTTGAAATTTTTAAAAATTGCCGAAATCTCATTTTTAAATTTAATGGGATAGAGCTAAGTGAAGCGAGAAAAATCATCAACAAAAATAACATAATATTTTGATCCACCAACCGAATACACAGGAGATGTCCATACATCTGAATGAATAAGAGCTAAAGGACGATTTATTTGACGAGTTAAGTCATTAAAGGGCAATTTTTTAGATTTCCCTAAAGGACATGACGAACAAAATCCTAATTTATTTGATGTGGAAACATCTAAGTATTTGGACGTGACCAATTTATTTAGAATAACTTGAGACGGGTAGCCAAGACGATCATGCTAGTGTGGTTGACACGCCAAGTGAAGCCTCAAAGCAAGAAATTTTATTTGAACAAGATTTATTATCTACAATCGGATAGAGTCCGTTCTTAACTTGCCCTTGGAGTAGTAGTCGCCCCGTGTGGTTCTCCTTCACAGAAAAATCATTTCCAGTGAGTACAAAATAGTAATCATTATCCAAACAAAATCGATTGATAGAGATTAAATTTGAGGAAGCATTTGGACAATGAAGAACATTTGATAGTGTAAAATTAGAATTATTTGAGGTGAGAGATGTGGTCCCCATATTTTGAATCACCAAACCTGAGCCATTTCCAACGGTGATGGTTTCTTCTCCTTCATAGGGCTGTGAGGTGGTGAGATTTGCCATGTTGTTGGTAATGTGGGCATTGGCCCCACTGTCTGCATACCACATCTGTTGAGTATAAGTATTTCCTTCAACAGCCATAGCAGTAAGATTGGACGGTGGTAAGCGGCCTTGATAGGAGAAATTGAATCTATTATAACAATCAAGAGCCATATGTCCCTTTTTAGTACATATCTGACAAGTTGGTCTGTTGTCACCAGAATAAGGGACGTCTGTCTTGTTGGTAGAGGGCCCCATATGAGCTGGAGGGCGAGTATAGGAAATGGGCGAACGGGATGGGTTCATAAAACCTGGTCCTTTAGTTCTCTTTGAAGCCGCTGGGTTGGAATGAGTGGCTACAAAGGCAAGATTCGTCTCAGTAGGTACAGTGGAGTTGGAGGCCTCCATTAATGTTTCAAAGTTGAGTATTTCGGTCTGGAAATCATCTAGAGAGAACTCTGTCTCTAGTTGCAAAGGTAAAAGCAATAACAAACGGCATAAACTGTGGCTTGGGCCCACTCAAGAGGTAGGAGATGAGGTCTTGCTCTTCCACGGGTTTGCTGCAGCAAATATTTGATCTGAGAAGAGCTTGGCCTCTTCGATGTAAGACAGGCAGTTGCGGTTCCCTTGTGAGATAGTCTGAAGTTGCCGTTTGAGAAAGGCCACACGAGACCGTGAAGTCGAGGAGAAGCGGGCTTGAAAGGCATCCCAAACCTGCTTGGAAGTCTATAGATTGAGAACTGTGGAAACAAGTTTTTCAATAATGGAGGCATAGAGCCAACTGAGAACGTTGTTATCCTTCTTGGACTAGCTGGAAAATGCAGGATTCTGCAATCCATCGGACAGAGTCTTGGCTGGAGCAGGATTGGTACCATCAACAAGACCAACCATGTCATGACTCTTTAGAAAGACAAGAAATTGGATCCGCCAGGTAAGATAATTGGGGCCATCCAATTTCAGAAATTGAGGGGTTTGGAGAGAAGAGGCCATTTGTGTTTTGGTGCGGTAGCAAGGATTGTAGGATCATGTTTTGAGCGTAAGCCTTAACTGGCTGATACCATGTAAGAACTTATAAACACAATAGATGATAATGAAACAGAGAGGCCAACCTGACTTCTCCTTCTTCTTCATTTGATTTAACTAGAGCAATTTACCATACGGGTATTACAACTTTACACAGCCTAATAAAGAGTTACAGCTTTACAGAAATTAAATATGGAAATATACAAAATGGAAATAAGACTTTCAGCATAATACAAGAGAAAGAGGGAATTAAGGAGACGTTGATCATGCTGGTTCTGGAGGGAATTGAGCTGTTGCTGCAGATTTGGAATGTGCTGCAATTGTGGAATCATCTCCAGGAATAGCTGGTCTAACAATTATTCCTTCATCTTCAACTTCTTACATGGCACCAGAGCTGAAATCGACCAACGTCTCTTCCTCATGGCCAGTGAAAACTCTTCCCTCTCTGAAATTTTTTTTTCCTCCTCCACCACCTTCCAACTCCCAAGGAACTTCTCCCATATTGTTTCAGTCAAGTTGGGCTTAGACAATTACCTTCTTTGGTGTGCCCAGGTCATCCCTTATCCCCATGGCCAAGAACTTTTCCAGTTCATTGATGGTTCAACTCCTCCTCCACCTCCCATGCTTCCAACTTCTTCTCCTTCCCAATCTAGATCATCAATTCCTCAACCCAACCCTGGCTATCTTCAATGGCGTCGTACTGACCAACTCCTGCTCAGTGCACTTCTCTCCTCCTTAACTGAACCCATTCTTGCCCAGGCTATTGCCTCCCGAACCTCCCATGAACTATGGGTCACTCTTGACACCATGTTCACCTCTCAATCCCAAGCAAAGATTTTCCAAATCCGTCATCAACTCACCAATCTCAAAAAAGGTTCCCTCTCCGTTACAGATTATTATCACAAAGTGCTACTTCTCTCCGACACAATGACTTGGACTGGAGAGCCTCTACGTGATTCTGAGGTTGTCTCTTACCTCTTAAATGCTCTCAACTCAGAATATGAGCCCTTTGTTGTTTCAATCATGACTCGCTCTACCCCCATCAACTCTACAAAAATTTTTAATCATCTCCTCAAATTTGAAAGTCGTCTCACCCTTAACTCTATACAACATGGCTTGCTCCCAACCCCCTCTACGCTTGTCACCACCATAACTCCTTCTTCAAATTTCCATCGTGGAGGCCGCACTTTCTATCGTGGTGGTCGATAAAACCAACATGGTGGGCGTTCTCGCGGTGGCAGATTCTCCTCAACCTTTCAAAATCCATCTGTGTCTTCAAACAAGCCAATTTGTCAAGTTTGCAACAACATGGGTCATGTAGCACTTTAGTGCTAACATCGTTTTGATCAACCCTATCAGTTTGACCCACCTCGCTCCCTCTCTGCGCACTACACCAGCTCTCCTTCTCTCTCAAATCATTTGTGGTACCTAGATTCTGCAGCCACAAATCAGCTAACCTCTGACCTTCAGAACTTGAATCTCTCAGCTGAGCCATATTCAGGCCCCGAACAAGTTCGTGTTGGCGACGACACTTCCCTTCCTATCACACACATCAGTGACTCTCAACTCTCCTCCTCTTCCTCTAATTTTTTTCTACGTAAATTGCTTCATGTACCTCATATAATGAAAAATCTTGTGTCGGTTCAACAATTTCGTCATGTTAACTCTGTTTTCTTCGAATTTCATGTCTCTACTTTCTTTGTGAAGGACAAATGGACGGGCACTCCTCTTCTCCAAGGACCAACTCATAATGGCCTTTATCTTTTTCCTCCACCCGCTTCGCCATCGTTTGACCATGTTGCTCTCGTTGGTGAATGGACATTGCTCAATGGCATCATCGACTAGGCCACCCTACTCTTCGGCTTTTCTCTTAAATATTGCGCACCAAGTGTGCCTTTTCTTCCATCTCAACCGGATTTCTTTTGTTCAAGTTGTCCCTTTGCCAAATGTCGACAACTCCCATTTAAAAATTCTGTTAATCGGTCTTCAAGACCTTTGAATTTAATTTTTGTTGATGTTTGAGGTCCATCCCCTTATCTATCAAGGGACGGTTTCAGTTACAATATTTCTTTTGTTGATGATTGTAGTAGATATACTTAGGTTTTATCCACTTGCTTCAAAAGGAGATGCTACTTCTACTTTTCTTCTTTTTCAATCCCATGTTGAACGCTTATTCAATATTAAAATTAAAAATGTTCACAGTGATTGGGGGGGTGAATTTCGACCCCTTACTTGTATTCTCAACTCTCAAGGCATTTCACACTGTCTCTCTTGTCCTAATACCCACCAACAAAATGGTGTAGTTGAGCGAAAACACCGCCACATTGTTGAAACGGGTCTTGCCCTTCTAGCCACCGCATCACTTCCCTACAAATTTTGGGCTAATGCTTTTCAAACGGCATCATACCTTATTAATTTAATTCCATCTCCATCTCTTAAAAACAAATCCCTTACTTTATTCTTCACAACAAGGATCCTCATTACTCATTTCTCAAAGTTTTTGGGTCCAAATGTTGGCCCAACCTTCGGCCCTATAACAACCATAATTCATTTTCGCTCCTTATCCTGTCTTTTCCTTGGATACAGTCCTAAACACAAAAGTTACAAGTGCCTTCATCTTCCATCCAATAGGCTATATATCTCTCGCGATGTCATCTTCAATGAAAATTCTTTTCCTTACGTTTTCTTTTCAAAATTTGTCCCTGCTCCGAATCAAACATTTTCTTCCACACACACCGTCCTACCCATTTCCATTTCTACAATTATGGGCCCTCTATCTCCCAACCCATCATTCAGCCCATCTCCTTCTTTAAGCCCTCTCCATATGCACAGCCCGCTCTCATCTTCTTCTTCTCCCTTGCCCTATGATAACCCTTTGACTCAATCAATTCCTCCAAATCCCCCCCCTTTCGACTCATCATCCTTCTCTTCCTCAAATTCTCCCAGATCTCCCATCATAACCCGATCGAAAACCACCTCCTCTCGTCCAAAATAGATTTCTGATGGTCTCATCCCCTATACTGAACCACGACATTGTCTCACCACCTGCATTTAAACACCCGACGAACCAACCTGCTACACCAGTGCTTCCCAATTCACCGAATGGCGTGAAGCCATGAAAAATGAGTTCCATGCTCTCCTCAAAAATAACACTTGGACCCTTGTTCCCCCTCCTCCCTCTTCTAACATCGTTGGCTGCAGATGGGTCTTCCGAACCAAAAAATGCTTTCCTCCATGGTGACCTTCATGAAATTGTGTATATGGTCCAACCGATTGGTTTTGTGCACCCTGAGCATCCCCATCATGTCTGTCGCTTGCAATTTATGGCCTCAAGCAAGCTCCCCGTGCATGGTTTGCACAACTTAGTTCCCACCTCTGTGAGTATGGTTTTATCCCATCTAAAGTTAATCCGCCCTTGTTTATTTATTCTTCTAGCTCTATTTTGATTTATGTCCTTGTTTATGTGGATGACATTACTGTCACCAGTTCTCATGCCTCACAAATTGATCATCTTGTTAGTTATCTTGCGTCTGCGTTTCCCATTAAAGATTTGGGAAAACTGTCTTTTTTCTTAGGCATAGAAATTTCATATCTTCCTGATGGCATCTTAATTTCCCTGCAAAAATATATTCAGGACATCCTCTCCCAAACCAACATGTTGTCTGCCAAAGGAGTCACCTCTCCAATGGTAGCCTCCATTAAACTTTCTTTGTCCAATACTCCATCATTTTCTAATCCAACTCTTTATCGGAGTTGTGTCGGCAGCCTCCAGTATTGTCCCTAACAAGACCTGATAATGCCTTTGTTGTAAATAAACTTTCTCAATTAATGCACAACTCCAAAAACCCTCACTGGCAAGCTGTGAAGCGACTGCTTCGTTACCTCAAACAAACATTAAATTTTGGTCTTTTTATCTCTAAGTCAGCCTCTCTTCAACTCCAAGCTTTTTCGGATGTTGATTGGGCAGGTTGCCCCGATGACCGCGACTCTATCGGTGGTTTTTGCATTTTTCTTGGCAAACATCTAGTCTCTTGGAGCTCCCCCAAGCAATGAACCGTTGCTCGTTCGAGTACCAATGAATGCAAAGCCCTTGCGAACACCACTGCTGAATTCCTGTGGATTCAATCTCTTCTCAAAGAGTTGTGCATTTTCCTTCCCAAACCACCTCTCATTTGATGCGACAATCTCGGGGCTACTTACCTCTCCATGAATTATGTTCTACACTCACGCACGAAACACATGGAAATTGATTTCTATTTTGTGCGTGATAGAGTCACTGCCAAAGCTCTTCAGTAGCTTTTGTACCATCAAAAGATCAACTGATCGACATTCTAACCAAGCCACTAGTCTCAACTCGTTATCATTTACTACAGACGAGCCTTACTGTGGTAGATACCCCCTTAGGCTCGAGGGGGCATATTGAGCCAGCCACTCTGCTTCCCAAATTGAAGAATATTCCATTTGCTCCACCAGAAGTTTCCTCATCATACGACATCTCCACAACACCTGCAAAGGACAACAACTCCACCACGACTGCCACTACCTTGGAATCATCTGGAATAACTTAGAATAGCCTTGATACGTGACCTATTGGCATGTTTGTAATTATCTTGGTTTGTTTGTAATACTCTGGCATTGGTTGTAACAGACTCTGCTACAAATGGTAGTGCAATGCAGAGCACACCACATGCTTGTACAAATGTCAGAATCAGTTAGGATTCCCTTTTGCATATATATATATAGATATATACACGAAATGTGTACAACCATCATATTAATTAGAATTGAGATTATTCCTTCATCTTCAACTTCTTACAAGAACCAAAAGAAAACTAGTGTCCACAGCCAACCAGATAGGTAGTCTAGGGTTTGAAACTCTTGTCCGAACCCAACGATGCAAGACCTCCTGGGTTGATGTTGAGATTCTGTACCCAATCGATGGAGAGGCAGTCTAGGGTTTGAAACTCAAGTTTGAACCCAACGATGCAAGAGCTCCTTGATGTCAAGATTCTATCCCCAATTGATCTCTTGCCTCCTGGCTGCTTCTAAAGCCAACAAAGAAGAAATCGACTTCCTTCGGACAAGGAAATAAGGCACAAAATTAGAAAAAGAAAAAGAATCCATGGAGAGAAGGGGAGAGAGGGAGTGTTGGGCTCTAGAGGGAAGTGAGAGAGAAAGAGAGAGAGAGAAATGGAAAGGGAAGAAAGAAAATGGAGAGAAAAAATTAAAAGGGAAAAAGGAAACGCCAAACGGATTCACAGAGATAAGAAAAGAAGAGGAAGAAAGGGAGAGGAAGAGAAAGGGATCTAGGAGAAAGCAAACCAATTCACAGGCGGAAAGGGAAGAGTTGGAGAAAGTAAAAATACCGATTAAAAATGAGATGAGTTGAGATAATTTGTGAATAGCAATGAGATTTGTGTGTTAAAATTTGATAAAAATAGTGAATAGTAATGAAATCATTTGATCTCAACTCACCTCTCAATCCAAACCAGCCTTTAACAATAAAATAATGTTTATAAAGATGAACAGTTAGTCTTCAAGTATTGAACTTAAATCTATGTAGTTCGAAGTTGGATATTTTGATGTATAACAAAGTCGAACTCGTTTAGATACAGAAATCATCTCAACTCATCTCATATATCTTATCTTATTATTATAATTTTTTTAAATTCCCACATAAAATATAATAAATAATTTAACTTTTTTCAAATCTCAAAATAATAATAATATTAAAAAATAATATTCTAATAATATTTTATTTAACTCATCTAAAACTATCTCAACTCAGTGTCTAAACCATCCTAATTTAATAAATCTTTCAAATTTTGAAGAGAGCCACCGTTTGAAGATACCGATGTCAGTACTCTTAAAATGGTAACTTTAAAAGTGTTCTAGGTTTTTTCAGAAGGGTTCCCATTTTTTACATAAGCAACATACCCAAATAAATCCAGTAGAGCCCAACATCTAGCAATGCCGAGCCCACGTCCAAGACTAACATAAGTGGACAATTTGCAAGCTTCCAAGTTCTTGAACTTCTAGCCTACAAAAAAATCCTTCAACTTCTAGAAATAAAGGAAGTTCTTTTTTTCATTACTTTTATTTTCTTCCATTTCAATTTAGTCGTAAATATGCTAATTCTACTTACAATTATCAAGTATATATATATGAAGGGCTCTCGAGGGTCTCCCTTTCGTAGAGGTTTCTTTTCCTGGTGAGTGCAGGTTTGTGCATGGTTTCCTTTCACATATGTTGATAGTATTATACTATCTTGAGTAGTCAAATCGTTGCAAATTGAGGTTATTTTAATTCAGGTTTTGATTCTTGTTTAGTTATTTTTTTATGCAATGATTAGGCTTTTGCATTTTCGGATAAAATTCTCAAAGTTTTGAGATTTTTGTAGTACTGTTACTCCATGATAGACAATATGTAGCTCAGGGCACTGAATATTAGTACTCGTAAGTAATATTAATTTCAACATTAAATACAATCATGTGGGCCACATACTATATTTATCTCATTCAAATTGTAGAAAATATTTGAGTAACAATCTCTATTTGCCATACTTTTATTCCAAAGAGGAATGCTATGCATCAGTCACTATTCACTTTCATATTTCACATCTATAGTTTTTTTTTTTTTATATGGTGGAAGTGTTTTTCATAGGGCGTGAGGTGTGGGGTAATGAATAGTAACTGATGAGAAGAATTTTTCTATTTCAAAATGTCAATTTCTTTACAAACAAATTTGCCAAATGGACCCATTCCGAAAATAGTAAGGCATTTCAATACCATCTGCTGCCACATTTTCTTGTCCTAAATACAATTTTTTGTAAAATCAATCTAGTCCTTCTATATTTTTCTTATAATGTACACAGAAATCTAAATAATTATTCAAGATATGATATATACCACACTTTTCATCTCATCGGGTTGTATTGATGTTGTATTGTCTATCGACCATTAGATCAACTCTTTTTTTAAGAATAATAAATTCAGTTATTGATTGATAAAGCTACATCGTTGTTATCATCCTCTCACTTACATATGCTTAGGAGATTAAAAAAAACAAAAAAAACAAAACAATCTCACTTGGCCGAAGACAATAACTATATAATTTCTGGTATATAATTAATATATTCCAACTATAAGTTAGACTTGACTTGAATGCATCTTTCTGGTGTGACAACTGTAGAGCCCAGGCATCTTTGAAGGTGTTCTAGATTTTTTCAAAAGGTACCCGTTTTGGACATAAGTGACAGACCCAAATAAATCCAGTAGAGCCCAAAATCTAGCAATGCCCAGCCCAAGTCCAAGACTAACATAAGTGGACAATTTCTAAGCTTCCAAGTTATTGAACTTCTAGGAATAAAGGAATGTTTTTATTATTATTTTCATTTCAATTTAGTCGTAAATATGCTAATTCTACTTTCCTTTAATACATTTTGCTCTAGAGTAATTATCAAGTATATATATGAAGGATAGTCCATGCTGAAAATAGAATTTGATGTTTCAAGTATTAACTAGTCGCAAACCTACACGACTTGCAAAAATAGCTGCAATCAGCTCTACTAATTTAATCTTACTTATAAAATGAAACAACTTATTATAAATCATATGCTCTTTATACGAAACTAATTAACTTAAAGAAAACATACAAATTCAAATTGAAAACTTGTGTAAAGCTTTTGTTATCAAGCAATAATTAAGCCATTTGCACAAATTACTTCACTTTCCCGTTTGGATAGTGATATGAGATTAAATGGTTTTCGATGAAAGTTGAAAGTTGAATAAAATATTGATAGAATATTATATTTTAATATTATTATTGTTTTGGAAATTGAAAAAGTTAAATTGTTTATTATATTTTGTGTGAAAATTTAAAAAAATTGTAATAATAAGATGAGATGAGATGAGATGAAATCGTTTCTGTATCCAAACGGAACCTATTAGGCAATAAACTTTCACATGTAGGAAACTCAAAATCTTGTAGCAACCGTCGCCCTATCTAATTAAGTCATGTATGCCAAGCCCCGCTGCTCTTATTAGGAAAAAAAGGGATTACGGAAATGAAGTTCTATTTTTCTTCTCTGCTTTTTCTTTCCTCTGTACTTTGTGCCCTGTTCTTTATCTTCTCTTTCAGTTCTTGAGATAAGCTTCATTGGGTGCTCATGTTTTATCACGATATTAGAAAAATACTTTCCACAATTGATCAAGATGTCAAATTTCTTGTAAAATTCTTTATCGCTTGTCTTCTCTTTCTTTACCAGTTCTAATCTTTGTGATGGTCCTTCAAACCTTTTTTATTAGTCATGGATAAAATTCAGGAGCTGTGCTTGTATTTCATTCAGGGAGGCAATCAATGTCAACGAGAATTTGTACTAAAAACAAGTCTAATTACATAATGGAACACTAAGCAAACGAATAGATGACTATTGTGGTGCCCTCGACCCCCACGTGTTATTTTAGTGGAGTTCATGACACTAGGATGATGATCACACGGATCACACACCCCAACGACGAGTGCTCAGAGTGTGTACAACATGTAATGAGTGTACAATATAATATTCGCAGCGGAGAGATAAAAAGGTCATTCTTTATTAAGTACCAAAATGTTCAAAAACAATAAAATATTCTTTACAAGAATATTACAGTCATCCGATAGATAATTTAAAGAAAACAAATAATATAGAGGAAACAAATCCCATATCGCTGAACAACATGTCAACAGATCATGCCTCCGGCAAAGCCAGTTCTTCAGGCTCATAATCAGTCTCTGTGTCAAAATTTACGGCACCATAAGACAGAACTGTAGGTAAAACACCACGTGAGATTATGACATCTCAGCAAGTACTTAACCAAAACAACACCCAAGAGATTTATAATACATCAATACAATCAACACGACCATATATGGTCAAACATGAAGGAACAATTTCCACATCTTTTCTCAAAATTACACATTTAATCACTCACGCCAAAATCTCATTTGGCCCATATATATATATCTATTATTTTATTATGCATGCACTACGGTCTCTCCTATGGACCATATATACACCCTGGCTCTCATTGTCACACCATGGGTAACGTCCGTGCATGAGACTTCGTAACGAGTGATGTCTAGTTCCGTGCCCAGCATGTACATGGCAAAACATTCTCTAATCCCGCCAGCGAAAGGCTACGGAATCGGTACGAGAGCGTTACCGTCTCGTCCGTTCCCGTCGTCGCCCTGCGACAATTCAGAGAACGTCACGTTAGTCTGTTACGCTTCCGAGTGACCAAAGAAGCTCCACCGAGATAATACTCCATCTCGACTTGGGGTCGCGATACACACGCACCCATACAATAATACCATCAGTCCCAGTTTTCAAACGGACAGCGTGACTTCATAACACAATTAATTAAAGACGATAAATATGAATGACAACAATTATTGGATGACATTGTAAATTGTTCATTTATATAATATCACAATAAATACAAATATACAGTTTTACAGCCAACTACACGCGTAATAATATCCTCCATTCCGGCCCAAGGCCCTAATCCAACATTTAATACAATTTATTTCCAATACTTTAATGGCTCAAGGCCCATCTCAAAACAACAGTTTATAAACAACATCAATTATAATAATGCTATTTTAAATCCCACGGATTGCGCTTTGGAGAACTACTCACAATCGAAGACAGGAAATTCTGGAAGATTGCACGTATAGAGGTGTTTGGCACAGTGACAGCAGTGGTGTTCCAAGGATAAAACAGTGGGCTTTTCTCGTGAGTTTTTCTCAGGGGAATTTCAGTCTAGGTGTACAATGGGTGGAGGAGAGGATTCGGCTAAGGTGGATCGTGGTGGTGCACACGGCAGCGCACGGCGGTGCTCACGACTGATCAACTTTAAAACACTCGAAAAATCAACAAACAACCAGAGAAATACAAATTAAATCACAAAGAGAAAAGAGGATCGATTTAGGATGATTTGAGAACTGTGGCTCTCGGTCCTATTTATAGGCAGAATGGTTCGGTTTATGAAGATGAAATTTGGCACACATGCAGTTGAAGGAGACCCCTCCAAGCGACACGAGTACAACTTGGAAGCTGGAGGTGGAAGGTGGTGGTGGCCGTGGAGATCAGTCGGCTTGACAGCTAGTTTCGGAGTCCCATGCCGAGTGACACACAGTAAATCATGCGAGAAGGAAGTGGAGAGAAAAAGATGGTGGCACCATGGCAGAGCCTTGCGTGGCAATTTCCGATTGGAGAAGGAATCGGAGTCGGCAGCAGCAGCTGGAAGCAAGAACTAGAAGAAAAGAAGAAGAAAGGAGAAGAAGGAGGCTGCGGCGCATAAGAGAAACAAGATAAATCCCTAGAGCTCAAATCCAAAACGCACAGCTTTAATTAATTAAAGAGGGGCTAGGCTTCAGATGCTACACGGGCCGGGTTAAACTCACACACACGGGCTGGGTTTCTCTCATCTCACACAGCTGGACTGCTCTCTTCACATACGGGCTGGGCCCGATTAACACACACAACCCACTCAGTCCAACAGAAAATAAAACACTACAATATACTACACTAAAGCCCAACTTCAAAATAAAATAGAAAATAAATAAAATAAAATAAAATAATAATTGATATCATAATGCTAACACCAAAATAAATGTTAACAATAATACAATTATATTAAAAATAAAAGGCCAAAGATAATGGGTAAAAATGCACAAATCTGAGATCTCACAACTATCCTCTCCTACATGCTTGGATCATCATGTAATGACGTGGTATTACTATTATATATGAATATTGCCAATGAAATATGGAAATATTTGTCTGAAAGATTTGTAAAAAGTAATAATTTTGTCAATCAGTTTAAGATGTTTTGAGTTGAATTATTTAGATTTCTTTAGCTCAAAAGCTTGACCTCAAAAAGTTTCTAAAGGTCAAAAGATGTGTTAAAGCCTAAAAATAGCACAACAGGTCGGAAGGAGATAAAGAGTCATTCCCGGCCCGTTATGGCAATCCACGGCTCGATCGGTGTGGTATGGAGCCTCCGGTAGTGGTCCAATGCATATGTACGGTGTCTATGCTTACATCCATGGCAATGAACAATAAATAAATGTAGGAAAAGTAAAAAAGATGGAGACACAAATTTACGTGGTTCAGTATAATACTTACTGTGACGCCCCAACTCCCACGTATAAAAAGTCTCGGGAATCGTGACGTCAGGAAGATGACAACATTGTCACACATCCCAACGATAAGTGCCAAGTGTGTACAACAAATAAACAGTGCACAATAAATACACAGCGGATAATAATAAAAAATTCTTTAGTACCAGAATTTTAGTTTAATATAAATATCCAGATACAAAGTGTTTAAAAACATAAACCAAATGTCCCATAAAATAATACAAGTCTGAAAATAGAAACATAACCCGAGTGATCCCAAATCACTCCTCTGGCGGAGCCAAATCCTCAGGCTCGGCATCTGCATCATCATCAACAAAATCTGCAGTACTATTAAATGGTACCACAGGTAAGCTATAACCCAACCAATCTTGAGATAAAAACACATTTAAAGCAACTAACTATGCATGCATATGATGCAATATGCATGAAATCCAACACACGCCGAAAATCCCATTTGGCCCAAAAATATTTCCAATAAATCATTTTCACCATTTTCCCAGAAAATGGGCCAAAACCAATATCCATCATTTTTCCAGAAAATGACACACAAAAACATACTCACGCTATTTTTCTAGAAAACAGCCATTTCCATTATCCATTAATCCATATACACCATAGTCTCCCTTATGGACCATCCGCACGTCCTGGCTGCATAACGAACGATGCCCAGTTCCGCACCCAGTGTGTTCGTGACCAGGTCATCCTCTAGCCCCTGCCAGCAGAAGGGCCACGGAGTCAGCACGTAACTCGTCCGATCCCATTGTCGCTGGGCAACAACCCAGGGACGTCACTCAGTATATTCCGCTCCCAAATGATCAGAAGAGCTCTACCGAGATAATGCCTCATCTCGGCTTGGGGTTGTGATACACACGCACCCAAAAATCTATTCCACATGAAAATCCAGTTTTCAAAATATCCACATGATCATGAATGCAATTACACGAAAATCCAGTTTTCAATTTACAAACATGATCATGAATGCAATTACACGAAAATCCAGTTTTCAATTTACAAACATGAACAACAATATCCAACGACCAACCAAATCAAAATATAACCAACACACAAATACTCTGTCCTCAATCCATCCACCCCTAAATTCTCCTCGAACTCAATCCGGAAACCAACCAGAGCACAGTGAAATATGTTAGTGCAAAAATATATTTAAATCTCAAAGTTTTTTTGGAGAAATACTTACAGCGCTTTAAAATAATTTTAGGAGAATCACAGAGGAGCTGGAAGCCCCAAAACAGCAACTCCACAGTGTAAAAACACTGTGGCCGAAATACATAGTATATCCAAATTTACACGGGGTCAAATGAAGACTTGGAATTGGTAGGGTAGGGTCTAGGGAGGTCGGTGAAGATAATGGTGGTGGCCGAAACGGCGGTTTAAGGCCAAAAGCTTAAATCAAAGATGAGCTCGACTGGGTTTCACGGTGACGGATCGGGGCTAGGGTTGGGTCCATTGGGTTGCTAGAGGGCCGGTGATGATGTGGTGAAGAAATGGTGGCCAATGGTGGCCGGACGGCAACTGTGGGACGAAAAGAAGCCCACGGCTTGTGGCGGCTAACAGCGGCGATGGGTGGTCTGAGATTGGAGGGGTGGTGTCGCCGGTGGCTGGGGAATCGAGTGGTGCCGGCGGTGAAGGCCATGGACGGCCGGCGGCGGTGGCTAGAGAAGAAAAGCCGAACAGCGAGGAGAGAGGGGAGAGAAAATCGAGCGGGAGATAGAGAGTACGCAGAAATGAACGGGAAGAAA
Organism: Pterocarya stenoptera; assembly: GCA_003123785.1. Lineage (NCBI taxonomy): Eukaryota > Viridiplantae > Streptophyta > Magnoliopsida > Fagales > Juglandaceae > Pterocarya > Pterocarya stenoptera. Next base: position 262,293 of record QEOT01003335.1, on the reverse strand, counting down.
GGAAAGAAAAGAAAAAGAAAATGGAGGGAAAAGAAATGAGATCCAGCCCTCACATCTTGAAGTCCCAAAAATGATCCAACGAAAAAGATTTTAAAACTACTAGTTAAGTAAAATATTCCAAACGCAGTGAAATGCTCAATTAAAACAATAATAATTTTAAAACCCAAAAACAAATCAATTTAAATTAAAGATCACTTTAAATGTAAAACAGTAAATAATATTAGGGAGGCCCATTAAAAATAATTTTTCTCAGCTTAAGAATATTATAAAAATAATATAATAAAACTCCCTTAATTTTAAAACAAGAGAACAAATCTTTAAATTAATTAAAATAATCCTTTATTAAAATTACACTAAAATACGGGATGTTACACTTACATTCACGGGTCGTTTGGAGGGAGATTTCACTATAATATGGTTGTTTTACAAGCTCTCATGGTCAATCATCCTCGTTGTACAATGGAGATCAGAGGTCTATTTTTGAAGGTGAGCCTGTCGTTGGTGCTCTTATTCCTAGGTTGAAGAAGCTGAAGGAAAGGTCGAAGTCACAGTTTGGAAGAAGTCCAGAAGAAGAAGCCCGTGAAATCGTCTGGTTCCCTCCCTTTTATCTTTTGCTCCTTGTTCTTTTATGTCACGTCTCCTTTCCTTTATGTCACATCTCCCATTTTCCTCCTAACATCCTGTCATTCCTTAGCCTTTTGTCCCCTCATTCCTTATCTTTTTCTTCCCTTCTGATGAGACCCTTAACCCTGGCCTGGTATATTTTATCTAGTCCAATTGTCCGCGATTCTTAAGTGCAATTTGCTCCAAAAGAAAATCTTGAGAATCTTTAAAGATAAAATATGCAAATGAAATAATCTACCAAAGTCTGAAGAGAAATAAATTTCGAGAGCAGGTCCCTAGTTATCCGTTTCACTTATGTTAAGTGATGAAGATTTTCGAGTGTTAGGCTAGGTGGGAGATCAATTCGATAGCATTAGGTGAGAGCGCAGAGCTTGTCTTGTCGAGAAAAGTGGGAGGCTAGCTCGACCGCGATAGGCACCAGCACAGAGCTCGTCTTTGGCAGGAAATGTGCACGGGATAGGCTCAACCACGTGGAGTGCGAGGCTAGGAAGGAAATAGGCTCGACCACGTAAAGTGTGAACATTGAGCTCAACTTTGGTGAGGGATAGACTCGACCGCGTAGAGTGCGAGGGCGTAACTTGGCTTAGTGAGATAAGTGAGAGGTTAGCTCGATCCCGTTAGGTATGAGTGCGGAACTTGTCTTTGGCGGGAGTTGTGTGGGAGATTTGCTCGACCGAATAAGGTATGAGTGTGGAGCTCGGCTTGGAGCGTGAAGGTCTAGCATTCAAGTGACTTGCTCGTCTATTTGGCACCTGGGGGGTCGAGCAGTCCTTGACCTTTCCCCCCTATTGATTCTTTCATGAACATAACTCGAATGAGGTGGTTGTGGCACGAGTGTTAAACACTTAGCATTTGTTGAAGGAAATATCGTCCCAGGAGTAATGTCGAGCAGCCAAAAGATTGGAGCCACGTTACGCCGTGAGAGAGGTTGGGCAGCCTAAAGACTAAACCCGCATCTTTGAGCCTCACAAGGAGGTAAGTAGTAGACGCTTGACCAGTTAGCATAGGTAATTCCCAATCATAAGTGTTGAATTTACAAACATGAATCGCCTTGTGTGGGTGTGGTGACAGTATGAGACAACGGTTATGGCGCGATGGTAAATGCTCAACGTTTGTTGGAGGATATGTCTTCTCGGGAATAACATCGGGCCTTCAAAAGACTAAACCCGCACTAAATCGTGAGAGAGGTCGAGCAGCTTGGAGACTAAACCCACCTCTTTGAGCCTCATGGGGAGATAAGTAGGAGATGCTTGACCATGCTACAAAAGCTAAAGCAATTAGCATGAATAACTCCCAATTACAAGTGTGAAATTTGCAAACCTGAATAGCCTTGCTGGAGTGTGGTGAAGGTCTGAGATAGTGGTTATGGTGTGATTGTAAACTCTTGGAGTTTACTGGAGGAGATGTCTTCCCAAGAGTAACGTCGGGCAATCGAAGAACTAGATCTGTACTACGCCGTGAGAGAGGTCAAGTAGCTTGGAGACTAAACCCACCTCTTTGAGCCTCACGGGCAAGTAAGTAGTCAGGTAGCTTAGAAGCTGGACCCGCACTTTGCTGTGACGGAGGTCGGGGTAAGTAGTTGGGTAGCCGAGAGGCTGGACCTGCACTCCTCTTTACGAGAGGTAGAGCAGCCTAGAGACTAAACGCGCCTCTTTGAGCCTCATGAGGAGGTAAGTAGTTGGGCAATTTGGGACTAGACCTACCCCCATCTGTTGACGCTGTAGGGAAGGTAAGTGTCAGGTAACCTGAAGTTGGACCCTCACTTTGTTGTGACGGAGGTCAGGGTAAGTAGTCAGGAAGCCAAGAAGCTAGACCCGGACTCCGCCGTGAGAGAGGTCTAGTAGCTTATAGACTAGACTCGCCTCTTTGAACCTCACGGGGAGGTAAGCAGTTGAGTAGTTTGTGACTAAACTCACACCCTCCTGCTGACACCATAGGGAAGGTAATTGTTGGGCAAACTAAAGCTAGACCCACACTTGGCCATTACGCAAGTCGAGGTAAGTAGTCAAACAGCTGAGAGGCTGGACTTGCACTCCCTAGTGAGTGAGGTCGAGTAGTCTGTAGAATAGGCTTGTCCCTTTTAACCTCATAGGGAGGTAAGTAGTCTGGCAGTTTGTAACTAAACATGCACCTGCCTGCTGACGCCACAGGGAAGGTAAGTGTTGGGCAAGCTGGAGCTATACTCACTCCTCACCATGAGGGAGGTCCGGCAGTCGAAGGGGTTGGACCTGCCTATTAGCTAGAGCTATACTCACACCTCACTGTAAGGGAGGGTAAGTAGTCCAGGCACTTGTGAATGCATGTGAATGCCAAACAGTTTATTCCAATGGAGACATATTGTCACGTTCGGGGGGTATCTAAGTGGGGTTCTGTAGCCGGTATTTCACACTATAGAAATTAATTATCTTAGAAAAAAAATGAAATCCACATAAGTTTTAAGGGAGACAAGCCATGATGTTTTAGCCGTTATAGCCAATTTTTGCTTGACAGAAATTGCCCACACTTGCTTATTGTTTCTTCTCTTTCTTGCTTTTATTCTCTCTCTCTCTCTTTCTCTCTCTCTCTCTCTCTCTCTTCTTTCTTTTTGTTAAACAGCTTGGCTGATGAACACTACGCAGCTTTGATCGCCAGAACGTGTGACCATCGTTGCATCCCTCTTGGCCGTGTAACTTCACGGGCGAGAAGTCTTGGCATCGATGCTCAGGGTCTTCATGTCTCGGCCTCGTCACGATGGAGTAGTGGTTAGAGGACTACTGAGGCTGAGAAGGTTATGTCTGATTGGTGAGTGAGAAGTTGTGAGTCTGACGAAATGATGGTCGAGATGTACATGGGCAAGATGCTTTGGACGAGGCGTTGGAGGTCGAGATGTGTCTGTCCAAGATGTATGTAGGCTTTTGTGACTTAGCTGCGTGCATGGCCGAGATGGGTGGTCATCTTTGTGCATGGCGAGATGGGTTGATGCCTGCTGGTATATATGTGGTTGGGCAGCTTCTGCCCAAGATGTTTGTGGCCATGAGAGAAGGCGCCAAATAACTTCGCTGAGTTACTGATGATGGCCGAGATGTACGTGGTCGCCGTGCATGTGATGGCTAGGATGTTGTGGCCAGGATGAAAGGTGGCCAAGATGTGTGCATGCAACATGCAAGGTGGCTTTGGCCGAGATGCATGGTCATCTTCGAAGGGGTGGTGCGGGACCAACTAAGAGGAGACAGATGACGTGACGGTCCACATGGTGGTTGTCAGTTCCCCTGCCATGCCACAACGGGGCCAAGTCGAGTATCCTCGACCACATGCACTCCCATGCACATGTTGCCCACAACGAGGCTACTGCTGGTTGGGGGTGGTCGAGGACCACCCCAGAGGAGATAGGTGACATCGTTGGTCCACAAGGTATCGGGTCGCCAGTGACCCTATTGTGCCATGGCGAGGCTGGGTTGAGTAGTTTTAGCCACTACACATCACTTGCATGGTGAACGCTAGCTCCATGGGGGCTGGTCGGGGACAACACTGGTGGAGATAGATGATGCTGGTGGGCCAGGTGGTGGCTGAGGGCGTCCTCCCCCAATCATGCCACGACTGGTCCTAGTGGTTCTCCGATGTACACAGTGAGATGCACACGAGGTGCATTATTTACTACCCCCGGTCCACGAGGCCATCGTGGCAGAGCTAGAAACCACCGACGGTGCACGTGGTAACCACCGACAGGTCAACAAGATCCGCAACAAGATGCCGTGAGCCTCTGGGTGCATGACAATGTGCACCCATATGGCACTGTGCATGTCGTTGTGCGTGCCATGCACAGTAAGAAGTGCATGGTATCAATGCTATGCCTAACATGTGTAGGTGCACAATGCCAGTGACTCGAGAGGTGCACAATGCACCCAAAGTGCACTGAACGCTTGCAGCTCAAATGGCGAGTAACTTGGGTCCTTGCTAGAGTAACTTGGGTCCCTGCTAGACTAAAATGGGTTCATTCACCCATTTTCTGAAGTAGTGTTTTTTATAAAAATAAAAGCCAAAAGGTTGAGGGCACTTATCTGGGAGGATCTCATCTGCTCTTTTAGTGATTATTTAGTGTGCCAGAAAATCGTTATTCTCTTGCTTCCTGTGTAGAAACTAAATCAGATCCCATAGACGACGTCACCTATTAATGCCTAAAAATAACACAAGTCGAAAGAGGAGAAATAGTTATTCTCGGCCCGCTATGGCAATCTGCGGCTCGATCGATGTGGTGTGAAGCCTCCAATGGTGGTCCGGTGCGGCTATATGGTGGCCGTGCTTACATCCATGGCAGTGAACAAGAAATAAATGCAGGATATGTAAAAGAGATAGAGACACACAGATTTATGTAGTTCGGCATAATGCCTACGTCCACGAATCAATCGTTTGAGGGAGGAGAATCTACTATAATATGATTATTTATAAGCTCTCATGGTCACTCATCCTCATTGTACAATGGAGATCAGAGATCTATTTTCTGAAGGTGAGTCTGTCGTTAATGCTTTGGTTCTGGGGTCGAAGAAGCTGAAGGAAAGGTTGAAGTCACAGTCTGGAAGAAGTCCAGAAGAATAAGGCCCTAAAATCGTCTGGTTCCCTCCCTTTTTATCTTCTGCCACTTATTCATTTATATCACATTATCTCTCTTTTATGTCACATCACCTTTTTTCCTCTTGACACTCTCCTTCCTCAACCTTTTGTCCCCTCCTTCTTTCTCTCTATCTTCCCTCTAGAAGAGACCCTTAACCTTGGGCTTGGATTAGAAAATCATTTTGGGCCTGATATATTTTATCCCCTCCAAGATGTATTTTTTTTCCTAAGAGGAACAATGTATTTTTTTATATCTATTATAACTTAGTATATTTAACTGTTTTCTTTTTCTTTATTTTATTTTGGATTGAAATATTAATTTCTCCATTGAAGAGATAAAATCATACTTTATTATTCATGATCTATTATTACCACCATGACATGGGTGAAAAAGTGAAACAACTTGAATGCTTGTAGTTTCCTTTTTGTATTGTTATACAAATCAATATCCATCATATTCAAAAAATTATTATTAGAATAGAAGTTTCGACCACAAAGAGAGATCATCTCTGGCTCTGTCACTACTATATACACAACTCTAAAATGGGGCAATTCCACATCCCTCAAGGCAACCTAGAGTCAAGAAGAGAGTGCGAAATCTAGTAAGGAGACTTGCTCAAGCTGCCAAAACTAGGATTTTCGAGATTCCTGACATCAACCCCTTGCTTCTCTCCTGCAATGTTGGGAGCATGTCTAAAGACAAGGATAGATATGTTACAATCCAATCAACAGTAAAAGGAGAAGAACTCCTGTCATTGTTCTCTGAGAATAGAAAAATCAGTCTGTTTGCTTCATTGCTCTAATATTTGTAGACTTATATTTGTGTGTATTGTAACAAGGTAATGGATCAAACACGTCTCTTGAGAGGAATCCCAAGATTTGTAAATAATATTGTAAATGAACCAAGTTGTTCATGCTCAACTCATGAACTTATCTCGATTTTTGTTGTTTTAAGAAAAACATAAATTCTAACAAAAATCTAGGCTAGACTTATTATACAAGTCAAACTTGTATCTAAACTCGTTATGACTTGTATGAACTCGTACTACTTCAAATTTATTATTTTGCATGTAGATAATATATTAAACTTATGCCAAGTATTGGAAGGTATTTTAAAGTATAAGAGAGAATCATGTTCTTAGCACGATGATACGATGGGTGTCATTTGAGTCAATATGAATGTTATAAATCATTATACTGATATTCATTTATAATAACTATATTATTTATATTAATTCAAAGTTGTTTTGCAGAAGTTTGTAGATAGAGTTAAGATATCTTGGGTGTGTTTGCGCATCTATATATATATATACACATTTAATCTATTTTCTTATAGAACTCATATATATATATATATATAGCTTGTGCCAAAGGAAAGATTTGCCAATTATTGACTTTTATATGTAGTTTACATATTTGCCAATTTATTTATATGAATTTTTGAAAATGCATAAATTTTTTTTAAAGAATTTTATACATCTAAGAAAATAATAATTAATCAAATAGTTCATGAACAAGTTCTAATAAGTGTGGTAGATAAATTGCATACCGATTGTTGATTAAACTGTAGCTTGGTAATAAACTCTTGACTAGCCTGATTGCTGATCATGTAGATACTTTAATTTGATCTTGTTAAGTTTGGCTAAAACATTTTTTATATCGATCCTCTGTTCAGGCAAATCTGCAAACAATGCAAAGCCAATCCCATAGTTGCTGATAAGCAGGTCTCCATAGCAACATAGTCATTTTGATTGCTCAGCAAATTGGAATCAATAACTTCAAGTACCGAAAGCGAAAATGATTCATCTACTAAACGCTTTAAGCTCATTTCGCCAGTAAACATATCATCACTAGGCTTTTTTCTTGTGAAAGTTTCCATCAATAAGATTCCATAACTATACACATCACCTCTTGTAGAAACAATTCCTTTAGATCCATACTCTACACACGTTAAAACACATCAATTCACATATGATAATCCAAATAAATTAAGTGCAAAGGTCCATATATATGTTACCAAAGCAGAACATTTATGTATCTATGCAAGACTAGAATGATAAAAATAGTACTTGACATCACCTGGTGCCATATACCCAATTGTAGCCATGGTCATTGTTTGCATGAGAGAAATTCCGTCACTTAGGAGTTTGGCGATGCCAAAATCAGCAACATGTCCAACCATATCTTCATCTAATAAGACATTGCTCGGCTTCAAATCACAATGAACAATAGGTGTTGAATAACCAAGATGAAGGTATTCAAGTGCCGCTGCCACATCAATCATTATATTAAGCCTCTGTAGCATATTCAAGCAATGGGTGTTAGAATACAACCATGTCTCTAGGTTCGCTTTAGACATGTATTCCAAAACAAGTGCTTTGAAGTCAATGTTACTACAAACGCTAATGATTTTGACAAGATTTCGATGACGGATGTGTCGTAATATCTCACATTCTATGTCAAAACTTTTGAATGCACCTCCTAGTTCCAAGTTTAGAACTTTTATTGCTACGTATGTACCATCTAAAAGTGTCCCTCTATAAACTGAGCCGAAATTCCCTTCCCCAAGTAAGTTGTTTGCACTGAACCCTTCTGTTGCTTGTAAAACTTCTTGGTGCAAAATTCTTCTCCATGTTGATAAAGGCATTAAGTCTTTGTTGTTGGAAAGTTTTGAATTCTTCTTCCCATGGAGTTTTCTTGAGACTAGTACAATGGATACTACAAGTATCATTAACCCCAGTGTGGGCAGTACATATTTTAGAATACGCACCCCCATTGCCTTTCTTAGTCCAAGAGAAGCTTTTTTGCATGGCGGAACATTCAGTCTAATCACACCACAAAGCGCATCATTTGACATGAATGATTCAGCTGAGAAGTTAACAAATGGTCCTTGTATTGGAATTTCTCCTCGTAGTTTGTTGTAGGAGACATTTAGATATTTGAGGTACTGTAGCACTTCTAAGGACTTAGGGAATTGGATGAAAAGTCGACTACCAAGAGATCTGTCAGCCTCCACAAGTTCAAAGGAATCATTGAAGTTAATTGGTTGAAGGCTAAGCTGAGAAATCTTAATGAAGTCATATTATTTATGCTTTCGGGAATCCGCCCAGAAAGCTTGTTGCCATCTAAAGATAAATCTCCCAATCTCCCCAAGTAACAAATATCGGATGGGATTGGACCTTTTAGTCTATTACCAAAAAGGCCCAAACGTTCAAGCATGCTTAATGTTCCTATTGTAGTTGGAATAGGTCCAGCCAAACCATTGCCGCCCAAGGACATATATGTCAGTCTACTTAAATTGCCAATATCAATGGGAATGTTGCCCTTAATATTGCAACCAGTGAGGTCAAGTCGCTCAAGAAAGGTCGAGAGGTTTCCAATGGAATTAGGAAGAACTCCATTTAGTGGATTCATATGCAAATCCAAAATTTTGAGATATGCGTTGCTCGAAAAGTAGGAGAAAATACTCAATTCTGAAGATTCAATGGTCAAATTATTGAATCCGAGGTTGAGCCGTTGGAGGAGCCTTAAATTACCAAGTGTTTTTGGAATTAAGCCCGAGAATGAGTTACCTGACAAGTCGAGTCCAATGAGTTGTGAAACATTGGAAATAGAGGTTGGAATCATTCCACTAAGTTCATTCCCCCCAAGAAACATTCTCTTGAGATTTGGAAGGAAGTGACCCATATCTGATGGAAGAGTGCCTGAGAGGTGATTTACTGGTATGGAGATGTCTTGTATTGTTGAGATATTGAATATCTCCAGTGGAATTGTGCCAACAAAATTGTTAACGGCCAGATCGAAATGCTCTAGGTTCTGCAAATTACCAATTTCACTTGGTATTGAACCTGCAGTTACAATAAATCTATTAAAATAAGATTTTATAACAAATAAAGCATTCAACTAATAATTAGTTGTAAGAGAACAATCAAGACTTGGAATATATACCATGGATGTTGATTATAAGGCATGCAACATTTATAATTGGTTGAGCCACCCTTGAGTTGATTTGATTGCAGTGGTATTGGATTGGAGCCACATGCACTCTAGTGGGTGCAGTTTTTACATAATCACAATTTTTTTTTATTTTTTTTACTTTTGGCACTGACTAGAAGTATATTTTAAGAATCCTTCTTAATATTCTAACCATTGAAATATTTTGATCTTTTCACGAAAAAATCATTTAGTTTTATTTGCTTAAAATTAATTCATTTTTATTTAATCGAGATTGCATATATACTAATCCATGGTCATGATATCAACATAGTCGACCAAAACAAGAGTACTTATACATTAAAATAATTTAGTTGTTGCCTAGGTATAATACTATAAGCTAGCATTGTTAACTTCTCTATTTTCATAGGTACACTCGACATTGGGATTTAACAATATTGGAGAATAATAATTCTAATTAAGTTTGCGAATCTAATATCCCAAATGACTTTTTAATGACAAATAATTCAAGGGAAAATTACACATGTACATTCCACCATGGGGTGTCACTACGACCTGCTGGCCCAAACTAACCAACTATTTTTTTGCTTTCATCATTAGGAAGTACCTAATTAGAGAAGATCATATCTAGAACATGCATATATATACTAAATCAATGGTGACACAGTGGCATCTTTATTATCAACTAATTAATACAAGACGTCACGTACCTTCGAAGTTGTTGAAGCCAAGTTCTAAACCTATGAGCTTGGTTAAGTTCCCTATTTCGGGTGATAGTTTTCCTGTGAAATTATTAGACCTCAACAATAAAACTTGCAGCTGTTTGCACTTGAACAAAGCGGATGGGAGCTGACTACCTATGAAACATGGAATTATACTTTAGAAACAAATACTGAGATCAATATATTGCAGTGAAGACATGTTGAACAAAAAGGAGGCATTGGACCTGAAAACTTGTTTTCTGCTAGAGAAATTACTTTCAAGGTAGACATGATCTTGAAGATAGAGGATGGTATGGAGCCCCAAAGCTGATTATCTTCAAGTACAATTTGTTGCAATGAAGATGTACTGTTAAATAGAGATGATGGGATAGTACCTTCGAAATTGTTGGATACAAGAATTAAAAATTGAAGTTTGGTTAGCAATCCTATCCATGACGGGATTTCTCCACTGAATTCATTGTATCCGAAATGCAAGAATTCCAAGCGATAAAGATGAGACAATTCGTTTGGAAGTGAGCCATGAAAACTATTGTTCCTTATGCTTAGGCTGACAAGAAATGAAAGGTTTCCTATATGCGGAGGAATGGTTCCTACAAGACCATTGTTGGAAATGTTCAAGGCTGTAACCCGATGATGTCGTGAATCACAGGTGACACCGACCCAATTGCAAACTGAAGTATTGGAGGACCAATTTGTTGTCAAAATATGGTGAGGGTCATAAGAAATATGAGCTTTCAAGGCAAGAAGAGCAGATTGATCTGTGGTAATGTTGAGAATTTTTGCATCAGTAGTTAAACTAGACATTAGAAGCAGTGGCAGAAAACGGAAGATGAGGAAACAGGTAGTTTGGTTGGCCATGAGTAGTCTACGTGGAATGAGGTATTGGGATTTGTGTTGCAGTTAAAGGAAGAACATGAGATCACTGATATTTAAAGAAATTGCAGCTAGATGAAGATTATAAGGTTGTTATCACATGCCTGTGTGAGTTGTGTGACAGCCAGGAGTAATATACAAGGCATTAACTTTGTCATGCCCAATTTGTCACATTTATCAGGACCACCTAACGTGGATATACTTCGATCGGCAAAATGAGCTTACATTTCGGAAAAGCAAATGCTAGTACAAATGTTGATCCGTTGTTTATGATAACTTTCTAGAAGTAGATCGAAGAGAGACAAAAATGGCAATGCAGAGGACATGCCAAATTATAAAAATCATGGTTGATTTTTCGTTGGAATATCTATATTTTCTACCGCTTAATTGGTGCACGGAAATTTTAAGTCGAGCTAGTTGAAAACATGTTTCCACACGTTATAGTGATGATGTTACGTGGTGATGGATGGATCGTAGACTCAGACTTTTGCTCTCATCATCTCACAAATTAGTATGCTTGCAATCCTTGGACCTATCCCATTATACCGATCTGTAGTTGTGTCTGAAAGATGAAATTATCACTTCAATCAATCTCAAATAAATTATCTGAAATCACCATTCACTTATAAAGAGGTCAATATCAATTGGCTTATTATCTTATATAAGTTCAGGTATATAATTAATATCTTCTAAGTGTAAGTTGGACTCGACTTAGGTGCATCTCTCTTGAGTGATAACGTTTAGAGTCCCAATATTCTTTTTTTTTTTTTATTTATTTATTTATAAAAGAGTCCCAATATTCTAGATGGCAACTTTGAAGGTGTTCTAATTTTTTCAGAAGGGTTTTTTACAAAAGCGACAGAGCCAATCCACAGTAACATCTGGCAATCCCCACCCCAAGTCCAACACAAACATAAGTGGACAAGTTCTAAGCTTCCAAGTTATTGAACTTCTGACCTATAATAATAATATAAAAAAGTCATTGAACTTTTAAGAATAAAGGAGGTTTTGTTTTATTATTGTTGTTCTTTTTTCTTAATTTCAATTTAGATAGTGAAAATAGTAATTTAGTTTTGTAGAGTTTTACCACATTTTGACTCTATTAAGCGCCCTTAAAGATAATTTTTCTTGTCCAAAACAGATTTTAATATCATCTTTGAACCAATTTTGGCGATAATAAAAACTATAAAAAATATTATTTCCAAACACATTTCCAATATTTTAATGGACTCCACCGCTTTCACATCTACCACCAAAAGTAGGAATAAAATAATTTGTAGGTCATTGTGTGCAGTGTTTGAACCGCGGCTTTAGGACATGAACCTCTTCATTGACAATCAGGCATGTTTGGATATATAAAACCAATCTCAATGGGTTAGCTAAAGGTATTAGCCTATTAGGATAAAATATCATGTGCATTGGATTACGTAAATTGGATGAACAATTAATTTATGTTACAGTAAATGCATTGTTCTTTACTGTAGAGAATATCAAAGGCATTGGATTAAGTAGTCCGATGAATGTTATGTTATTCGGTCTCTTAATTGTTGCATTTATCATATTTTTCATGAACGCAATATAGTGGCTGATTTTTATGCTAAAGAAGGAGCTCGTAACTTTTGTATGAATCTTCATGCTCATAGTCTTATTTCTAGAAGACTTAAAGGTTTACTGCTCCTTGATAAATGCTCTTTACCTTTTTTGAGATTGAAGTTTGCTTAGTGCAGGTTGCAGGGGTCTAGTGCTGTGATTCTTCACCTCCACATTTTTTCTTCTTATTATTATTCTTTGTAGAAGTTATTGGGCAAGACCAGTTTGGATTATGCAGTTTCTGTGCAAGTTTTTTTAGTACATTATTCAGTTTTCTACAGTTTGTTTATATTGAATAACTGTATAGGGTTTGAGTTAGTCTATATATATATATATATATATATTTTTTTTTATGCCTAGGTTTGGATTTTAGAATTATATGTAACCCCTAGGCATCTGAGTGTAACCACGGTATTCCTCCACCATAAGTGAGGACTATCAATAAAATATAGGATACCGTCCTCTTCTTAAAAAAGAAAAAGAAAAAGAAAAAAAGTAGTCCGATGAATGTGACAAGATGGATATGACAAAGTTGTAAATGCCTTGTATGTTATTCATGTCTGTCACAATCCCCCACTGGCATGCGTTGATCATCAACAACCTTATCATAGTCTAGTTAATGACAACACATGACAAGCTGTCATGACTAGAGCAATATTTTTTTATAATTTTACGACTGGGATATTTTAAAAGATTCGAAAAGAATTGATAATATGTATTTCACCATATTCAATATTAGTACTCATCATGATCATTAATTAATATGAGTTTTTTTATTAAATATATGAGTGTACGTACGTAGTCTATATAATATTATATCTATCTCGATTCAAATTGTAGAAAATACTAGAGTAATAAATCTCCATTTGCCGTAACTTTATTCCAAAATGTGAATTTCTTTACAAGCAATTTTGCCAAATGGACACATTCCAACAATAGTACTAGAGCATTTCGACAGAATCTACCACCACATTTTCTTGTACTTAAACGTACGTACGTGTAAATTAATTAGAGGAAAGAATACGACAATTAAGAACCTTGAGATCATTAGCTTGTACAAAATCTATTTATTAGATGGAGTTCTTTTTAGATTACTGTAGCAATTAGATCGTTGACAGATAAAAACATGAGATAGATTTCTTAAATACGACTTATGTTATATAGTACTACACTAGCTACATCTCATTCTTCGTATCACTTAATCAACGTGACATTAATATTTATCAATTTTTATATGAATATTTGAAATAAAATAGTGGATAATCATGTCACTTCATTATAATTAGATAAATCGACCCATATTGCTATAATATATAGCGCCCTTGTCCTCTCAATCATCCATATAAATTTTTAATAATTCAAGTGTTATATATGAATTCCGACTCAACGCGTAATATTTGCTTATTTTTGTCAATCCGTTTGTAAACTATATATCTAATTTAGATAGAAAAATGAAGAGGGTCTGATCAGCCTTATTAATTTCCTTTATTACTGTTTTCTTTATTTACAAGCAAATGATCTATGCTAACTTGAAAATGTCTATCTACGTCCGTGGATATGCTTCGGCAAAATGAGCTTGCATTTCCTAGAAGCAAAATGTCTATCTACACGATGTACATGATGTGGAAACATGCAGTTTTCAATTAACAAGACCGAGCTAGCCCCTTATAAGGGGCTAGAAAATGTAGATATTCCAATGAAAATCAACCACGACTTTTAATTAATGGGCATGTCCTTTGCATTGACCAGAGGGTCTAAAAATCAAAGATATGAATTTGACAAAATGGTTATGACAAAGTTAATGCCTTGTATATTACTCCTGCAGGCTGTCACACAATCTTCATTGGCATGTGATCAATAACCTTATCATCATCTAATTAAGGACGAGACACAAACAAGATTTTTTATAATTTTATGACTTATGTATTAGAAGATTCGAAAAAGATGGACAATATCTAGTTCACGGCAGTGAATATAATTAGTAATCATGAGTAATATAAATTTCCATATTAAATACAGTGTGGTCCACATGATATTATATCTATCTCGAGTCAAATGGTAGAAAATATTTAAGTAACAATCTATGTTCGCAACTTTATTCCAAAATGTCAATTTCTTTACGCACAACTTTGCCAAATGGACTCATGCTAACAATAGCAGAACATTTCAACAGTATCAATTGCTACAATTTTTTGTACTGAATACATTTTTTTAACATCCATCTAGTCCTTCTAGATGTATATTATAATGTATTCAGAAATTTAAATACTTATACCGGATATGATATATACGGATATGATATATACGAAACATTTATCTCATTTTTATCACGTTATATTGACATGGTATTGTCTATCCACCATTGAATGAACTCTTTTTTAAGAATAATAAATTCAATTATCGATAGATAATGCTACATCTACGTTATCATGCACCCACTCACTCATATATGCTTGGGAGACGAAAAATCAAATAAAGAGAACAATCTCACTCAGCAAAAGATAATAACTATATAAGTTCAGGTATATAATTAACATATTCCAAGTGTAAGTACTTAGAATCGACTTAAATACATCTCTCTAGAGTAGCAACTTTAGAGCCCAACATCTTTAATGACAACTTTGAAGGTGTTCTAATTTTTTTTAGTAGGAATTCCGTTTTGGACATAGGCGTTAGAACCAAAAAATCTCACCAGAGCCCAACATCTAGCAATGCCCAGCCCAAGTCTGAGGCTAACATAAGTGGTCCAGTGGACAACTTGAAAGGTTCTATATTGTTAATTTTCTTTTCATTTCAATTTAGTCGTAAATATGCTAATTCTACTTTCCTTTGGTACATTTTACTCTAGAGTAATTTCCAATCATATGAATTCATCCTACTTACCTGCACGAAGCACAGAAATAATTACAATCTACCATACATATTTAATTTTAAATAAGAAAGTAAACAACTCATTATTAATCATATACTCTTTTATATGAAACTAATTAACCTAAAGAACATACTTTTCCTCTCCTTCATAGAAGGGTGAGGCATTTTCTCTCTACTTAGAGTCTCTTAAGCTGGTTTTCTAGTCTAAAGAGTTGGTGATGGCTGAAGAGTTAACAAAGCAATGGGAAGTCTTTAGCCTTACTGAGCAAGAGAAAAAGGAGGTCAAAGCGTCTTCATCGATACTGAACAAGACAAAGGAAAGAGGAAGATCATGCTTATTTGCCATGATCATAGCAGACAAAGATTTGAATAGAGAAGCCTTCAAAATGACCATGTCAAAGGTTTGGAACACGACGGGATGGCTGAAATTCTCTGACATGGGGGAGAACAAGTTCTTGATAGAGTTTCAAAAGGAAGAAGATAGGCAGAGGGTTAATAGAGGCAGACCATGGTCCTTTGATAGATGGCTGGTATGCTTGTAGGAGTTTGAGGGTTATTTATCTCTAAATGATATTCCTTTCAAGCAAGAAGTATTTTGGCTGCAAGTTCACAACATGCCTCTGGCATACATGACACAAGAAGTTGGAGTACAGGTAGGGCAATGCGCTGGGAAAGTATTGGATGTCATTGTAGATCAATGGGGGCTTGGAGGGGGAAAGTTCCTAAGACTCAAAGCGGAAGTGGACATCACCAAAGCACTGGTAAGAAGTACATTTTTAAACTTTGATGGTCACCAAATTTGGCTTCAGTTTAAGTACGAGAGGTTGCCAACTTTTTGTTTTAACTGTGGAATTATTAAGCATGTAAAGAAGATCTGCCCAAAGGTGACATCTGTCTAAGGCGATGAAGCATATATGACCCAATACAGGCCATGGCTACATGCTGCTACAGTTTCTTTCAATAAAAACAGCCAAAAAAAGTATGGTGGTGGAGGTGATTAAGAAGAGAAGGTGTCTGGGATTCCATGGCAGCCGGGGGAAAGGGAAGGGGATGATGTTTCAGAAGGAAAGTCTAATATGCAGGAGCAAATTTAGGAGCTAAAAAAGGAAGGTGTTAATAAAAAGAAAAGTGTAGTGTAACAACCCTGCCCTGCGAAGGGCGAAATCGCTACGTACATACCTATTCTTTGCATATTTTCTTTTCCTTTCTTTTTTCTCACCAACAGGGAAGACACTAAACGTCTGCCTCTCTCTCTACAGTAAAGCCTTGCTCCCCAGCCTTTTCATCATTTCCTGGACATTTAAAACATTTAAAACAAAAGTGAGTCTAATACTCAGTAAGTAGTATACCATGCAGTGAACATACTAGGCATCTATTCGTTTCCTTTTTGAAAACATGCATACATAAACATTTGCTAACATTTCATGCATAAACATTCTTAGAAATAACTAGACTTTCATGCATAAACATCTTTCATGCTTTTCATCTTTCATGCATAACATGCTTTTCATGCCTTACATCTTTCCACTTACATAGGCTATTGCACACTGTTACACCCCGCGTGCTAGGGTTAGTGGTCTTTTAAACCTATGGATTCGCCCGTGGTCACGGGTTGGAATCTCATTCCGTTAGGGTGCAGCACTGGGTGCACTACTAGATACTACTACCTGGCATTGCAATCTACCCATTCATTCATTGGGTACCCCTTTTCATTATGTGACCATTATGTATTTTCATTCATTGAAACATTTGTTTCCTTTCAGTCCTTTCGTCTTTTCATTCATTTCAGTCATTTTCTCATTTAACAGTTCATTCATAGGAAATGAAAGTCACTTAAAGCATGAGCTTAACATTATTTAAAAGCGTGAGCTTAAACATTGTCTAAAAACATGAGCTTAAATATCATTTAAAGCTTTCACATCGTCTAAAGGCATGAGTTTAAACATCATTTAAAGGCATGAGCTTAACATCGTTTAAAAGGATGAGCATAAACATCATTCAAAAGTATGAGCTTAAACATCAATTAAACGCATGAGCTTAAACATCAATTAAACGCATGAGCTTAAACATCAATTAAAAGCATGAGCTTAAACATCATTAAAAGCACGAACATAAACATGATTTAAAAACATGAGCTTAAACGTCAATTAAAAGCATGTGCTTAAACATCTTTAAAAGTATGAGCATAAACATCATTTAAAAGCATGAGCTTAAACTTAATTTAAAAAAATGGGCTTAAATATCATCTTTCAAGACATCCTTTAAAACGTCAGTTCTCAGGAGCCTTTTAAGACGTTCCCTCAGGAACATTTTAAAACCTCAGTTCTCAGGGACATTTAAAGCATCAGTTCATAGGGACATTTTAAAGCTCATTTAAAACATCACTTGAAGCATAAAACATAAGACGTTCATTTCATTTCCTTTCCTTTGCATTTAAATATTTTCATCATCTTTTTTCGTTCAATGCATATGCATTTTCATGAACAAGATACATTTTTCATGCTATACTATGTATAGGAATAATCATAAATTTCTTGAGAGAGCATGCATGAAAATCTCATGACTTAGAACCTACATGCATACATTGTCTTATACATGTACACACAATTATAATCGATAGGGTACTTAGCAGGGGCTATCAAGGAAGGGCTTGTACATGCTATATTCATTTACTCTTTTCATTAGATAAACATTTGCAATAAGAGAGAGATATATTCTTTCATAAAGAGAACTTAGTGTAAAAAGCATGGTCATAGTCATTTACCTCTATGCTCCTCGATACTTCCATCATCAATATAGGTCATATTTCAATAAATAGCATAAGCGTGTTAATACTCATACAATATTCTTTAGCCCTCCCTTTAAAAGAGAAAGCCACGATACTTCAATCTAACGTCCTTTCTATGCTTAACATTAACCCAAATGACTACTCCTCACCTCAACTTATAAGAGAAATAACTTAAGTATTAAGACATGCTAGCTGTCCATGAAGAGTAGTTAAGAGTTCATAGGCTTCAAGCAATGTTTCTTTGGTTCATGCTCACTTTGGCTTATGGACATTAGGAGATAAAAATCTAGAATTCTCGACAATGGGCTTTAAAATAGATTTAGGCATCTCAAGTAGGCTAAACAAGCTTAGGGAACATGCCCTTTAATCAACTTGTAGTCCCTCATTATAAAAAGGTTAACTCATCAATATTTAGGACTCTCGGGTTAGGTAGAATTAAACCAACGAGGGACAACATAAATGGGCTATTTTTACATCAAAACATGGCATGATATGGGCTTAGAAATACGTGGACAGCTTTGCATATCATAATACATTATGCACAATTAATCTCTTATATCTAAACTAACTAAACTATAACCTATTCACATAAGCAATATTTAATTAGTTTAGATAAAACCTCCCATTTAAAATTAAAGTAGCATAAAATAGAGCAAAGTTACCCATTAAGAAGTTTTAAAACATTTAAACACGATTTACTCACTTAATACCTTTTAAAAGCAAGATATAAAATTACAAGAACCCAAACAAAACCTTTAAACCAAATCTCTAGCATCTTAAAAATTGGATTTCCAACCAACATCAACACAAGACACATGGTACCAATATATATAGAAATTAAAATCACTTTAATCATCACCTATGATTAAACCAAGTTTAAAGACAACATAGCAAATTCGAAATATAGGAAATCACATAGCAAAAACCACTTTAACGTATTCGGTTTGGGCTAAAAATAGAGCACCCATATTTATTCATAAGATGGTAAATTAACAACACCAAATACAAGCTAAAATAACTTAGGGAGCTTCCAAAAATCACATTAAAAATAAATAAGTCAAATTAGGATTTTCTTACCTTAAGCTCTTAGCTTCTTTCAAGAGGCAAGATAGAGGACCAAATGGTGATAAACCCGTGTAGATGAAGATAAGATGATAGCACTGTTTTAACCCCAAAACCGAAACACCAATGGGTAAGGAAATGGTGAAATTTGAAATTCCTATGGAGATCATGCTAGAAAGTGAACCAAAAGTTTATTACCTTCAATATTTCATCCTCTGGAAGATGAAATCAAGCTTTGGTTCCAAGTTTTGAAGAAAATATTTTTCTTCCTCCATTTTCATGGAGTCACAAGCTTGAGGGAGATAAAGGACCTTGGTTTCTTGAAGATGATAAGAGAAGAGAAGAAAAAAAGAGGAAGGTTAGCTCTTGGAAAGGAAAAAGAAATTTTTATTTCTTTTTCTTGGGTGAGAACGACGGCATGGGGGGAAGAAATGCCTTAGAATAGTTTTTATTTTCTTCTTCTTCTCCTTTTGTGTTGCCTTGGACAACGGGTAGAAGGAAAGGTAAGGTCAATGGCTTCCTTAGGAATTAACTTGCCTTGACCGATGGGGGCTTGGAGGAAAATAATTAAAAAGCTTCTCTTGGAAGCTTACGGTTACAAGAAGAAAAAAGGATCAATTGGTCTTAGTCAAGGCTTCTCTTGCAAGCTAAGAAATGGATGGTGGGGATTTAAGCATAGAAAGATACTTTCTCACCTACCAATCCAATGGTAGAGAATAGTTAGGTCATTTCTTAAATAAATAAAATTAAAGGGTTTAAGGGAAAATATTTCAAAGTCTTGAAAACAATACTTTGATTTATTTTAATAAATCACATTTTAAAATAAAACATACTCATCTTAGTTTAAAATAAGACATACTCATCTTAAAATAAAATAATTGAAAGAAATAATAAAAATAATCTTTATCTCAAAATATTTAACTTAAAGAATTAATAAAGTGACGTAAGGACCTATGTAGTAGCATTCGGGTATTACATGTAGTATTTATGAAAAGAGAGGAAAAAATGGAGAAGGGAGAGGAGGTTATGGAAAGTGACTATGAAGGAATGGAAGGTCTGGAAAAGGAAACTTTGTCCAAGATGGAGGAGCAAAAGATCAGCAGGGATGTCAAACTTCCCAAGACAGAAGCAGTTATAGAAAAGGAAGGTGCAAAAGATATGGTGTCAGTCGTTACTCGAGGTCAGAAAGAGAACAAACCTGGGGCACTATTATAAGAGTCCACGCTGGCATCACAGATTAATTCACTGGACCATTTCTTGGCAAATCAGGTTCTCATTTTGGAAAGGTTAAAAAAAGAAAGGCCAGCTGGAAAAGGGGAGCTAGAGACAGATTCTATGCTGATCATGCAAAAGAGGGTACAGATCAAATGGAAAAATGTGAAGAAAGGAAGAGGAGTTATGAAGGTGCAAAGGATGAGGTCCCTAGCAACAATCACTTTAAGAAACAAAAGGGTGGACATATGGAAGTGATGGAAACAAATGCAATAGAGTTGGTGGAGGCTGTCATACAACCCCACCAACAGCAATGAGCTGCCTAAGTTGAAATTGCCGAGGGCTTAGGAACCCTCGGACAGTTAGAGAACTTCACCTTTTGGTAGAAAATAAGATCCCAAACTTTGTTTTCTTGATGGAAACAAAGTGTAGAAGAAACAAGATAGAAAGAATTAAAAAGCTGCTGAAGATGGAAATCAGTTTTGTAATGGATTGTAACGGGCTGAGTGGGGGATTGGCTTTTTTATGGAGGGAAGACATGGATGCAACTTTGGAATCCTATACTCAACATTATATTTCCTTAAAAGTTAATAACTTAAATGAAGGGAAGACTTGGATCCTCACTGGATTTTATGGTATCCCATCTACTACAAAGAGGCATGCTAGTTGGCAGTTGCTTATAGGGTTGAAACCAGCAAGTGAAATGGGATGGCTTTGTGTTGGGGACTTTAATGAAATAGTCAGCAATAAAGAGAAGTATGGAGGGCCCATGAGACCTTATAGACAGATGGAAAGTTTCAGAGAGGTTATGGAAGAGTGTGGATTAAGTGATTTGGGATATGCTGGGAATAACTTCACCTGGTCTAACAATCGAGATGGAGCTGGCTTCACTAAAGAGAGTGTAACACCCCGCTTCCCAATAAAGACATTTTAGAATTTTCGGAGAACCAGTGTGCTACTACTGAACTTGATTAAAACTTTTCCTTTTAATAACGAGCCAGATGCAAAAGATTCCATAAATAAGACATATTTTATTAAATACTTAAAATCCAAAATAGAGTCTGCAGAAGCACTTATTGAAAAAAATTTAGAAAGTCTCATGTGCTTATCAGAATAATTATTTAACCTTTGAACCATAAAAACTAATCATATCGTAATCTATCTAGGCCTCTGCCTTGCCTCCCAGAGTCAAGTCTTGTCCCCCAGAGTCAAGTCTTGTCCTGCAGTCTCATCCACATAAATGTCATCACCTTGGGTTGTTTAAAAACATGAAAATAAACTAAAATGAGTCGAATACTCAATAAGCACACATCATACAGTAAACATAATAAACATAAGGTTTCTTGAAAAACGTGCATACTCATAAATATATACGTAAATAACATGAATATGAACATGAGCTTATCTTTCACTTGTTATAGGCTGTTACCCACTGTTGACCCCCGTGAGTTAGGGTTAGCGAATCTAATTAGATTCCGATTCCACCCGTAGCCATGGGTTGTGGAATCCATACATAAGGAAGACATACTGGGTGCACTACCAGCATGTACGACCTGGCAATGCAATATACCTATAAGATAGGTACCGTCTTCATATCATAACATAGGCCATTACATATCTTATCATTCATATTTCATCATAATCATACTTGCATACTTGTCATATCATAGATTTCAAAAGAAATCACATACATACTTGTCATATCTTGTCATATCATATCATAGATTTCAAATGAAATCGCATTATTTCATAATATGTCGTGATGAATGACTTCTCACATAAAATCATGATTTTTCATAAATACTTTAATGCATAAATCTTCACATAAAATCATGTATGGCTTTTCATAAATTATTTTAATGCATAACTCTCACATAAAATCATAACTTTTCATAAATCTTTTGATGCATAACTCCTTTCATAAAATCATGAATTTTCATAAATAACTTGATGCATAATTATTTACATAAAATCATAGATTTTCATATTTTTTTATCATGTTTTGGGTACGTAAAAATGGGCTTTCAATAAAGGGCATACATGCATAATATTTTTATAAAAGACATGCCGTTTACCGTACATACGTGTAAGAGTATGATCATGCTACTTACCTTGCAGCGCTAATCCACTATTTTTGTCACGTAATAGATCACCTATATAATGAGCATGTAATATTCGTAAATATTCCAATCGAACTTGTATTTAAATATTTAATTGTAAAACGCTAAAATTATCCTATTTTAATTCTTCGATACTTAAAATTCTCTTAATCCCCAAAATACTATCATTTCCCTAAATTCATCGACAATTAACTGATATTCACTTACCCTAATTTTAACACAAATCTATTTAAGAAACAAGCCTATCCCCCTTAAGAATATAATCTCCGCTCTAATAAAATTATTGTCAAGTCCAAAATAATTTAGAGTCCAAATATAGTCTAATAACATACATGTTTATCTTCATGATAATTTTTTAAAATATAACCCAACTCTATGCAAGATCCTAATACGCCTGCTTAGGCTCAATTATAATACAAACTAACTCAACGGGCAAAATTGTCATATTGCTACGTATATGTTTTTTTTTTTCCATTTGAAATCATGCAAGTTACGTAGAAGGAGTGCAGGGCTTACCGAAAGCTAGGCGTGAGGCTGGGTTGCACTCGACGGTGGCAAGCGCGGTGGCACTCCTACGGCTGGGTGTGTACGAAACTGAGAGAGAGAGAGAGAGAGAGAGAGAGAGAGACGAGGAGTGAAAGAGAGTTTACAGGAGAATAACCAACTACCGAGACGCTATGCATGGAATGGATTGGCGTGAACTTACAGAGCGAGGATGGCGGCTTGTGGTGGCATGATGTGTCGGGCGGCACTCTCTGTGCAGTGTGGTGACGAATTGGAGGGACTTGGTGCCGTGGGGTGGCTGGGCTGTGGCTCACCATGGAGATCAGTATTTATAGACCTAGCTGGTTGAGAAACAAAAGGAAAACCTAGAGGTGTCAATGTGCATGCGGAAGAAACGGTTGCAATAGAATCTTCAATGTAGTGATAGACTGACGAGGAACTAATCCGTATGTACATTTAAATATAAAGGTGACGTAGAACGTCAAAAAATTTAAATCCTAGGGAAAGAGACGTGTAAGGTTGAGAGGAAAGTCGTGGGACTAGCTAGTTTCGTGCGGGGCTGTGAGTAGTGGTAGGGAATCCGGTAGTGACTAGGAGTTTTATTATGGAAAGGAAAACAAAAGTTTATTAGTGTTTGGCGTCGATAATTCAAGGGCTTAGAGCTTTTTTTTTTCTTTTTTCTTTTTTTAAATAATAGAACTTTAATTCTAGGTTCAAATAAATATAACTTATCCGATAAGTCATTTTATGGATTTTAACTCACTTATTGAGCCTAATAAAATTATCTGTAATTTATCCCTAAATATATAGGATCGGGTCGTTACAGAGAGGCTTGATAAAGCCTTAGGCAATGCCAAATGGGCTGACTGGTACCCTACAACAATTACTCTATCCTTAACTGCTCTTAGCTCTGACCATTGTCCAATACTCATTACCAAGGATACCTCCCCTCCAAGATACAAGTAGTCATACCAAACCTTTCAGTTATGAAGTGAGTTGGGCCCAAAAGAATGCAACAAGCTAATTGAGGAAGAGTGGAAGAGGCCAAGACTAGCTTCTAATAAGATGACTTACACCACCTAAGGGTTGAAGAAATGTAAACAGAAGCTGAAACAGTGGAGTAAATAGGCAGTTGGTAACTCAAAGAAGGAAATACAAAAACGCTATCCCAAATAGACAAACTGCAACAGTGTAACCAAGGAGAAATGAATGACAGAATTAAAGGATTGAAAGGGGATGTTGAGAAGTTACTGGAAGAGGATAACCTGGAATGGAAGCAATGAGCAAAGCAGAGATGGCTAAAAGAAGGTGATAGCAACACTAAGTTCTTTCACCAATGTGCTTCTCAGAGGAGGAAAGTAAATAGGATCAGCAAGCTGGTTGATGACAAAGGCCAGGAAACAACCAATTCAAAAGCAATAAGTTAGCAGTTTCAAGAGTTTTTCTAGGATCTTTTCAAGACCTCAAATCCTCGTAACATTGATGCTTGTTTGGCTACCATGAGGCCAAAGCTGAATGGAGAGATGAATAAAGAGTTGCTGAGAACTTACACAGCTTAGGAGGTTGAAGATGCCTTGTTCCAAATGAATGGTATGAGCTCGCCAGGACCAGATGGCTTCCCAGCAGCCTTCTTTCAACAACATTGGAATATTGTGGGAAGGCAGGTCAGTGAATCAGTTCTTTTTGTGCTTAATTCTAAAGGTAGCTTGGATGACATTAATAATACCTTTATAGCTATAATTCCAAAAAAGAAGAATTCTACTAAGGTAGCTGATTTCAAGCCTATATCTCTTTGTAATGTCTTATACAAGCTAATTTCTAAAGTCATAGCTAACAGACTCAAAAAGATATTACCATGTATCTTATCTCAGAACCAATCAACTTTTGTTCCTGGAAGGCTTATCTCTGATAATGTAATTGTTGCCTTTGAGGCTATGCACACCATGAAATGTAAAATGTCAGGGAGAGATGGGTATATGGCCATGAAGATTGACATGAGCAAGGAATTTGACAGGATTGAATGGCCTTTTCTCAGAGCTGCATTATGTAAACTGGGCTTTGATACTCAATTGGTAGAACTGGTGATGAGATGTATTGAAACAGTATCATATTCCATTTTAGTCAATGGGGTCCCACAAAGTTCTTTCAAACCATCAAGAGGCATTAGGCTAGGTGATCCTCTATCACCTTACCTTTTCATTATGTGTGCAGAGGCTTTCAGTTCTTTGATCACAAGAAGGAAAGAGGAAGGAGTAATAATAGGTGTTCCTTTTGCAAGGGGTAGAGTCAGTTTCTCATATGTTTTTTGCTAATGATAGCCTACTCTTTTGCAAGGCTAATGCTATAGAATGGGGCAGCCTTTTTCATATTCTGAAAGTTTATGAAGAAGCCTCGAGTCAAAGACTGAATCTGGAAAAAACTTCAATCCAATTCAGTAAAAATACTACTAAGGAAACATGAGAATTTATACTCAGTATTGCAGGTGTGAGGTCCACAATGGCTTATGAAAAATATCTTGGATTACCAACTGTAGTTAGTAAGACAAGAGAAAAATCTTTCAGTGGCAAACTTGATAGAGTAAGAATGAGGGTCAGAAGTCAAAGGGTGAAAACTTTGTCTCAAGCAGGGAAGGAAATATTTATTAAGGCTATGGTGCAAACTCTTCCAACCTATAGCATGAGTGTTTTTAAGCTACTTGGCAAGTTGCTTCGAAATATAAATAGTGTTATGCATAATTTATGGTGGGGACAGCAAGAGGTAGAGAGGAAGATTCATTGGGTGTCATGGAGCAAGATGGGAAAGTCTAAATCAGAAGGTGCTATGGGATTCTGAGATTTGGAAGGGTTTAATATTGCTTTACTTGCAAAACAAGGGTGGAGATTGATTCAACATCCCTTTTCATTAGCTTCACAAGTTCTTAAGGCCAAGAATTATCAAGATTCCTCTTTCTTGAATGCAAGGATGGGACAGAAACTCACATATATGGAGAAGTATTCTGAAAACAAGACCCCTTATTGAAAATGGTACTTATTGGAGAATTGGGACTGGAGAAGCAGTGAGAATATGGGGTTATAAATGGCTTCCAAAAGGTACACCAACCAAGGTACATAGCCCAGTAAATCAGCATGACAGCAATGCTAAGGTTCAGGAACTAATTAAGACAGGTGAGAAGAGATGGGATATGGAACTTATTGAGCTTATTTTTGACAAAGATGAAGCTGATATTATTGCTCAAATACCTATAAGCTCCTCAATTAGCCTTGATAAGTTGATTTGGAGAGGATCCTCTACAAGTCTATTCACTGTCAGAAGTGCACACCATATGCAACATGAGTTGAGTGTGGCAACAAAAGGGCAGGCCTTGAGCAGTCAAGACTCTAAGAAGGTTTGGAAACTTCTCTAGAACTTGCAGGTCACACCAGGAGACACAGTTTTCCTATGGAGGGCTTGTTTAGAAACACTGCCAACTCAGTCCAATCTATTTAAGAAGAGGATAGTGGATCACCCAAAGTGCACCATCTGCAACATTGAAGGATAGACAACAACACATGCTTTATGGGACTGTGAATCAGCAAAGGATGTTTGGAGTCAATGTTCAAAAAGACTGCAGAAAAGCCATTTCTCATAGATGAATCTTTTGGAAATTCTTGAGACTATTGTTGAATCAATGGACACAGAATGCTTGCAGGAGTTTGCAGTGGTAGCAAGGCAGATTTGGTGGAGTTGAAATGAGTTCATTTTTAACCAAGAGTTTAGGCATCCAAATAAAGAGGTGTACTCAGCTAAGCAAAATTTGAAAATGTTGTACGAGTGGGAAGTGCAGAGAAGAGTCTCTTCAGAGCCTAGCAACAACAATAACATCCAATGACAGCCACTTCCAAATGTAGTCAGAGATTCTGAGGGGAGAATTATTGCTACATTGAGGAGGAACATGTGATGCCCCCAATCCCTGCTTGGGATGGAACGGAGACTTAGAGCGTTGGGACATGCAACACAAGGTTACATAGCCCCGTTCATGACAGTTAATATGCAATGCATCCTAGTATGCAACTAGCATTATGCAATAATCGCAGCACATTCCAACTTCATTAGAAATTATCATCTTCAAAATATCAATGTAGCATAGCCTTGTATACAAAGTCATATTATTCTCTTCATGTGTGCTAAAGCATGAAGGACTTGGGCTATAAACATCAGCTTTAAATCTAGCTTCTTCACAAAATCTGGCTCCTCCTCAAACATGCGGATCCAGTGCTCCATCAATCTCGTCCCGGTCAATTCCTGACACAACTTCTATCATTCCAAGTGGAATGATAGTGGTCCCATAAAAAGGTGAGATTTACTCGAAATCTCAATAAGTTAAAAAGCTAACTAGCACAAAGATAAATCAATCATGAAAAATGATAAATATGCAATGCATGAGATGCAGAAAATCAGTATGCATGTCTCCCATCCAGATTTCTCAACATCTTTTAAAAATATGGAGACATGGGTTTTACTTAGTAAGTAATTTCGTCATCATTTTTTTAGAAAACAAAACTTCTTCATAAAAATTTCATCATAAACTTTCATCATCATGATTTACATTAATATCTTAATTAATAACATAACGTGTGGTAACGTCACAGTTCCCCATATGCACTGTGAGTACCTGCCGGTGACCGTAGTACAACCCATGTTGAAACTACGTTGTCTATAGAGTCGTTCTCAATGCATTGGTAAATATAACATAACATGATAGGAACCAAGGCGGGCCTTGTCTTAAAGATTCTTTGCAAGTTCCAGATGAGCCAATTACAAGATCAAGAGCTAAGAAGATCAAGGAAGCAATGCAAAGATTGATGCAATCCATTTGGGACGAGTCAAGCAAGAGCCCAACAGTCAAAATAGGCTTGAAGGATGAAGATCCAATTTTGATTCATTTGATACAAGCTGTGGAAGAGGGCAATAATATGACTTAAAGGCCTTGGGCACTTGAAGGATTTCAAATTGTTTAAATCATTTAAATGAATTATTTTATTAGTTTAGAATAATTGGATTTTATGATGTTTGGCTCACATATATCTTATTTTTATGAATTAGGATTTTTGGGAAAACCTTGTATTTTGGCTAAAGGCTTATTTGGAAAGTTACAATATTAGGAACTAGGGTTTTGAAGAGAGGTACTGTAGCGATTACTGTAGCCGCGATACTGTTCACGCAGCACTGTTCATCCGAGGGTATTTTTGGAAGCAATGGTTTATTTTGGGCTAGGGTTTCAATTACGTTTTTCTTTAAATACCCTTTGTAGCCTCATTTTATTCAGTTTATGAAATTTGATGAATTTATTCATTGTGAGTTGAGTTTTACTCCTCTTGTTCTTAATTAAACTTTTGAACTTATCAAAGGTAAATCACAACTTTTGTGGCGTTCCTCCTTGTAATCTGGATTCTTGAGACGGGTTCTTCAACGGATCTAGATTTTAATATAATCTAGGTTCTTGAAACGAGTTCTCATCGGATCTAGATTCTCCATCCATTTGACTTGATTTTGGCTTTCTTGGGTGAGTTTTCAATTTGATTGTGGGTTCAAGGGATTCCCTTCCTGCGGGTTCATATCATTTGGTATTCAGAGCTCGGTTTCCAATCAGGTCTGATTCTATCTTTTATTTCTTGTATATTTAATTCTAGGGCTCCATTTGTTCTAGGGTTACAAAAAAAAAAGAAACAAAAAGTACGCTGCCAAAATTCTTAGGATTTTGGGGTTTGGCTGAAATTTGCATCTCCTAGGGTTTCCAATTCTAGGGTTTCTTGCTTCTCAAAGTTTGTCAATTGCTTGGATTGCCCTTCTATTGATTCTCTTCTATTTTATTGTCAATTCTTGTGTGTTTGAATTCAATTGATTGATTTTCATTTGAATATAGATGTTTGTGATTGAATTAGAGAAAAGAAAAGAAAAGAAAGGAAAAGAAAAAAAAAGAAAAAAAAATTTGAAAAAAAAAATTCGAGAAAAATAAATAAATAAATAAATAAAAAGGGTAACATTCTCATATGTTGCTGCATAGTTACAACAAAGAGAAAGAAAGACATTTGTTGATTGAGCATTATCATCAAAGGGGCTGAAAACATCTTTTTAGTAGGTATCTTGTTTTATCATTACTCTTTCCCTCATATAAATTCCTTGAGTCTCGTGTCATTTATTCATTCATTATTTCTTGTTCTTGTTTCTTGCATCTATATTACTGGTTGGAATAATATGGGTTGTATTGTCTTGATTTAGTTCAACTAGTTCTAAAAGAACTTGACCGAGAAAACTATTGAGGTAAAAGGCAAGAGAGTGTGAGACTATTATCGGGAAAAAGTCAATTAAGATTGAAACACGAGTGGAGTGCCATTATTCGAGAGTAAACACGTAAGGGAGTGTGTGAGGTTTTCCACTAACATTCTTTTTGTGCAACACATTATGATGTCTCATAGGAGTGAATAATCACCAAAGGGGATGACAAATAACTCATCCTTTGTGTTGCAAGCCATGCAACAACAGTTTGAACGGTTGAACTTGGTGTTGGGGGAAGTGAGGGATAGGATGGATCAACGAGAAGTCCTGATTAGAAATTTGCAAGGTGGGAGAGATAGGAGACGACGTGAGCCTAGTATTGAGATTGGATATAAGAATGAAGAGTATAGGGAGTCTCTTATTGCTAGGCATGCTCTCAATACACAAATTAGGATGGATGATACAGAGCAGCGGAGAGAACATTTTTCATACTAGATGCCACATCAATAACAAGGTATGTAATATGATCATTAATGTGAAGAGTTATATTAATTTGGCTAGAACAACTTTAGTTGAGAAATTAAGTTTACCTACCTTGAAACACCCTAAACCATACAAGTTGCAGTGGTTGAGTGATTGTGGGGAGGTTAGGGTAAATACGCAAGTGCTAGTTTCTTTTTCCATTGGGAAATACCAGGATATGGTGCTTTGTGATGTAGTGCCTATGCATGCTGGGAATATTTTGCTGGGAAACCCATGGCAGTATGATAGGAAGGTAATCCATGATGGGTTAAGGAACATGTACAGTTTTGAAAAGGATGGAAAAATAATCAAACTTGCTCCTTTAACTCCAACACAGGTCTATGGGGACCAACTGAAACTGAAAAGTGAGAGTGATAAAAAAAGCATGAGTGAAAGTGAGATTGAGCTACAAAGCAAGAGTGAATGTGAGATTGAGAAAAAAAGAAATAGTGAGGCCGAAAAGGAGAGAGAGAGAGAGAATGAGAGAGAAAAAAGATGAGGGTGAGGCTAAGACCTCAAGAAAAAGAGAGAATGAGTTGAAAAACAATTGTGAGGTCGAGGGTTCAAAAAAAGATGAAGAAAAAGAGAGTGATAGAAAAAAAGAGAGTGAAAAGAAGAAAGAGAGTGAAAAATAAAAGGAGAGTGAAAAAAGTGAGAAAAACAAAGAGAAAAGAGAGTTTTTATGCCAAGGCGAGTTTTAATAGTAACGAACTTGACATATGTTTGCCTAGTGTTATTGTCTCTTTGTTGCAGGGATATGAGGTCGTGTTTCCTAGCGGTCTGTTTAGTGGATTGCCTTCTATTAGGGAGATAGAACACTACATTGATTTTGTGCCAGGTGCGACAATTCCAACCCGAGCTTTCTTTGAAGAACATGAGTCCTTGACACACTTGAGTGGACAAGGTAAGTTGTTGACTAGAATGCATGCTAAGTGGAAGGACTGTATTGAGACTTTTCCTCATATAATCCAATACACACATGGTAAGGAAAATCTTGTGGTTGATGCCTTAGCAAGAAGGTATGTCCTTGTCTTCATTTTAGATACAAAATTATTGATATTTGAATATGATAAGGAATTGCATGCTAATGATGATGACTTTGCTAGTGTGTATGGAGAGTGTGACAAGGCATCGTTTGGTAAGTGCTATAGACTAGATTGGTATTTGTTTAGAGATGATAAACTTTGTGAGCCTACTAATCTTATGCGTGAGATGCTATTACATGGATGTGGTTTGTTGGGTCATTTTGGTATGAAAAGGATTTTAAATGTCTGGTGTGACCATGGGTGGAAGTATTGCCTGCCATTCATTGAGTTTGCATATCATTGGAGTGGTTATTTTGGTGCAAAGAAGACTTTAGACCTATTGCATGAACATTTGTGGGAGTATTATTTGCCATTCATTGAGATATTGCATAAACGTTTGTTGGAGAATCCTTTGCCATTCATTAATGTGTTACGTGAACGTTTGTGGGAGTATCATTTGCCATTCATTGACATGTTGTATGAACGTTTTTGGAAGTATCATTTGTCATTCATTAACATCTTGCATGAACGTTTGCGCGAGTATTGCTTGCCATTCATTAAGTTTGCATATAGGGAGTGGTCATTTTGGTGTAAGGAAGATTTTAGATATGTTTCATGAACATTTGTTGGAGTATTGTTTGCCATTCATTGAGTTTGCATATAATTGGAGTGATCATTTTGGTGTAAGGAAAACTTTGGATGTGTTTCATGAACATTTGTGGGAGTATCATTTGCCATTTATTGAAATGTTACATAGACGTTTGAGGGAGTATCATTTGCCCTTATTTGAGTGTGCATATCATAAAACCTTGTACACTACTATTTCTTATTCTCCCTTTGAATTTGATTATGGTTTTAATCCACTTTCTCCTTTAAGGTTGATGTTGTTGCTTGTTGATGACCGGAGCAGCTTGGATAGACCTTTTCAAATTCTTGAGAAAATTAATGATAATTCATATAAAGTGGATCTTCTAGGTAAGTATCATGTTTCTACTATTTTCAATATTACTAACATTTTTTCCTTTGATCCAGGTGGAGATTCAAGGTCGAATCCTTTTGAGGAGAGGGGGAATGATGGGAACCAATGCGGGCTTTGTCTTAAAGATTCTTTGCAAGTTTCAGACGAGCCAATTACAAGATCAAGAGCTAAGAAGATCAAGGATTGATGCAATCCACTTGGAACGAGTCAAGCAAGAGCCCAACAGTCAAAATGGGCATGAAGGATGAAGATCCAATTTTGATTCATTTGATACAAGCTATGGAATAGGGCAATAATATGACTTAAAGGCCTTGGGCACTTGAAGGATTTCAAATTGTTTAAATCATTTAAATGAATTATTTTATTAGTTTAGAATAATTGGGCTTTATGATGTTTGGCTCACATATGTCTTATTTTTATGAATTAGGATTTTTGGGAAAACCTTGTATTTTGGCCAAGGGCTTATTTGGAAAGTTACAATTTTAAGAACTAGGGTTTTGAAGAGAGGTACTGTAGCGATTACTGTAGCCGTGGTATTGTTCATGCAACACTGTTCATCCGAGGGTATTTTTGGAAGCAATGGTTTATTTTGGACTAGGGTTTCAATTAGGTTTTTCTTTAAATACCCTTTTTAGCCTCATTTTATTTAGTTTATGAAATTTGATGAATTTATTCATTGTGAGTTGAGTTTTACTCCTATTGTTCTTAATTGAACTTTTGAACTTATCAAAGGAAAATCATAACCTTTATGGCGTTCCTCCTTGTAATCTGGGTTCTTGAGACTGGTTCTTCAACNTAAATCACAACCTTTATGGCGTTCCTCCTTGTAATCTGGGTTCTTGAGACTGGTTCTTCAACGGGTCTAGATTTTAATATAATCTAGGTTCTTGAAACGAGTTCTCATTGGGTCTAGATTTTCCATCCATTTGACTTGATTTTAGCTTTCTTGGGTGAGTTTTCGATTTGATTGTGGGTTCAAGGGATTCCCTTCCTACGGGTTCATATCATAAGATCATAAAATTCATAACGTGTACACCCACCAGCGTTAGGTGTCATAACATGTTGACTTCGCTCCGACATTCTTTAAAAAGATCCCATTCGAAGCCTGTTGACTGTTCTTCGTCAACCTAGGGGTTACCACTCCATTATTAAACACTCCAGAGTGGACAGAGGAGTTCCACCAGGATAATTCCCCATCCTGACCTTTGGGATCTTGACATAATGATTTTTCATGCTATGCTTTGAAAAATGTTTCTCATGACGTATGCATATGTAGTAATTTTCATGTAAAAATGAAATTTATAAATATAATATGCAAAAATGATAAAAATGTCACATTTCATGTAGGTATGCACTCAATGTATCATATAACATGATAATTTATGCTAAAATGGATAATTGAAGTATGAAATGAGTATTTATCAATAATTCATAAATAATCCATCAAGGTGAAAGTTAGAAGCCAACTTACAAACTTCTGTGGAAATTTAAATATAACGTCGTAGTTGCGTAAATCATGTGTATACTAAGTTAGGGTTAATACTCTTATGGACAGTTTCAAAATCAAAGGCTTAAAAAATTGTGTATTTACAAGAATACTCCTAGACTTTCAAAAAATTGCATTTAAGCCCTAAGTTTTCACTAATTGCAAACGAACTCCGAATTTAACCAAATTTCATGAACTTCATATTTTTCTCATTCTAAAACTATCTATGCCCTTAGATTTTCAAAATTCACAGTGAAACTTGTCCAATTAGTCCCAACCCGTGGCATGCATCCTAGTTGATGCCTATATGTATTTTCAACTATTGATTCCTATGAATGCATGCATATGAGATTTTATTTAATTACTAATGATTACTAAATTATTTAGGGACATTATTAAGCCTAATCCTTGAGTAATCAAGTTCATCCCAACACTTAATTAAAGCTAAGAAATCCTTAATCACCAATATGCTTAAAACCGATCCATGCTTGAAGATCAAAATAAGATAGATTTAAAACCTATCATGGCATGCTTCTAACAAAAAATTTAACCTTCCGTAATCATGTTAGGATAATGATAGATCATATAAAATCATGCTTAGTACATGCCATAGCTAAATTTCTATTTAAAACATTCTATCATTCAAACATTTCTTTAATTGACCTGGTTTTGCATTAAGCATCATAACCTTTTCAAAACTCAACCAAATTTCATACCAAAACTTGGAAAAAAAACTTAAAATGATATCTAAGATCAAAAGGAAGAAAAGATTAAGCATGATTAAGCTTCAAAGCATGGTTTAAAGTGCACTAACCTCAAGTATGATAGTTAATGGTCTTAGCCAATTTTCAAAACTTACTTTGGGTACTTTGAGTGTGATTTGGGTTTATGGAAACCAATGGTATGGTGTATTGGGCCTTTGGTATTGAATGGTGAAATGAGCCCAAACATGGCTTTGGGCTTTGTGGGCTTTAAAAGGGCCAAGTGTAGGAGTTCAAGGCTTAAGGGCTTCTTGGGCTAGAATGAGAGGGCCTCATTTTACAGATTTGTAGGGTTAAAAAGAAACCTCAAGATCCACTAAATTGGGCTTGAAAGTAATTGACTTGGCCTAATTGGGCCATGGGTCCATTCTATACCAAGTTTGGCCCAAAGACCTTATGCCTTCCTTATAGTTGGGCCAAAACTAGTCTTCAATTCCTTAAGGCTTGATTCAAAGTTTTTCTTGGGCTTAGACCATGAGTGCTCTAAAGTCATAAATAGCCTCACCAAAATAACTTATAGACTTACCTCTCTAATCCTTAGCTCATTAATCTCTGAGTACCATGATTAACGCTAATCCCACTATCAACTTTAATGTAAGTAATTAACCCATAATTAAGAGCCTAATACCTCCACTCTTACTAAGTTAGGCCCAATAGCCTTATGTCCTTTTCATTGAGCCTATTTTCTAGAGTCCTCCAAGAAAGGCTTAAAACTTTATATCTCCCATGTTGGGCATATGGTCTTTTTAACATCTTAACATTTGCCCATCGCATCGTTAGTGCATTAGAGGCTTAAAGTCTTATGTCCATCAAGTTAGCCCTAGTGTCCATCAAGTTGGGCCTAATGCCTTAGTGTCTTTCTAAACCTTTAGATCCAAAACGTTTGGGCCCTTAATAAAATCTCTTGGGCCTTCCTAAGTTCATCAAGAATTTTACCCAAATTGCTTAGCCCATTAATGTGACAACTATCCAATGTGCTATGTGTTATTCCCTTATGGGCCTCTTGGCTTCTTATCCTCAAAATTAATAAATCACTAAAAATTCTCCAATCAAACTTCAAGAATTTCATTTTCCTCAAAAATCAATATTACACTAAAATCTTCTAATAATTCTACTAAACCCAAACTATATGTCCTTTTTTTCCAAATCAAATATCCAAAACGTTTTTATTCTCAAATAGCTCAACTCTTAATTAACTAGGATTAAGGCTACTAAGGTCAAGGCTTAAGGGTAGTTTTAGGTGGGGTGTTACATCCTCCCCTCTTTAAAAGAAGATTTTGTCCTCGAAATCGAGGTATGGATATGGACGCGTAATGCATGCAGTACTCACATACTATATATACATACCTACCAGAGATTCTATGGTTCCGAACTAGACAAGAGGTCTTCATTGATATCATTCGACAGTTCCTCCTGAGTGTGGTAGCAGAATATATCTTCTTCTGAGTCATAGTACGTGCCAACTTGTTCTTCCATTTCCCTCCATTGCTCAGTTGATGTGTCTTTGATCTCTAGAGATCCTTCTTTACGGTATCGTAAGCGATGAGAAGAGAGGTTAGTGACTATGAGGTATCCGTGGAAGAGATAACTGGATACAACGTTTCTTGGTCTTTGCTTGATCCTCTTTCTCCATGTGGCTTCTTCAACATTGTAATTTTGCCAAAGAACCTTCACTAAAGGAATTTTTTCGGTTCCCAAGTTCCTTTGCTTTCCAATCTATAATTTGTACAGAAACTTCCTCATTTGTCAGATTGAATTGTAATGAAATGTACTCCAGATTACCAAGGTGAAAATTATGGCGCCTAACTCAAAGTCATGGATGGGGTAATTCTGCTCGTAGCTCCTTAGTTGTTGAGAAGCATAAGTGACGACACGTTGATTTTGCATAAATACACATCTAATTCTTAATAATCTAAAAGGCCTCTCTACGAACCCTCGGTAATAACAGGCTAATCCTAAGAAACTTCAGACCTTGTGTACTTTGGTAGGATGCTATCAATACACTACTGCTTTGATCTTACTAGGATCAACCACTACTCCTTTACTCGAAGTCTCATGCCCTAAGAATTTTACTTCGTAACTTCACACTTGTTGAACTTGGAATACAACTTATGCTCTTTCAATCTTTTTCGACATTAAGCTAAGATGTTGCCTATGTTCCTCTATTTGAACATGCAACTCCTTTAATTCTAATGGGGCTATACGGTATAGTGTTCCACTTGTGGTAGGTTCTAGATCTATTACAGACTCTGTTTTCCTCTTGGGGGTACTCCTGGTAAGTCATCTGTGAACCTCAAGAAAATCCTCAACTACAGGTATGCCCTGAATCTCCTTATCGCTACTAGAGTCTTTCAACTATCAAAGCTAGATAGGCTACAACAAAGTTAGCGATGCAGTTTCTAAAGGCTGGGATAAAAAGGGGAAATAGCCTTTATAGGTTCCTCTTATCCTACCAACTTCAAGTGGGTCAAACAAAATCTCTTTCCTCTTGTAGTCTAACTTGGCATGACATTTGGATAACCTGTCCATTTATACTATTAAGTCAAACCACCAATAAACTGAAGATAATCATATCTGCCTCCATAATCCTTCCATTTAACTTAAAGGGAAAATTCTAAGGACTCGGGTACACTTGACTACACTTCCATCGGGAATCGTAACTACTATTGAGTACTAAGAAGCTATTTTTCAAAACTAATTTCTAAAGAGGGGTATTGAAGGAAAATACCAGTAATAACGTCTGTTTCCTTGTCCTCTAGGATTTCCTCACTAATCACCAGGGGTGATGGCATAAACATAGGCTTGAGCAGGTGGCCTCTGATTAGGCCGTTTGTTAGGAATGTTCTTTCCTCCTTGAACATTCTGTGGGCATTCCCGGATCATATGCCCTGACTGTCCGCATCGGTAGCACACTCCTAGGCCCACACAACATTCACCACTGTGGTTCTTTCCACATTTCTTGCAAGTGACAGGTGGAGCTATTATAACGCCTTTCCCTTGTTAGCTCCTTGAAAAATCCTCCTCTTAGCATTATTCCCGCCAGCAGTGAAGGTAGAAGCCCTCTTTCTTGTGAGCTTGATCTGAGCTGTCACACTTTGTTGTTCCACCTCTGCTATTGTAGCCACATTAACCAACTCTTGGAAGTTGTGGATGCGGAATCCAGCCAAACTTCTGGGCTTGCATTTTCTCAGTAGCAATCAAGTGTGGGACAAACCTTCCCAGCTTCATAAACTTCACAGCGTACTGCTCAACAATGAGATTGGCTTGTACCAACGTGGCAAACTCCTGGGCCTTCTGAGTCTTCATTGACTCTGGGAAGAAATGATTGTCAAATTCCCCCTTAAACCTCTCCTAGGTCAAAATGGTGATATTTCCCAATTCTCTAATCAGAAGTTGCCTCTTGGTGTCCCACCAAATTCCAGCTTCACCTTGTAGCAGGTGTCTCGCGTATTGTACCTTCTGTTCCTCAGTACAGCCGCTGATCTCGAAGGTCCTGTCTAGATCTAATAGCCACTTGTTAGCTTTCATGGGTCCCTCGGTTCCCATGAAATTAGGGTATCTACATTTCAGGAACTTCTCGTAGGAACACCCTCGGTTCTCAAATAGTGGGCATTGTTGGCTATGCCTCAGAATTACTTCCTGCTGCTACTTCATGGTCTCCGTCATTTGACGAATCATGTCTGCCAAATCACATCCTCCTTCGAAATAACGATCCTGATCTCTGTGGGTGTTAGATCCTTCAGCGTTCCTTTCTTGTCTACCACGTGGCATCTTGTCTTAATCCTTCCGACTCTTGTGATGTATGTGTATTAGACCGAGCTTTAACTGCAGGATTCAAGCCAATGCAAGACTAATGATTCAAACCTATATTCTGGTATAAGATTTCTGAGGACATGTGGGTTTACCCAGAGACGAACTACTCTGATACAACTGCTGTGACGCCCCCAATCCCCACTTGGGATGGAACGGAGATTTAGAGCGTTGGGACATACAACACAAGGTTACATACCCCAATTTATGATAGTTAATATGCAATGCATCCTAGTTTGCAACTAGTAGTATGCAATAATCGCAGTGGAAATAAAAGGTTAAAATGTAAGATATGCCAGAATAACTAAAAACATTCCAACTTTATTAGAAAATTATCGTCTTCAAAATACCAATGTAACATAGCCTTGTATATAAAGTCATATTATTCTCTTCATGCGTGCTAAAGTATGAAGGACTTGGGCTATAAACATCAGCATTAAATCTAGCTTCTTCACAAAATCTGGCTCCTCCTCAAACATGCAGATCCAGTGCTTCATCAATCCCATCCTGGTCGATTCTTAACACAACTTCTATCATTCTAAGTGAAATAATAGTGGTCCCATAAAAGGGTGAGATTTACTCGAAATCTCAGTAAGTTAAACAATTAACTAGTACAAAGATAAATCAATCATGAAAAATGATAAATATGCAATGCATGAGATACAGAAAATCAGTATGTATGTCTCCCATCCAGATTTCTCAACACCTTTTTAAAAATATGGAGACACAGGTTTTTACTTAGTAAGTAATTTCGTCATCATTTTTTTAGAAAACAAAACTTCTTTATAAAAATTTCATCATAAACTTTCAGTATTATAGATTTACATGATTCTCTTAATTAATCACATAACGTGTGGTAACGTCACAGTTCCCCATGTGTACTGTGAGTACCTGCCGATGACCGTAGTACAACTAACGTTGAAATTACGTTGTCTATAGACTCATTCTCAATGCATTGGTAAATATAACATAACATCATAAAATTTATAACGTGTACACCTACCAGCGTTAGGTGTCATAACATGTTGACTTCGCTCCGGCATTCTTTAAAAAAAACTCATTCGAAGCCTATTGACTGTTCTTCGTCAACCCAAGGGTTACAACTCCATTATTAAACACTCCAGAATGGACAGAGAAGTTCCACCAGGATAATTTTCCATCCTAGCCTTTGGGGTCGTGACAAAATGATTTTTCATGCTATGCTTGGAAAATGTTTCTCACGACATGTGCGTATGTAGTAATTTTCATGTAAAAATGACATTTATAAATATAATATGCAAAAATGATAAAAATGTCACATGTCATATAGATATGCACTCAATGTATCATATAACATGATAATTTATGCTAAAAAGATAATTGAAGTATGAAATGAACATTTATCAATAATTCATAAATAATCCATCAAGGTGTAAGTTAGAAGCCAACTTACAAACTTCTAGGAAAATTTGAAATTAACGTCGTAGCTATGTAAATAATGTGTATACTAAGTTAGGGTTAATACTGTTATTGATAGGTTCAAAATCAAAGGCTTCAAAAATTGGGTATTTACAAGAATACCCCTAGACTTTCAAAAAATTATCATTTAAGCCTAAGTTTTCACTAATTGCAAACGAACTCCAAATTTAACCAAATTTCATGGATTTTATATTTTTGTCATTCTAAAACTATCTATGCCCTTAGATTTTCAAAATTCAAAGTGAAACTTGTCCACTTAGTCCCAACCGGTGGCATACATCCTAGTTGATGCCTATACGTATTTTCAACTATTGGTCCCTTTGAATGCATGCATATGAGATTTTCTTTAATCACTAATGATCACTAACATATTTAGAGACATTATTAAGCCTAATTTTTGAGTAATCAAGTTCATCCCAGCACTTAATTAAAGCTAAGAAATCTTTAATCACCAATATGCTTAAAACCGATCAATGCTTGAAGATCAAAACAAGATAGATTTAAAACCTATCATGGCATGCTTCTAATGTGACGCCCCCAGATTCCGCTTGGGATCGGACGGACATCCGAAGCGTCGGGACATGCAACACAAGGTTACCTGTCCCCGTTCATGACATATAAGATGCAATATTCCTAACATGCATCTAGCATTATGCAATATTCGCAGCGGATAATTTTTTTTTTGAACAATACTATGCACCAAACTT
>QEOT01003335.1:66410-211892 GCA_003123785.1 Pterocarya stenoptera | reverse complement strand
CCTGCCATAATACGAATAATAAGTTCATTTCAATTAACAAAAGAAGTGGTTGTACTGAATTACACATACACGTACAACTTAGCAGCAAGAAAATGACCAAGTGCTGAAAGCAATTGGGTGTAGTTTTCTTAATTAATCCGTGTCATGTATATATAGGTAAGATTGTAGTAGAAGCAGTGACAGAAAATTGAGGAAGAGGAAAACAGTTTCGATCCGCCATGAGTAGCGTACGTACTATGTTGGTTGAGGTATTGGTACGTAGTTGTGATGCAACCAGAGCAAGAGCTAGGGAGATTGGTATCTGATGAGACTCCAACATCATGCAATTAAGGCCATATTTGTACACAACCAGAATTCCTAAAATTAAATTCTGAAAAACTTTTCATAATTTCATTAATTCTGAAATATTATTCTAATACAAAATATTTTTCCTTCCCAAATTTTTTACTTTTTTATTTAATTAATTACCTAATCATTATTTAAAAACAAAATCAATACAATTTTTACAAACTTCATAACAATACACAAAAATCAATACAAATCTCAAAATTCAAAATAAAAATAATATTAAAAAATAATTTTTAAAAATTTTTTTAATTATA
The DNA here is from genome assembly GCA_003123785.1 of Pterocarya stenoptera. Taxonomy (NCBI): domain Eukaryota; kingdom Viridiplantae; phylum Streptophyta; class Magnoliopsida; order Fagales; family Juglandaceae; genus Pterocarya; species Pterocarya stenoptera. The sequence continues at coordinate 211,290 of QEOT01003335.1, read as the reverse complement.
TAACATTTTTATACAATATTTTTTTATCTGATTTTCTAAATTCTAATCAAATATTTCTAATCAAATCGTCAACAAAATTTTAGGATACCTAAGGACAAAAGTGAAGCCATCCCCAAAAAGACGTGATGAATAAGTCACTATAACATAAATTAGTTTTTGTGACGGTTTGGAAATTTTGACAGTGCCCAAATCGTCACAAAAAAGTATTTTTTGTCACATTTTGTGGAAACCATCACTGAAGGCAGCTGAGAAATTGCATTACGTTTGAATGCAAACATATTCACATTAGAACTTGCCCTAGACATTCGAATGTAAAGTCTATTTACGTGCAAATGTAATAATTTTTGGCGCCAACGTTCGAACATTATTGATTCACGTGCGAACGTTAATTGATTTAATAATAAAGTTGGATATTTCAAATTAAAAAAAGATTGAGAATTGAAATTCAAAAATAGTAGATATATTAAATAATATTGTTCATTACATGTGATAAAAATACTCAGAACGAGTTGGTTACTTATTTATTTAAATCGTCAGTCAATGCATTGACCTTTGTGTTTAGGATATTTATTCGATGGAGAACATCGGTGACAAAATCTCCAACACTATGTTCTATTGACGTGACTTTTCGGTCGATGTGCACAGTAATGTCTGAGACTATTGCATAAACCCATGTAGGCCGCATATCTCCCATAGATGTACCCATCGACAATTGACTAGTACTCCCAATATAGGGAGCAACACGAGCCTAGACTGGGTCAGAGGAACAATATTTGGTACAGGGCCAAGCTAACGTCGAGCATGCCCTCTCTCTTGTCCCTCTCTCTTGTCCAATGCTCCAACGATGTGTGGTTATGTCGATGGGGTTCATCTATTCTGTCATCCATTCCTCCACCTGGGGTTGCACCCTTTGTGCCAGTAATAGTTTGGAAATGAGGACTCCATATGAGAGGTTGCCCGAGGAGACGACGCTCGCCTCATAACGGATCCTCTCAAAAATATGAAGTGGAAAGTCGATGGGATCTCCACATGCCACTCGTATAAGGAACTGTGTGCGAGTCCTACTAAATGTGGCCTTATGTACTACAGGATCTACATTTGTTGCAACAATAAGATGCAACATGCAGAAAAAAAAAGGAGGAGTTGTACCTGGCTGAAGGAGTTCTTCCTATCGATCCGGTCTCGGTCACTCCTAGTGAGGATGTAGAAATCCTCATCTTGGCCTTCATTGTCCTCATCAGTACTCCCAGCCTCCGACCGGTCAACTGGGCCAGTATATGATGCAGAAGTGCCTACATCTGCATATACTCGGGATCCATCCATAGGTTGAACATCTCATGCAGTCAATATCTAAGCTACACGATTGATCCCCAGAAACTCGGCGATGACATCCGTCGAGATCTCGAACTGAACACTGCATACTGTCACGGTGTGAGGATGCATCTTGAAGCATGGAGCACATCCCCATATAAAACTCCCGAACCATTGAGGGGTATATGCTACCCTTCAATGTGCAGATACTCAACCAATCTCTCATACCGAACACGTCTCGAACTCTCTTTTGCACCTATATGACTTCGTGAAAATTTTGGAGATGAAGAATAAAAGTATTAAATATTTTATTTACATAGGTGACAGTACAATACATTTTTTATAAATTATTCTATATTATTTTTTTAAAAATATTATTCATTTTCAAGGATGCTACCAAAACGACAACGAAGAAATGTGCCTCCTCCCCCAAGTCCAGAACCCGTTCACGACTTCTCGACTGAGGATTCTGCTCCTGAACAAGTTAATACACAGGAGACAGACAGCCAGTCGACACCTACCAGTAAGAAAATTTTGTTAATAGTTAATTATATTTCAATACTTTGGGGACTGTATTAATAATTTTAAAAATATTAGCGGATGTCTTGTCACGTCACAGACGTGGCTACACACGTGGTCTTGCTCTGAAAATTAATAGAAGGCACAGAAAAATCAAGGTTAACATTCCTGATAACTTCACTGGAGGAGTGGACGATAGTGCAACATCGCTTTCCTCCTATGTTGGCACACTAGCCCGAGATTATGTACCATTTTATATGCGATCATGGAGAGATGTTCCGAATGAGGTGAAGGATCACATTCGAAGTTGTGTGTTGGTAAGTTTATATACGAATGTAAATTTTTTTTTTGAGATGTTTTGATTTCATATTTTTGATGCAATTTACTTCTTAGGATGAATTCGACCTCAATTTTGGCCGTAGCGAGGATGTGTGAACAGTGAACGAGTTGATGGCTACATTATTTCGGCATCACAAGGGATGATGCCATGATCACTTCAAGAAATTCGAGACGTTGAAAGAGGCTGGTCAGTCTCTTTTTCTAAAAATGAAGTTAAACGACTGGAGGAAGTGTTATAATCTTTTCGCAAGTCTAGATTATCAGGTATTCCAGATTTATTCCCTATAAGTTATTTGAGATCTATATTGGTTTCATATATTATATTTAACATTGTTAATTTCTCCTGCAACACTTATGTTCTATTAATGTACAGAATAGAATGGCTTTGACAATCCACCATCGCGCTAGCTCAAGGTCATTCCAATGTCTTGCTGATAAAATGGTAATTGATAACTTATTAATTCTCACTCATTTTTACCATATTCTTTTATTTAAGTACTAATATTATTTCTTAAAATTACTAATGTGGCTTTGTTAGAAACGTGATGATCCTAAAAATTTCTCCTTCATTCATGTCTATGCTGCTACTCACATTGATAAGTTTAGTGAGTGGGTTAATCCTATCGCTAAACATAATTATGTAAGTAAGGTTATTTTCTGTGAATAAATTATACAACATGTGAATTCATATTGTGTTTGATTCCTCATTTATTTTAATATGCTACTTATTATGTGTTTTTGTTGTAATTGTAGAAAAAAATGATTGAGATCCAATCAGCCTATTAGGAATCCTCTCCTAGTGACATAGACATATTCATGCAAGTGGTCGGGACCAAATCTAGTTTGGTAAGAGGTTTGAGACGTTCTTTCAAGCGTGTTAGTTCATCCCCCAAGACCTCGACTATGGAAGTTAACAATCTTACTAAAGATTTAAATGAAGCATGCCAAGAAATTGAGCAGATGAAGTCGAGACAGCTGGAGTTGGAGTCTTTCTTATCACAACAGTCTGATTTAGACACACGTTTGCAGGAGTAACAAAAAGACCGCGATGAGAGAATATGCTTTAAAGTCCAAGAGTAAATACAAAGGGAGATGATGGTCCAAATGGAAAGAAGTTATGTCACTTCACCAAGATCGCAGTGGGCGAGGAAAGAAGAATAAATGATCAATATATCATTATCATTATTAGAAATTTTTATTGTTGACTTTTGCAACTCTATAAGACATTATTAGTTGTTACATTTATGGTGTGATATGAAACAATTTATATGCTTTTTGATTTTATGAAATTACTATTTTTTATCATAATGTTCGAACATGATTTCATGTTTGAATCAACGTTCGAACAAAATATCAGCGAATTCCAGCAAAATGATCGAACGTAAGACACTACATTCACACATTTTAACGCACAAACAATGTCAATGTTCGAATGATTAGAATAGATACGTGCAAATGACAAACTAACATCCGAACGTTAAAAATTTTATGTTCGAACTCTTCTCCTTTAACATCTGAATGCTACATTCAAATGTCTTTGAGTTAACGTTTGAACATTGTTACATTCGAACGTAAATATCATTTGTGCGAAGCAAAAACAATGAATGTCAATTTTTTTACAAGCGAATGTTAATCAGTTGGGTTAACATTCAAATGTCGGTTTATATGTGCAAACGTTACTTTTTGTGAAGGTTTTTAACTGTCACAAAAAATCAACATGTTCGAACGTTACATTTCTTTTTTTTTTTATAAAGAGACGAAGGTCACCTGTCCATAAGTGACCCTCTCCCAATTTATTAAAAACCCTCACTTATGGAAGAGGAATACCGTGATACTATGATTGATGAAGTTTGAAAAATATTGGCACAGAAATTTCTTGTTGCTGTTAAGGAGAATTTTCCACACACTTTACAATTTATTGTAGCAAGGATATATTCAGGAATTTAAAATCTATTCTAGGAAAGGAAGCTAAAATTAAGCCTAACTTTTACAAGGCATTTACATGAGATTTTTCTAACTGTTACAGACTATATATTTTCTGTTACAAACAGATTTTCAGCCTAGAAATTAGATTGAGTAATCTTGAGCTTGATTTGAGGAATCTTCCTTTATAATGATACCCGTCAAATGACTAGGCATAGAATCTTCCCCCTCAAAACTACATGTAAATCCTTCCTCGCCTCGACGTGCCAAAACATCCGTAGCTTGGTTTGCCTCTTGAAACTGATGCCAAATCGAGAAATTAATGCCTTGTAATTTCACGGAAGACTTCCAACCATCAAAAATAAAAAATTTGTGACGGTTGAACAATAAACCGTCACAAAAAAACATTATGTGACGCCTTTAAGGTGACGGTCTCAAACCGTCACAAATTTTTTGAAATTTATACACAACGTTTTTCACATTACTTTACGTAATAGTATTTTAAGTATTTTAAGTGGGGTATTTTTATAATATATCTAATAAAAATAATATTATTTTATAAAAATATTTTCATTTTATAATATTATTATAAAATATATTGTGAAAGTGTATTATAGGTATATCATTACTCCAAAAGCTGACTTCATCACTTCCTGGCATCTTCCTCTTATATTTTTATTTTTAATTTAATGAAATTTACTTATAAAAATCTGTCAAGTTGCCCGTTGGCATGCAAGTCTTTTGTACTGTGTCCCATTAAATGGACTCACTTCCAGCGGGCCACCATGACGTTTAATTTACTTATTTGACGTCTTGTGTTGAATTGAATACCAGAGTATTAAGGCACTGCATCCTACTACTGCAACCGAATGTATTGCAGAAAGGAATATCACCTCACCGGCAGAAAAGCACAGAGAATGTATAGGTCATAACAAACTTAGGCTAGCTGTCAAACTTTGGTTGGCTGTACATACGGATTCTGTTATGGCATTGCTGTATAAAAGAATGTACACTGTACTCAAAGGAATTCATAATAGAAAGCACCAGAGAGGAATTTATTTCATCACTCTTTCTGTCATTTTCTCAAACACATATTCTGCAACTCCTTTACTTAATATGGTATCTAGAGCCTAAACGACTCATGTCCTCCATCAAACCTTCCGATGACTACACCAGAAAAAAACTCCCCTCCTCCCCCTTCCACAACCATTACCTCTGCTTCCCAGTTCATCAATATCAAACTCACCACAGATAATTTTTTACTCTGGAAAGCACAAATCGTGTCATTCTTGAAAGGCCATCAACTATTCGGGTATGTTGATGGTTCGATACCAGCTCCTTCTGCTCTCATTGCTAATACCCCCAATCCCGAATACATGAAATGGGTCTTAGAAGACCAACTCATCATTTCTACTATCAACTCCTCTTTTTTGAATCTGTTTTAGCTCAAGTCCTGGATTGTCATACCTTGCATGAAGTATGGACAACTCTTCAAAACCTTTTCGCTGCAAAGTCATCGGCTCACATCATTCACACTCAATTCCAACTTGCTACTCTCAAAAAAGTATGGACAACTCTTCAAAACCTTTTTGCTGCAATCATCATTTACACTTTTCCTTGATAGAACACAAAAGACTCTCTCGGGTAGTTTTTCTAGTATCTGTTGTACACATGATTCGAAACTTTTGTAAGTATTTTCTCAAAAATCTTCCTTCATTAAAGTTGTTTCTTTTTTAGTCTTGTTTACGTGGATATCTTATTTGTTCCATTTTTAGATGATTTGATTGATCAAAAGTTGTTCAAACCCTAGAAAGGTTAATCTGGGCCATAAATTGGAAAGTGTGTTGTAGTTTGGAGTTTTTGACCAAGCTAATGGATAGATCTTGGTCCAAAATATTTATGGAGTACTGTTAGCATGTGTATATGATTATTTTTTGAGGATTTGTTACATGATTAAAAGTTTTGGTGAAAGATTTTCTTAGATCTAGAAACTTAGAAACTGGAAGAGGAAAAACAGTTTCTGTTTTGAGAAAGTTTTAATCTTTTATAGTTTAATCATAATCCAATGGTTTTGATATTTTTATTTGAGGATCCTAAGCCTCCTATATACATGTTAGAATGTTGTTTTGACTATATTTGATATTAGTTACGAAGATATGAAATTTTATGCAATGAGATATTCGGTTAGGCCAAAGTGATAATGTTCTTGTCTAAATTTATGTTTTGGTTGATTTTTAACCATGTGATCTTGATTTTGAAGCTTGAATCTGTTTTAGGACACCTTTTTAAACCATGTGATGTTTTTATTTGAAGATCACATCTTTTTATATCATGGATCAAGAGGTTGATCAAAACAAGTTAGAAACAAAAATCAAAGGAATAACCTATGTTAAATTTTGGCCCTATAGAGTTTTAATGGTTGTGTTTAGTTTTAAATTTTTCTGAGTTGATATTTGAGCTTAGGATAAAATTTATATGAGATATGCAAATTTTAGTGATTTTTGGAGTTAGGATGCAAAATCCTTAAGGTAGGGATAAAATGGTCATTTTCCCACATGTAGAGTGTAAAAATAGTAGTTTACTCTAAATTAATATTTTTTCATATTTCTAATTGTTAGTGACTAAGTTTTAACTTTTAGAAATCACTATTTTCAGTTCCTCATGATCGTGTTTGAGTTTTGTCTATAAAATGCGAAAATCGAGGTAAGTTAGCTTTTAACTTACTATCAGTTTAATGTGTATGTATGATGAGTAAATGAACTACAGTATATGTATGTATATCATTTGTTACATGCATGTCATGTCATGTAATATTCACTGTTTCAACCATGTCATGTTAAGTATGTTGACTGTTACATGTTATGCCATGTTAAAAATGTTGTTTGTCACATGTTATGTCATGCTACAAAATATTTTCTGCCAAGCACGTCATATCTTTCGACTTACGTTCATGTACGTTTACGTCCAGTTAAATTATCGTTTAGTTCATGGTTATTGTTAAATCATGGTAACCCCATGAGATAAGAATACGCAATCATGGTAACCCCATGAGATAAGAATACGATATCATGGTAATCCCATGAGACAAGGATATCATGGTAATCCCATGAGATAAGATTACGTTATCGTGGTAACCCCACGAGATAAGGATGTCATGGTAATCCCATGATATAAGACTACGCTATCGTGGTAACCTCATAAGACAAGAGCATCATGGTAATCCCATGAGCTAAGACTACGTTATCGTGGTAATCCCACGAGACAAGACTATCATGATAATTCCATGAGATAAGAATATATTTCAAGTTCATATTAAGTCTCAGATCATGTTCATGATAAGTAAAGAAGTCAGTTCAAGCTCATGAACAGTTAAGTTTCAGTTTAAGTTCAAGTTCATGTCATGTTAAGTTTCAGAATTCAAGTCCAAGTTCATGTTAAGTAAAGAAGTCAGTTCAAGTTCATGCAAAGTTAAGTTTCAGTTTAAGTTCAAGTTCATGTCAAGTTAAGTTTGAGTCAGTTTAAGTTCATGTTAAGTCAAGTTTCAGATCAAGTTCTTGTCAAGTCAAGTCTCAGTTTAAGCAAGTCAAGTTCAGTTCACGCTTGAGTTTAAGTTATGTCAGTTATGTTATGTTGTATGTTAAGTTATGCTATGATTACTTATGATTTTGATTATGCATTCATGCTTTTACTGTCATGCATGCATCATTAACCTGTGTGAAGGTTTTTTGTTAACTTACTGAGATTTGTAATCAAATCTCACTGTGATAGTCTCAACTACCATTCCCCCCAAATGGTAGATCTTGTTACAGGATCTGAAGGAGAACAGAGAATCGACCACTGAAAACGGTCGACTAAGCGATGGTGCGACATAGATGATAGTACAGTAGTTACCTTAGATTACTACTTGTATTTGTGGAGTTCAATTTTCAGCACTCTTTTGATTGCAACTATTTTGGACTAGTGTTGTGATCTTAGTTGTTTAGTATGTCATCATGTATAAAGTATGTTTTAAATATTTGGGATATTTCAGTTTGGTGCATAGTATTGCTAAAAAGAAAAAAATTATCCGCTACGAATATTGAATAATGCTGAATGCATGTTAGGACCATTGCATCTTATATGTCATGAATGGGGGCACTTCAAATGTCTCGACACTTCAAATGTCCGTCCGATCTCAAGCAGAATTTGGGGGCATCACAACCCCTTCTCCAGAATCACAGCCCTCACCATTAACCAATTCAACCTCCCTGTTTCTTCAGCTCGTAGGTCTTCACTCTGCCCAGCATGTATCACAGCCAAAGCCCACTCACTTCCTCACCCCTCCTTCCCCTTCTCGGTCCAGTGGCCCATTTATGTTACTTTTTCTAGATGTATGGGTCCGGCCTCGATTCTATCTTCAAATGCTTGTCGCTTTTATTTGTCAATCTTAGATGATTACTCTAAATACATATGGTTTTTTCCTAGGCAATCTAAGTCCAATGTCTCCACCATTCTCATTGCATTTTTTCAATATGTACGAAATAATTTTTTCAAAAATGTCATTTCAGTTCAATTCGATTGGGGAGGGGGATTTCGACCGCTTCGTGATATCCTCAAAAACTATGGCATCACTCATAGGATCACCTGTCCATACTCCCATCACTAAAATGGAAGTATTGAACGTCGTCAATATAGTGGAAATGGGACTCTTTACTTTTGCATGCATCTATGCCTCAAAAGTATTGGGCCGAGGCCTTTCACACGGCCACATATCTCATCAATAGCATGCCCACACCCCTCCGCCAAAACAAGTCACCATTTGAACTCTTAATGGGACATCCACCGAACTATTTATTTCTTGAAGTCCTTGGCTCCTCATGTTGGCCCAACTTAAGGCCTTTTAATAAACACAAACTAGATCCTCGGTCTACCTTATGTGTGTTCATGGGCTATAGCCCAGATCACAAAGGGTACATATGTCTCAATTTGCAGTCTGGCCAGATCTGTATTTCTAGGGACGTTGTGTTCAATGAGCTCGAATTTCCTTTTGCTCAACACAACTCACACTCTACCTCTACCAGCATTGGGCCTTTTATCCATGCCAACAAGCCTATAGCTCAATCCCCCAGGACTCTATTGTATACTCCCCCACTCCCACCTCCTAATGATTTGGCCCAACCCACTAATAACACTCAATATTTGGCCTCATCACCCACGTTCGCTTCCACTCAACCCACTTTACCTCAATCACCCTCATCGAACCTTAGGGACTCTTCTTCTCCAGCTGCAATCCCACACTCAAACCCTAGCCTCTTTGAGTTCACTCTACCTTCGTCTTCCTCCAATCAACGCCCTCCATCTTCTACTCATCCAATGACTACAAGACTCCAATCTCAAATCCACTGCCCTCGTATCTGTACAGATGGTACCATCCCCTAGCCAAAATCAAAACCTTCTGCCTCCTTCTCAGCCACGAACTCATCTCCTACAACCAATTCCTCTATTTCTCTCATACCCGAAGAACCTCAAACCTTCTCAGAAGCAAATAAATATCTTGAATGGCACTTGGCCATGCAAGAGGAATTTCGAGCCCTTCTCCAAAACCAATCCTGGGTCCTTGTTGCTCCATCTCTGAATCTAAATATTTTAGGCTCCAAGTGAATCCTAAAAACTAAGAGGCATGCTGATGGAACTCTTGAACGCCGTAAAGCACGACTTGTGGCCAAGGGATTTCATCAGCAGCCAGGGATAGATTACACTGAAATGTTCAGCCCTGTTGTTAAATCCACCGCCATATGATTGTTATTGTCAATTGCTGTCATGTCCAACTGGCCTCTTCACCAACTCAACGTACAGAACGCCTTCTTGCATGGAGACCTCGAGGAAGCAATTTACATGAGACAACCTACTGGGTTTGTCAATCCTGATTATCCTTCTTATCTCTGTCAATTGAAAAAATCCATTTATGGATTAAAACAGGCCCCTTGGGCCTGGTTTGCAAAACTCACTGAAAAACTTCTTTCAATGGGTTTCCATGGGTCTCGGGCAGACTCATCATTGTTTATTTTAAATAATTCCTCTGCTTGCATTTACATACTTATCTATGTAGATGATATTATTGTTACTAGGTCTAGTTCTCAAATTAAATCTGATTTCATTGCCAAATTAAGTTTGCATTTTCTTGTTAACGATTTGGGGCTGCTACATTATTTTTTGGGGGTGGAAGTCACAAGGGATACCACGAGTCTGTTTCTTAGTCAGTCCAAATATATTGGTGATCTTCTCTGTCGTACAAAAATGCACAATGCAAAATCTGTATCCACACCCATGTCGACCTCCGTGAAATTATCTGCTCTGGATGGGAACAATTTTGAGGACCCCCAACTGTATCAAAGTATAGATGGGAGTCTACAATATTTGTCATTTACCCATCCAGACATATCTTTCTCTGTCAATATATGCACAACCCTAGAAATTCACATTGGCAAGCTGTTAAACGTATTCTTAGATATCTCAAAGACACTCAGCACTTAGGACTTTATTTTTCTTCAACTTCATCATTAATTATCTGCCTTCTCTGATGCTGATTGAGCTGGATGCCCTGATGATCGCAAGTCAACCGGAGGATTTTGCGTTTATTTTGAAAATCATCTAATTTCTTGGGGCTCCAAAAAAAAACCAACCATTGCTCATTCATCTACTGAAGTAGAATACAAATCAGTGGCTAATACGGCTTGTGAGGTTCTTTGGTTACAATCGATATTTCAAGAACTTGGCATTTTTCTTACCAACTCTCCTACCTCGTGGTGTGACAATTTAGGGGCAACCTACTTATCTGTTAATCCAGTACTTCAAGCACGCACCAAACATGTGGAACTAGACTACCACTTTGTTCGTGAACGTGTTATAGCAAAGACTTTTCAAGTCTCCTTCATTTCCAGCAAAGATCAAATAGTTGACATCATGACCAAACCTCTCTCCACTATTTGATTTTAACATCTTCAATCAAGCCTCACATTAACATATGTGCCGCTTGAATCGTGGGAGGGTAATAAGGCACTGTATCCTACTATAGTAACCGAATGTACTACAGAAAGGAATATCACCTCAATAGCAGAAAATCACAGAGAATAATCAGCAATGCTCTAGAATGTATAGGTCATAACAAAACTTAGGCTAGCTATGAAACTTTGGTTGGTTGTACATAAGGATTCTGTTATGGCATTGCTGTATAAAAGAATGTACTATGTACTCAAAGGAATTCATAATAGAAAGCACCAGAGAGGAATTTCTTTCATCACTCTCTCTGTCATTTTCTCAAACACATATTCTGCAACTTCTTTCCTTAATACAAAGAGATAGATCAAGGCGTTCTTTGGATAGTAAGATAAACTAAAATGAAATTTGTTAATAATAGTAAGATAATTTATAAATAATGATAAAATAGTTTGAGTTAGAGTTTTTATTAAATTTTAAAAAATTATTGATAAAGACGGCGTCAGTGGTCCATGAGGTGGCCACCAATGGCCCTGTCGTGTCACGGAGGGGCTTGGCCGAGTAGTTTCAGTCACTACACGTGACTTGCATGGTGAACGCTAGCTTCATGGGGGCTGGTCGGGGACCATATTGGCGGAGACTGACGACGCCGGCGGGCCAGGTGGTGGCCGCCAGCGTCCTCCCCAGGTGGCGCCATGACTAGTCCGAGTGGTCCTCCCATGTACACGGCGAGAAGCACACGAGATGCACTATTCACTACCCCTGATCCATGAGGCCATCACGGTGGAGCTAGAAACCATGGTGGTGCACATGGTGACCCCCAACAGGTCAACAAGATTTGCAGCGAGATGCGGCCAGCCTCTGGGTGCATGACAACATGCACACGTACGACACTGTGCATGTCGTTGTGCGTGCCATGCACAGTGGGACGTGCATGGTATTGTGCACTTCAGTGCACAATGCTATGCCTGATATGTGTAGGTGCACAATGCCAATGACTTGAGAGGTGCATGTGCATGCATAGAGTGCATTTAAGTGCACAATACTCACCTATGTACACCCCCTCTTTTTGCACAATGCACCCAAAGTGTACTAAACGTTTTCAGCTCAAGTGGTGGGTAACTTGGGTCCCTGCTGGGCAAGAATGGGTTCACTAGCCCATTTTTTGCAGTAGTGTTTTTTATAAAAATAAAAGACAAAAGGTCGAGGGCACTAATATGAGAGGATGTCATCTGCTCGTTCAGTGATTATTTAGCGTGCCGGAAAATCTTCATTCTCCTGCTTCCAGTGCAGAAAGTAAATCAGATCTCACAAACGACATCAACTGTAATCTCTAAAAATAACATAGGCCAAAAGGGGAGAAATAGTCATTCCTGACCCATTATGGTGATCTGCGACTCGATCGGTGTGATGTGGAGCCCCCAACGGTGGTCCAATGCGGCTATACAGTGGCCATGCTTACATCCATGGTAGTGAAAAAGAAATAAATGCAAGGAAAGTAAAAATGATAGAGACACACAGATTTATGTGGTTCAGCATAATGCCTACGTCCAGGGATCGATCGTTTGAGGGGAGGGGGATAATCCACTATAATATGATTGTTTACAAGCTCTCATGTTCACTCATCCTCGTTGTACAATGGAGATCAGAGATCTATTTTCTGAAGGTGAGCCTATCGTTGGTGCTCTGGTTCCCTGGTTGAAGAACCTGAAGGAGAGGTCGAAGTGACAGTCTAGAAGAAGTTCGGAAGAATAAGGCCCTGAAATTGTCTAGCTCCCTCCCTTTTTATCTTCTGCCTCATGTTCATTTATATCACATCATCTCTCTTTTATGTCACATCTCCTCTTTTCCTCTTGACACTCTCATTCCTCAACCTTTTGGCCCCTCCTTCCTTCTCTCTATCTTCCCTCCAGAATAGACCCTCAACCTTGGGCTTGGATTAGAAAATCACTTTGGGCCTGATATATTTTATCCCTTCCAAGATGTTTTTTAACCCTAATAGGAGCAAATGTATTTGTTTATATCTATTATAACTTAGTACATTTAACAATTTTCTTTTTCTTTATTAAGATCTTAATTTTAGATTGAAATATTAATTTTTCCATTGAAGAGATAAAATCATACTTTATTATTCATGATCTATTATTACCACCATGACATGGGTGAAAAAAGTAAAACAACTTGAATGCTTGTAGTTTCCTTTTTGTATTGTTATACAAATCAATATCCATCATATTCAAAAACTTATTATTAGAATAGAAGTTTCGACCCCAAAGAGAGGCTTTGTCACTACTATATACACAACTCTAAAATGGGGCAATTCCACATCCCTCAAAGCACCCTAGAGTCACAAAGAGATTGGGAAATCTAGAAAGGAGACTTGACCAAGCTGCCAAAACCAGGATTACCGAGATTCATGACATCAACCCCTTGCTTCTTTCTTGCAATGTTGGGAGCATGTCTACACACAATGATAGATATGTTACAATCCAATCAATAGTAAAAGGAGAAGAACTCTTGTCATTGTTCTACGAGAATAGAAAAATCGATTTGTTTGCCTTCATTGCTCTAATATTTGTAGACTTCTATTTGTTTGTACTGTAACAAGGTAATGGATTAAACAAGTCTCTTGAGAGGAATCCCAAGATTTGTACATAATGTTGTAAATGAACCAAGTTGTTCATGCTCAACTCATGCACTTGTCTTTATTTTTGTTGTTTTAAGAAAAACATAAATTCTAACAAAAATCTAGAATAGACTTATTATACAAGTCAAGCTCGTATCTAAACTTGTTATGACTTGTATCAACTTGTACTACTTCAAATTTAGTATTTTGTAGATATTATATTAAACTTTATGCCAAGAATTCAAAAGAATTTAAAAATATAAGAGAGAATCATGTTCTTAGCACTATGAAACGATGGGTGTCATTTGAGTCAATATGAATGTTATAAATCATTATACTGATATTTATTTATAATAACTATATTATTTATATTAATTCAATGTTGTTTTGCTGAAGTTTCTACATAGAGTTAAGATATTTTGGGTGTTCGTGCACTTATATATATACACATTTAATCTGTTTTCTTATAGAACTCATATAAATATATATATATATAGAAAGATTTGCCAGTTATTAACTTTTATATTTGCCAATTTAATTCATATAACCTTGACATAATTAAGTAATTATTTATATGAATTCTTGAAAATGCATTTGATTTTTTTAAAGAATTTTATACATCTAAGAAAATAATAATTAATCAAACATTTCATGAACAAGTTCTAATAACTGTGGTAGATAAATTGCATACCGAGTGTAGATTAAACTGTAACTTGGTAATAAACTCTACGTGACTAGCCTGATTGCTGATCATGTAGATACTTTAATTTGATCTTGTTAAGTCTGGCTAAAACATTTTTTATATCAATCCTCTTTTCAGGCAAATCTGCACAACAATGCAAAGCCAAGCTCATAGTTGCTGATAAGTAGGTCTCCATAGCAGCATAGTCATTTTCATTGCTCAGCAAATTGGAATCAATAATTTCAAGTATCGAAAGCGAAAATGATTCCTCTACTAAACGCTTTAAGCTCATTTCGCCGGTAAACATATCATCAATGGGCTTTTTTCCAGTGAAAGTTTCCATCAATAAGATTCCATAACTATACACATCACCTCTTGTGGAAACAATTCCTTCAGATCCATACTCTGCACACATTAAAACATATCATTTCACATATGATAATCCAAATAAATTAATTGCAAAGGTTCTTATACATGTTACCAAAGCAAAACATTTATGCATCTATGCAAGACTAGAATGATAAAAATAGTACTTGACATCACCTGGTGCCATATACCCAATTGTAGCCATGGTCATTGTCTGCGTGAGAGAAGTTTCATCACTTAGGAGTTTGGCGATGCCAAAATCAGCAACATGTCCAACCATATCTTCATCTAATAAGACATTGCTCGGCTTTAAATCACAATGAATAATAGGTGTTGAATAACCAAGATGAAGGTATTCAAGTGCCGTTGCCACATCAATCATTATATTTAGCCTTTGTAGGATATTCAAGCAATGGGTGTTAGAATATAACCACATTTCTAGGTTCCCTTTAGGCATGTATTCCAAAACAAGTGCTTTGAAGTCAGTGTTACTACAAACGCTAATGATTTTAACAAGATTTCGATGACGAATGTGTCGTAATATCTCACATTCTATGTTAAAACTTTTGAATGCACCTTCTAGTTCCAAATTTAGAACTTTTATTGCAACGTATGTACCATCTAAGAGTGTCCCTTTATAAACTGAACCGAAACTCCCTTCTCCAAGTAAGTTGTTTGCACTGAACCCTTCTGCTGCTTGTAAAAGTTGTTGGTGGGAAATTCTTCTCCATTTTGATAAAGGCATTGAGTCTTTGTTGTTGGAAAGTTTTGAATTCTTCTTCCCATGGAGTTTTCTTGAGACTAGTACAGCGGATACTACAAGTATTGTTAACCCTAATGTGGGCAGTACATATTTTAGTATACGCACTCCCATTGCCTTTCTTGGTCCAAGAGAAGCTTCTTTGCATGGAGGAACATTCAGTCTAATCACACCACAAAGCGCATCATTTGACATGAATGATTCAGCTGAGAAGTTAACAAATGGTCCTTGTGTTGGAATTTCTCCTCGTAGTTTATTGTATGAGACATTTAGATATTTGAGGTACCGTAGCACTTCTAAGGACTTGGGTATCTCTCCAGATAAGTTGTTACCAGCAAGATCTAACAACTCCAAGCTTACTAATCCACCAAAAGATATAGGTATGGAGCCCTCTAATTGATTGACTGCCAAAGAGAGATTGACTAGAGATTTGAGCCCACCAATTGTTTCTGGGATATGACCTGATAGTTGATTTCTTGATAAATTCAATACTATTAGGACCTTCATATTTCCAATATCTAATGAAAGAGACCCACTTAGGAAATTGGATGACAAGTCGACCACCAAGAGATCTGTCAACCTCCACAAGCTCAAAGGAATCCTTGAAGTTAATTGGTTGAAGGTTAAGCTAAGAAATCTTAATGAAGTCATATTATTTATGCTTTCAGGAATCTGTCCTGAAAGCTTGTTGCCTGGTAGTTTTAAACTTCCCAATCTCCCTAAGTAACATATATCGGACGGGATTGGACCTTTTAGTCTATTACCAGAAAGGTCCAAACGTTCAAGCATGCTTAATCTTCCTATTGTAGTTGGAATAGGTCCAGCCAAATCATTGACGCTCAAGGACATATATGTCAATCTACTTAAATTGCCAATATCTATGGGAATGTTGCCCTTAATATTGCAACCAGAGAGATCAAGTTGTTCAAGAAAGGTCGAGAGGTTTCCAATGGAATTAGGAAGGACTACATTTAGTGGATTCATACTCAGATACAACTGACTGAGATATGCGTTGTTCGAAAAATATGAGAAAATACTCAATTCTAAAGATTCAATGGTCAAATTATTGAATCCGAGGTTGAGCCACTGGAGGAGCCTTAAATTACCAAGTGTTTTTGGAATCAAGCCTGAGAATGAGTTAGTTCCCAAGTCGACTACAATGAGCTGTGAAGCATTGGAAATAGAGGTTGGAATCTTTCCACTAAGTTCATTTATCCCAAGAGAAATTTCCATGAGATTTGGAAGGAAGTGGCCCATATCTGATGGAAGAGTGCCTGAGAGGTGATAATTTCGTACCATGGAAAGATGTTGTAATGTTGAGATATTGAATATATCCAGTGGAATTGTGCCAACAAAATTGTTATTTCCCAAATTGAAATTCATCAGGTTCTGCAAATTACCAATTGCAGTTGGTATTGCACCTGCAGTCACAATAAATCTATTAAAAAAAGATTTTGTAACAAATAAAACATACAACTAATAATTAGTTGTAAGAGAACAATCAAGACTTGGAATATATACCATGGAGGTTGATTATAAGGCATGCAACATTTATAATTGGTTGAGCCACCCTTGAGTTGGTTGCAGTGGTACTAGATCAGAGCCACATGCAATCTAGTGGGTGCAGTTTTTACATAATCACAATTTTTTTTTACTTGTCGCACTGACTAGAAGAATGTTTTGAGAATCCTTGTTAATATTCTAATTAAACACTGAAATATTTTGATCTTTTCACGAAAATCATTTAGTTTTATTTGCTTAAAATTAATTCCAATATATAAAAAAAAAAAAAAATCCCAACTTCCATACACCAAATCGTATTTGCTTCGCTAAAAAACTATCAACTTTTTTATTTAATCGAGATTGCATATATACTAATCCATGGTCATGATATCAACATATATAGTCGACCAAAACAAGACTAAGGTTACAATACTACATTAAAAGAATTTAGTATAATTCTTTAACAATGAGATTTAACAATATTGGAGAATAATAATTCTAATTAAGTTTGCCAATCTATCAAAACTGGAAGTAGATTAAAATTTTTGCTACTTATGGCTTATCCCAAATGACTTTTTAATGACAAATTCAAGGGAAAATTACATATTCCACCATGGGGTGTTACTACTAAATCAATGACTTTTTAGTTAGAGAAGATCATATATAGAACATGCATATGTACTAAATCAATGGTGACACATGACGTCACGTACCTTCGAAGTTGTTGTAGCTAAGCACTAAATATCTGAGCTTGGTTAAGTTCCCTATTTCGGGTGATAGTTTTCCCGTGAAATTATTAGACCCCAAGTGTAAAGGATAACTGAGCTGTTTGCACTTGAACAAAGAGGATGAGAGACTACCTGTGAAACATGCTATTACACTTTAGAAACAAATATTGGAATTTACTTGGCGATAATTAATAGCATAACCTACCAATCAAGACTAAATATATATACCTTCGAAGATGAAACGTTGATAAGGCATGCAACATTTATATATAATTGGTTGAGCCACCCTTGAGTTGATTGCAGGGTTTATTAGTTAAATTTACTTAAAGTTGAATTTTACAATGAGAATGCTCTAAAGCGTTTCTGTTCTAAAGAGTAAAGTCATTTTAATTTTTTTATTTAAAAAAAATTGAAACAAAAAGAAAGGAAAATGAGTACATTGTCAGAACAAAAAAGACATGAAAAAGAGATGTCAATTCATGTGCGCCGCAGGGCTATTAAGAGCCTTTTGGTAAAACATGATCATTTATTAAATTCTAAAATGGAGCTACACGTCAAATGGTCAAGGGTCTTGAGGATCTTTTGGTAAAACATGATCCTTCATTAAATTCTATAAGGGAGTTGCATGTCAAATGGTCGGGATTTTAAGGGCCTTTTAGTAAAACAAGACTTAACGAAAAAATAATAAAAATTAACGAAAAAATAATAAAAGTTACTATTTACAGTTAGATAGTCACTTATTATAATAGAATAGATATATAAATATATATATATATATAAATAAATCAACATAGTCGACCAAAACAAGACTTATAAGGTTATATTACATTAAAAGAATTTATTTACTTATAAGCTATAATACTATAAGCTAGCTAGCATTGCTAGCTTCTCTATTTTCAGAGGTACACTCGACAAAGGGATTAAACAATATGGGAGAATAAAATTATTGCTACTTATAGCTTATCCTGTGCATGACTTTTTAATGACAAAATCTAAGGAAAATTACATATTCCACCACGCGGGGGTGTCACTAACCAATTATTTTATTGCTTTCATTTGGAAGTACCTAATTAGAGAAGATCATATATAGAACATGCATATCATGTACTAAATATATCAATGGTGACACAGTGGCATCTTTATTATCAACTAATACAAGACGTCACGTACCTTCGAAGTTGTTGTAGCCAAGATTTAAACCTATAAGCTTGGTTAAGTTCCCTATTTCGGGTGATAGTTTTCCTTTGAAATTATTAGACCCCAAGCTTAAATATTGCAGTTGTTTGCACTTGAACAAAGAGGGTGGGAGACTACCTGTGAAACATGCAATTACACTTTAGAAATAAATATTGGAATTTACTTACCGATCATAATTAACAGCATGACCTACCAATCAAGACTAAATATTATATATACCTTCGAAGTTATTATTGTCAAGGTATAAATATGTAAGCATGGTTAAGTTCCCTACTTCCGGTGGTAGTGTACCAGATAGGGCATTATTGCCGAAATCGATATATTGCAGTGAAGACATGTTGAAGAAGATGGAGGGCATTGGACCTGAAAACTTGTTTTCTGCAAGATAAATTCCTTGCAAGGTAGACATCTTGAAGATAGAGGATGGTATGGAGCCCCAAAGCTGATTATCTTCAAGTACAATTAGTTGCAATGAAGATGTACTGTTAAATAGAGATGATGGGATAGTACCTTCGAAATTGTTGGTTACCAGAATTAAAGTTCGAAGTTTGGTTAGCAATCCTATCCGTGAAGGGATTTCTCCACTGAATTCATTGTATCCGAAATGCAAGAATTCCAAGCGATAAAGATGAGACAATTCGTTTGGCATTGAGCCATGAAAACTATTGTTCCTTATGCTTAGGCTGACAAGAAATGAAAGGTTTCCTGTGTGGGGAGGAATGGTTCCTACAAGACCATTGTTAGAAAGGTTCAAGGCTGTAACCCGATGATGTCTGGAACCACAGGTGACACCGACCCAATTGCAAACTGAAGTACTGGAGGACCAATTTGTTGTCAAAATATGGTGAGGGTCATAAGAAATATGAGCTTTCAAGACAAGAAGAGCAGATTGATCTGTGGTAATGTTGAGAATTTTTGCATCAGTAGTTAAAGTAGACATGAGAAGCAGTCCCGGCAGAAAACCGAGGATGAAGAAACAAGTAGTTTGGTCGGCCATGAGTAGTCTATGTGGAATGAGGTACTGGGATTTGTGTTGTAGTCGAAGGAAGAACGAGATCACTGATATTTAAAGAAATTGCGCGCAGGTAGCATTCAGAAAAATAAGGTGGGAACGCTCTCGATCTGTCATCTTCTTACCACTAATCTATACACGTCCACTGAGAGAATTTTAAAAGAATAAAATGCATGGAATTAAAGTTTAATTATTTGTTTATCAACTTTTATCGCTATTAACGTACGAGTAGCTGACGGCCCCTCACTGGGAGAGAAAAATGCCGCATTGGCCCCAACGAGCTAGAAAATATATCCCCTGAATATATACTATTTTAATGAAATGGACATGATCAGAAAGATCAAAGTATTGATATATATAGGAAAATTTAAAGCTCTATCGACACCGAATTTCCATTGTCTTTCCTCTTCCACACGTCCACTGATGAAAGTTCAAAGGATTAATTCTTATTTTCTTTTTGCCTTGTTTACTCTGACAACGCAAGAGATAAAAGGAAATGTTTAACGCTAAAAGGAAGAAAACAAAATTCGAATTGCAGAATATCAACCCACAACATGTTGAACTGAGATATTTACCTTTGGAGGTGTATCAATATTTAATTAATTCAAATTACCAAGAGGAGGTGTGAGCCATCTGACCAAGATAGCTCTTTTAACATGAATAATGACTCGAGAATGTGGAGGGGCTTTAAGAATTAGAAATAATATTTGCAGTATGAAGCGTGTAAGTACCCGTATTTCTTTTGAAAGAAGTGATCAATAAATATGAAATCTATATAAAAAAATTAATTTTTTAATAATGGATCCTACTATTTTTTAAAAGAAGTGGACGACAGTTGCACAATCCATGACTGTATTGAAAGGGTGTTTCAACAAAGCCAAAAGAGCAACAAGCAGATTTAGAAGCTAGAGATAAACTTTAACAAAGCCAAATTTGTTTATTTTGTCATTTTCACTCTCTGTATGTACTCATCCATGCCCTATTTGAGTCCAAGAGAAATTTCCATAAACACCACAATTTGACTCCAATGTATCTGAATTCTTGATGGTCATATCTCGTACATAGCTTATTTGCATGAATAACCAGGGGATGAGCAAATATAAAATTTAATAGAGTAAAGGCTTCTACTTTAAAAAAAAATAAAAATAAAAAAATAAAAAAAATCCGGGTATAACCTGGAACCGGATTTCCGGGTTTCAAAAACCCGTATCCTTCTGGGTTCCGGCCCGGGTCTGACCTGGACCAATCTAGACCGGGTTCTGGCCCGGATTTAAAATCTGGATTCCCGTCCGAGTATACCCGAATTCCCGGGTCGAAACCCGGATGAATACCCCTAGTGTCGTCTATAGGGATACCAATGTTATTGTCCAACATTATTATTAATATACTGTGCAAAAAACATCATCATTAATGTGCCGAATTTCCTAAATTTTCTTTTCTAAAATTAATAAATTTTACTTTATTGAGATCAAATTTCACATATATAATTTTCTTTCGATAATTATATCAATATGCAATACTATTGAAACCAAACAATATAAGTTACATGAAGGGATTCATTTCGATTATCTTCTCGCTCTTCACACTCCCAAACGAAATTTTAATGAAATGAATGGGTTAAGAGATCACTAGTAGATCATAATAGTTGCGTTATGTGTAGGCCTTTCATTGATTTAAATGTTAGACATGTCAAGTGTTTACAGCTAGTCTATGAAAACGCTCCAGCTACGTCGACATGTCTACTATAAATTTATTTCATCTAAAAATTTATAACCAACTCAACAATTCATGAACAATAAATTCAAATTCGTTTAATATAAATTAGTCATCAGTTGAATGACAAATCCAAATAGTCGGGGGCTTTGGAATTTTGGGACTGGTCAGAGAATTGCGAGCTGATTGATTAGGTGTAGTTTGAATAGTACATAATGACATGATTTTAGATAAAAGTTAAATAAAATATTATTAAAATATTATTTTTTAATATTATTATTATTTTAAGATTTGGAAAAGTTGAATTGTTTATTATATTTTATATAAAAATTTAAGAAAATTATAATGATGAGATGAGATGTGATGGTTTCTTAATTTGTGAGATGATGAGAGCAAGACCGATCGAGTAACTCCACTTTAGGTTGCCGTGCACCAAGTAAGGAAAAGAAAAAGGACAGTCAGGAATGCTATCATACCAGAATTTAAAATTACATCACTAACAAATTAAAAACCATAAGTCACGGGTCTCCCACCGACATTTAAAAGAAATCATACAGTCATCCGATTAAATTAAACCACCTAATCAACAACTATAGACCAGACCACCACCTAATCAACAACTATAGACCAGACTACCTAACTGTTAGCTCTCGGTTCAATCAGTCTGATTCGGTCTATGAATATTTTTTATTTTCTTTTTTCTTTTTTTATTGCACGCACTTGCTTCCACAGTACACTAGGGGTGTGCGATCCGAGCGGCCAACATCTTGACGTTGTTACTGTCGCTAAAACACAAGTGGGGGTCAAGGATGTCACAGTGGAAATTGTGGAAATGCTCTACTATTGTAGGGATGACGTTTCTAAATATTGGCAAAGTTGTTTGTAAGCAAACTTCCATTTTGGAATAAAGTTACGGCGATTAGAGATTTGTTGCTCAAATATTTTCTATAATTTGAATCGAGATAGGTATGGTACGTATGTGGACCCACATGGTATATAATGCTGAAATTCATATTACTCATGAGTACTAACTTTAGAATATTACCATGAGCTACATATTGTCTATTTTTTAGGAATCTTTTAAAATATTCCACTCATAAAATTTAATAAAAAAAAAAATCATTTTGTAGTCATGACAGCTTGAGTGTAGTCCTTAATTAGATAATAATAAGATATATTAATGTTGATCACATGCCAGGGCCGGGTTTGTGTGACAGCCTGCAGGGGCATTAACTTTGTCATATCCATTCATTTTGTCAATTCATCGGGACTACTTACTCAAATATCCTTGATTTTTAGACCATCTGGTCAATCCATTTTGTCAAAGTCTTGATTGATTTTCATTGGAATATCTACATTTTCTACCCCCTTAATTGGTGCACGGCAACCTAAAGTGGAGCTACTCGATCAGTCTTGCTAGCTGAAAAGTGAAACATGTTTCCACATGTCGGTGACCCTAGTATTGGGCAAAGAATCTATTGTCCGGAAGTTACGCAGTAATGGATGGATCGAGACTTATTTTTGCTCTTATTACTCATAAATTAAAAACTATCTCATCTCATTTTATTATTATAATTTTTTTAAATTTTTACATAAAATATAATAAAAAATTTAACTTTTTCAAATTTTAATTCAACTTTTTTCAAGTCTCAAAATAATAATAATATTAAAAAATAATATTCTAATAATATTTTATTCAACTTTCATCTAAAACCATCTTATCTCATTTCTCTGTCCAAACCACACCTTAATCATCAGCTCGCGATTCTCTAACCTGTCCCATTAAACTCATCTTTATGGGAAAATTCCAAAGCCCTCGACTATTTGGATTTGTCATTTAACCGGTGAGAATTTCTCTCCAGTGATAACGTTAGAGTCCCAATATTCTAAATGGCAACTTTGAAGGTGTTCTAGTTTTTTCAGAAGGGTTTCCGTTTTTGACAAAAGCGACAGATTCAATCCACAGTGCCTAACATCTAGCAATCCCCACCAGCCCAAGTCCAACACAAACATAAGTGGACAACTTCTAAGCTTCTAAGTTATTGAACTTCTGACCTATAATAATAATATAAAAAAGTCATTGAACTTTTAAGAAAAAAGGAGGTTTTGTTTTATTATTATTGCTCTTTTTTCTTAATTTCAATTTAGATAGTGAAAATAATAATTTAGCTTTGTAGAGTTTTACCACATTTTGACTCTATTAAGCGCCCTTAAAGATCATTTTTCTTGTCCAAAACAGATTTTAATATCATCTTTGAATCAGTTTTGGCGATAATAAAAACTCTAAAAAATATTATTTCCAAACACATTTCCAATATTTCATGGATTCCACCGCTTTCACATGTACCAACCAAAAGTAGGAATAAAATAACTTGTAGGTCATCGTGTGCAGTGTTTGAACCGCGGCTTTAGGACATGAACCTCTTCATTGACAATCAGGCATGTCTGGATATATAAGACGAATCTCAATAAAATATCCTGTGCATTGGATTATGTAAATTTTATAATCAATTTAAATTAGTACCGTTGGGGTTTTTTCTTACATCTGATCTGTTTT
The DNA here is from genome assembly GCA_003123785.1 of Pterocarya stenoptera. Lineage (NCBI taxonomy): Eukaryota > Viridiplantae > Streptophyta > Magnoliopsida > Fagales > Juglandaceae > Pterocarya > Pterocarya stenoptera. The sequence continues at coordinate 187,079 of QEOT01003335.1, read as the reverse complement.
CTTTTACTTTCATTTCATTTCTTATTCCACATTCTATTAAGAAAAAGATTTTAAAGACATAATCACTAAATAAGGTACGTACTATATTTTGTCGGACGTTTCATAAATAAATTTATTTAATATATTATTTTGCTTGTTTTATTGTTTATCGAAATATCATATTGTTTTTTATTATATCATATAATAATTAATCACGACCCACCAAATATCTAAAATGGTTGCTTATAGTTCTCCAATTGTGTCGCGCCTTTGATCACAACATTTCAGTCTATTTATTGTTCTGATCATATAACACATTTTTTAAAATGTAGCATCTTACTTTTAATTGTAAGTTATGTTAAGCTTACACTTAGAAGTTTTAAAATTATCGGAAGAATGAAATTTTGAAATTTGTACACAATGTTTTTTACATTACTTTACATAATAATATTTTAAGTTTGGGATATTTTTATAATATATTTTATAAAAATAATATTATTTTATCAAAATATTCTCATTTTATAATATTATTGTAACATGTATTATAGATATTTCATTACTCCAAAGGCTGACTTCATCACTGCCTCGCATCCTCCTCTTATATTTTTATTTTTATTTTTAATTTAATGAAATTTACTTATAAAAATCTGTCAAGTTGCCCGTTGGCATGCAAATCTTCTATAATGTGTCCCATTAAATGGACTCACTTCCAGAGGGCTACCATGACTTTTAATTTACTTCTTTGACGTCTTGCGTTAAATTGAATAGGGGTGCTATCCGCCCCCTACGGGGCGGGCCACCCCTTTCCCGCCCCCCGCCTTTGTCCATAAGGGGGTGGGGAATTTTTCCCCGTACCCCGCCTGTCCATGCGGGGGCGGGGTAGCCCGTCCACTGTCTGGGAGTGGACCTCCATTCGTCTGTCCCCCCCGCCCTGGGCCTTAGGCCTAGTTCAATTATTTGGGCCCAAAATGACCCAGAATCTATTTTTGGGCCATTTTGGACCCATAATTTAACTAAAAAAATAAATATATTTAAAAAATGAAAACAAAAAATAAATTATATAGATAAAACTATTAACTATATACTAAGTTTCAACTAATACTATTAAGTATTAACTAATAATCATCACTAAGGCACTAAGCTATTACAAATTTACAATAATACAAATTAAGAGAACTTATAAACTATTACAATATTACAAACTCATCTAAAAATAGTAAATATTACAAATTGTACTATTAACTATTATAGCAACATTACAATTAATTATAAATTAACAAAATCATAACATTTCAAATTTGATCAGTTTGGGGTGGCGGTGAGTTCACTGAGACTGAGTTGTGTCAACTGCTGTGAGACTCAGAATCGAGATCATAAAAGTTATAAAACCTGCAATATTAATAAGTTAAAAAAATAGAATTATAAAGTTATAAACATGAAACAAAAATTTAAAATACAAAATATTAAAAGTAACCAAGATGAGATTGAGTCATTGGAATGAAGATGAGCATAGATCATTGGGTCCTTAGGATTAGGACTCAGCATATGTATATTGAGAATATAAAAGCTAAAAATTATACAAGCAAAATACTTAGATACTAAAATATTATATAAAATTATAAATGCAAAAAACAATTAAGGAAGAAATTATGCAAACCATGGCAATGGTGGGTCCAATGCATACAAAGTCATAATGCATCAGAGGTAGCTACAGACGTCTTCTCATGTATCATTATAACAATCAAATTTGAAATTAATACCGATTAAATGAAAATAAATAAATTAAAATAAGAAAATGAAATTCAAGTCCCACGATTACCAGATCCAGGCTTATCACTACCCTTCTCCTCGACGTCAGCCTCCTTATAGTCAAGAACATCCGGAATATGAATTAGACTCTCCGTGATCCGATTCTACATACAAATTAAAGCCTCCACAGTGGCAAGAGCTAATGAACTCCGGAATGAATCCAATACGCGCTAGGTGTCTCCTACTCTCATTGGGATCATACTTAGTATACCCTCTGAATGTTGCACCCCCACTACTCTCATCCGCTATTTTTTTAAGTCCAATTTCTAATCTAGATCGGCTCTTCTCTTTTAATGATCTTAATATTTGACTTTTTTTGCATTGCTCTTCCAAGTGCACTTTTAATTGTGAGGTACCATGTTTCCTATAGTAGCATTCATAAATTTTTCCACAATGGTTATACTTGGCTTGGGGGTTATTGGGGTCACCACCTTATAGTTTGGTGAAATGAGACCAAACTATGGAAGCAGGTTTCTTGCTGGGCTTGGGGGTGAGGCAAGGTTCCATAGGGGTAGCTGTTGGGCCAAGAGTAGGAGTAGGAGTAGAGTAGTGGTAGGGCTAGTGGTACCCTGGCCAGGAAAGGGGAGCTCGCACTAGAATCTGCCAGATCCATGAACTCAAGCAAACAACAAATATGAAATTATAACAAACATAGTAACATGCTAAACAATTAACATCCAAGTATTAACAATTTGATAAAAAGAAAAAAGTAATAATTTTGAGTTGCAAAATGAAATTAACCAAAAAAAAAAAAAAAGTCAACAAATAAAAAATAGTTAGAAACTTCTGCTGATGCTTTCAAGTTTCAATAATTTATTCATAATTTATTCCAAAATTTCAAATTAATTCATTCACAGAAGTTTGTATCAAAGCCACTACTCCCTTACGATTCTTATTCAAGCATAATGCAAAATTTACCATCCAGAAACATAAAGAAAAAAATACTATTGTTTTCAGAAATTATTGTTCCAGTTGAACATTGAAAACTTAAAACTTTTTGAACAAAATATATACTACAGCAAAAAAGCATCCCAAGGTCATCTCAAGAAAACTGTCCCAAGAGGTATTTTGGGATGAAAATCACAAATTCATCCCAAAAAATATCTTTTGGGATGAAATTTAGTTAGACAATTCGATCAAGGTTGAACGAAATTTTTTTTCTGGGACGATTGAAATTCGTCTCAGGAAGTCATTCGAACGCGAAAAAAACGTTCGACCGAGTACTTTATGGCCGATCAATCGATACTAGTCCGTTCGACCAAATACACATGAAGAAACATTCAAACAAACAAATTGATGATTGAACGTAAATTAAGCCGTTCAAACATTTTTGGGATGAAAAGAGTGAATCGCCTGTTCGAACGTGTTCGAACGAGATGCAACTTGTTTTACGTTTTGAACTCTAACGTGTATCTTATACAAAATATTGCCTATATTAACTAGCATTTGAACCATATATATATATAGATCAGCTTTGTGATAAAATAAAATAATAAAAAAAAACAGTTCAAACATGAAAAGTTTTACTATTTAAGTGTCCTCTAACTAAGCATGAGACTTTTAGAGCTTTGAATGCAATGAATATCGAGCAGGCAATATATATATATATATATTTAGATATATATATATATATGGGCCAACTTGTATGGTTAATCTTTTTTTTTTTAAGCAAAGTTTTCAAATTTAATCCAAATATCTTTAGGATATTTAATCCAAACTAATTTAGGGTTTCGGACTGGAACCGTAAATTAATTTACCCACAAAATGACTATCACTGATTCACTGAATCACTATCACGTATTCAATCATCAAAACTCAAAACACATTACATAATACAAACCCACAAAAATCAAAATTACACAGACAGATTCACACACATCAATTCATGAATCATCAAACCACATACATAATCAAGTCTCCACAACACACAGTTCACAAACACAGTCCCATCCTCCATCTCCAATTAACCACATCCTTCCTCCAATCTCCATTCAATAAATCAACAAAAAATAAAAACTTCAACCAAGATTTTTACCTTCGGTGACGGAGATGCAAACGGAAGGCTACGACGACAGCATCGTGGGAACGACAGCGATGGAGAATCAGAGATGCAAAGAATCAGAGTGAGCGAGACTTAGAGAGAGAGAGAAATTCAAAGAATTGAAAAGAAAGGGGCTAACTCACGAGGAGGGGGGGAATCCTAACAAATGACGAAATGACGTCATTTTGTCATCATTTCGTCAATGTTTCGTCATTTGTTATTAAGTAAAAAAAAACCCAAGCATGAAATGGGATCGTTTCATGCCTGGGGTTTTTTTTTTATATATAATTTTATTTATATATATACCAAAAGGTGAGCTGAAGGAAGAGAAGGAAAGAAACAGAAGGAAAAAGAATTGGAAGAGAGTAAGAATAAAAGTAAGAAGTAAGATGCACAGTTAAACACAGGCGATTAAACCGACCATATGTATGAATGCAGAAGATAAATAGGATGGAAAAATAACACTTGTATTCAAATTAATATAAACAAGATACAAGTTTTTAAAAGGTGAGCAAAAGGAAGAGAAGGGAAGAAAGAGAAGGAAGAAGAATTGGAAGAGAGTAAGAATAAAAGTAAGAAGTAAGATGCATAGTTAAACACAGGCGGTTAAACCAACCACATGCATGAATGTGTATGTAGAATAAAAGCAGGCGGATGAGCCGACCATATGTATGAATGCAGAAGATAAATAGGATGGAAAAATAACACTATATTCAAATTAATATAAACAAGATACAAGTTATTAAACAAGTTACAATCGAAATAATAAAACAGGTGAGGGGGTAAGAGATGGAAGAAGAAGAGAATGAAGGTTCAAGGAGGGAAGGAGAGAATACCTAGGAAGGATAGTTCTCTGAAAACTAAGTGATGCCCCAAACTGAGGCCAAGCTTCCCTTTTATAAGCGAAGGGAGCACTGTTTACAATAATTAAAGCAGTTACAATGAAAGCAAATACAGTAAAAAGCAAATAGTACAAAGTGGTCCATGAGTGAACAGTGAATAGTGACTTTTACTATTCATCACATGAAAGTAGTCTGCTGTTTTGTCGTCTTTCTCAGGGTTGATTGCGGGAAAGTCTTCAATCATCATGTAGATAGTGTTGAATCAGTGGATTATTCATTATCAAATAGTCTTGGAGTATCTTTTGAATCATGTCCAAAAATATTACTATAGGGATCAGCAATTGAAGCTTCCGATGATGCTTCTAATTTTTCTTCATCAGATCATTCTCTAAAGACTTCTTTAATAAGTGGATTAAACCCTTTTTAGAAAGGCCATCAAGAACAACACTTTTCTTTTTGATCTTTGAGGATTTATTAGATTTTGTAGACGAAGTGGCTGCCTTTCCTTTTTGAGAGGCAGTTGGTAAAATAGGAGCCTGGATTTTGGGATATCTAGTTAAAGAGAACCATGAGTGATTGTAGGGAATTCCTCTTTATTTCGCAAATCAGGGGCAGTCTGTAGAAAATCCTTTATCACATAGTCAACAATATTTTGGGTATATGGGAACTTATCCCACCATTTTGTAAAGCAGTATCGGACTAAGATATCGCCATTCCTTTCGTAATTCCATTTCATGATCCAATGAATCTTGTACCATTTGCAAAAATGGAGAGAGTAGGGGAACTTGGCCATATGTCTATCCAATTTTGAAACAATAGCATTGGCAAAACATTTGAATGCTCTTAAGAGTATGTCCGGGAAATTTTCAGGAATAGGTCCGAACTGGTTCCACCATTTGAGGAACCAAAAAGGAAGTGTTCCTTTAAACTTTTTGTCAAAATTAAAGAACCATGAATGACTCATATCAGGTACTTGAAATAGCATAAATCTAGACCAAGCATCAATATAGTTATAGTAATTGAAAGCAATGTTAGAATCAGCAAGTCTTTTTGAAGTAAAGGGGTTGGTACTCCATTCTTCTTTTGTGATGACTTGTAGAATATAAGCACTATGGTAGATTAGTTTTGTTTTGTCAGTCTGGTCATAAATGGGTTTTATAACAATGGAATTGGTTTGGACAAGAATACTAGAGTATAATTGGAGTGCTTTTGTAGAATTTTCAAGAATTCACTGAAAGTTAGGGGGAAAATAGGATGAAGCAATTTTGAAAGAGACAGTATGCATAGGCCTATTGGGTTCTATGTAGAATAAATTAAAGGAATAAATTTTTCGAATATACTCGGTTTTGGATTTGGGAAATGAAAACTGAGTAGGAGTACATAAAGCAATGGCTTTTGCATTTGGATCATAGGATGTTGAAGCAAATGAAGCAGGTTGAATTATTTTTCCAAGGGTGGTAAACCTATTGGCAATCTCAAGGGGTGAACTAGGTTCATTCGTGATTAACCAGGCGGTTATCAGGCATGGGAGGGGGAGCAGTGGTCTGCTTATCTTTTTCCTTTTTCTTGCTCATGGTTCTACTGGAATTCACGAGTGAGAAAGTAGGAATAGAATTATCAGTTCCTTTAATATATTTAATATCAAAATAAAAAACACTTAAAATAGCTTGCCATCGTGCAAAAATATGTTTTGATGCAATGTTTTCAACATCTTTTTCTAATACATATTTAGCACTTTTGCAATCAATTCTTAATAAGAATTTTTTATTAAGTAAATCACTTTGAAATTTGGAGATGCATAGTACTATAATTACTCTATGCAGGATTCCAAACTCTGGAATGGAAGCGAACTATTTGTTTAGAAGAGTCTGGTGAAACAGTTTGTTTCAGAATGCCACCATAACCAATGTCAGAGGCATCAGTTTCAACAATTTTAAAAGATTCAGAAGTAGTGATTCCAAGGCACGGTAGAGTTTTAACATGTGCCTTGATTTGTTTAACAAGTTTTGTATGAATTTCTGACCATGGAGGAGGATTTTGTTGAAGCCTTTTAAAAAGTGGGCGACATTGTTTCCTTATATCTTGATAAAATTCAGCAACATAGTTAAGAGAACCAAGAAATCTTTGTAACTGTTTTTTATCAAGGATGACATTAGGGAATTTGTTGGCAAATTCAATAGCCCGTTTGATGGGTCTAATTTTGCCTTCAGAAATATCGTAACCAAGGAATTTAATCGTGGTTTGGAATAGTTTGATTTTCTTGGCAGAAACAACAAGACCATATAATCTAATGATGTCAAGAAACGAATGCAAATGTTTATAGTGTTCATCAATAGATTTGGAGAATATGAGAACATATCAATGTAAACAATATAAAAATGAGTGAATGGATTGAAAATGTCATTCATGATATTTTGGAATTCACTAAGGGCATTTTTGAGATCAAAATGCATCACATTCCACTCATAGTGACCAAAAGGGGTGGTGAAAGCTGTCTTGTATTTGTCTGACTCACTAATCTGAATCTGCCAAAGTTCTGACTTAAGGTCAAACTTGGAAAAGACAACAGCAACACAAAGCCTATGAATCAAGTCATTTTTATTGGGGATAGGATACCGAATCCACTCTAAGACTTTGTTCAAAGGTTTGTAATTAATTACTAGGCGGGGTGTCCCTCTCTCAATCTCAGCATTTTTCTGGGCATACAAAGCAACACAAGACCAGGGAGATTTGCTATGCTTAATAATCTTTTTATCAAGTAAATCTTGGATTTCTTTTTTGCAAAATTCCAAAGTCTCACTATTTATTTGAATAGGGCGAGCTTTTGTTGGAATATCTTTTTCATTGAAATTTTTAACATAAGGTAAAGAAACCACATGTTTCTTCCTATACCAAAAGGCATTTGAAAGATCAGAACAAACATCATGAATCAAACGCTTTTTAAAATCATCTATTTTAGATTGAAGTAAAGTACTAGACAATTGTTCGCAAATCTTTTTATATTTGATTTCCTGTTGAAGAAAATTCAAATGTTTATTTTTTGTAGAAAGCAAAGATTTCAAATTTTTGTCAATGTCAATTTCAAATCTTGAAGCAAATTTAAATTTAACTTTTTGTCCAACAGAGTCGGTAGTAATACCATCGTTTTCAGACAGAAAATGATATAAAGAATAAATAAAAGGTATTCCTAATATGATTCTATCAGACATATTTTGGACTAGCACATAAGGAATTTTAAAGCAAACATTAAGTTGACAAACATGAGCAGTCTTAAGCTCATAATTGATCTTCATCTGAGATCCATTTGTCGAAAATAGTCGTTCAGTAGATTTTTCAAAATATTTACTATGAATTAATCCTTCTTGGATACAATTCATATCTGATCCGGAATCAATCATAGCAACAACAGAGAAAGAGAATTCATGACAAACAACAATAATAACACGGGAAAACCATTTAAGTGGAATAGTATGATGAATTAAATAGATCTGGGTGTCAGAAGGATTTTCTTCTTTTTTACCAGAATCAGATTCATTTGTTTGCTCATTATCAGAAGGAATGTCTTGATCAAGTTGTTTATCAATTTTAAAACATAAAAATTCTTGTTTTAAAACATCATTTTCAGATTTAATATTATTGATCTCAGTTTTGAGTTCGATAATTTCTTTTTTAATAAAATTTATTTCATGCTGTAAATCATTAGTAGAAACATCTTTGGGTTTTTTTTTTCAATCGCTCCAAAGTGTCTTGAATATTAATCCTTTGTTTAAATGTTTCTGGTTCTTGGCGAACCATAGTCTTCTTAAACTTGAGAAGATATTCTTCTTTAAGCTCAGGATTAGTAATCTGAGAAATCAAAGTTAATAAAAGATTTTCTTGCTCTTCAGCTTTGGTTAAAACATTAATTGTTTTACTCAAAGTTTTGCAACAAGAATCATTGTAATTGCAACCAAGCTTAATAATAGGAGAATCAAGAGATTCAGTTTCAGAGTGATATTCTGAATCACTTGAACTAAACTCATGGATGTCAGATGATGAAGGAGATTGTGTTTCTAGGAGTTGAAACAGTTCTTCTTGATCATTAGCATCAATATTCAATTGATTAAGCTTCTTTTTTAATTTATTGGGTTTCTGAGGACATTTATTAGAAAAATATCCAGATTTGCCACAATTATAACAATTTCTTTTTGAAAAATTCTTTTTCTTATCAAAATTTTTTGAAGAATGTTTTTTGGAAGATTTTTTGTAAAAATCATCACACGGTTTTCTCCTTATTCCGCCATGAGGTTTGGAAAACTTAGTGAAATGTTTATGCTTTCGTCTAGATGGAGCAACAGAAGGAAGGCCAAATTGTTCACAAAAAGTTCCCATTTCATATTTGGCTTTCTTACTATTCTTCAGCTGTTTGCGAAGCATTCTTTGATCATTGCACATACTAATACCAAATTTCTTAATTACACTGAAAATATCACCATAGGTGTAATTTTCATAATTAAAAAAATCCCGAAATATTAGTAAGTTCTTCCTTAACTTTATAAGCAAATAAACGGGGTAAACCATCAATAAATTTTTCTTTCCAGTAAGGCTTATGACTATCGTCTCTAAGCATTACTCTAGAAATAAAAACATCTTGATATCATCTATAATCAAACATCTGACGGCATCTCAAATTATTTAATTGATCACTAATACGATTAGTAATATTGGAGGGAGTTCCAACAAAATGCTTAAGAATAGTGTAAATTAAAATATTAACACCATCAGGGTGAGCCATCCCTATGGTTTCATAAAAAATAGGCAACCCTTCGTCATTACACTTAACAGCGTTCTGAATAGTTGTTTTGGTTTCGTCAGTGAGATGCTTATGCCACCAATAACGAAGAACACCCGAAAATCCATTTGTTAAAATAATAACAATACCAGGTTGTCTGATATTATTGTTAATATAAGCATTTGCAACTAGAGACATTTTACTCATGGTATTGAGGATTTCTTGTTCAGATAATCCATCAATATTCCATTCGTAAATCTTGTCAGCTGGATAAGAAGATTGAGTTTGGAAAACGTTTTCTTCAAACTGTAAATGAAGAGTAGGCCTAAACTACCAGTTTTTCGTGAGAATTATTGGCTTGGGTCCATTTGAAGAAAATCTAGCAATTTCAGGTTTTAAATTAAAGTCATGAAAATTCTTTTCAAGTAAATCAATTTCTTTGGCAATAGAAGAATCACTATCAGATGATTCATCTGTGGTTTCCACAAGAACAACTTCATTTTTATTGACGTATAAAGCACTGGTAGAAGGCTGTTCCTTTTTAAGATCAGAAAGCATTTGATTGATTTTATCTAGAGTCTCGGCCTGAGAATTTTTAAAATGAATTTTTGGCCGATCCTGTGGTAAAATAATCAAAGGTTTTTCAATAATTTTTGAAGTAAATTTTGACTGATCTTTTGGGAAGGCCAAAGGATTTTCAATAGTTTTTAAAATAGGGGTAGGAGCAAAAACAAGTTTTTCTGCGTTTTCTTCTATCCTGTCTAACTGTTGTCCAATGGTATGAAGAGCAAGATTTATAATATTATTATGATGGATAATCTTTTTTGTTTTGTTAAGAACCTTGTCTTCTTTTGGATCTCTGGACACAGTTTCAGGAATTTTAAAAGGAGAAGCAGGTATTTCAATTCCTTTATGAGAAACAAGAACTACCTCCTAAGGCGGGTGACTAGACTGGATCACCATTTTGCCTTCTTCCTTGACAAAATCAGTTTTAACAACATTTAAATTGTTTTTTGAAACATAATAATTTTCAACAAAATCAAAGAAAATGGTGTGCCTTTGCAGGTCATTCATCTTTTCTTTCCATTTTCTTTTAACACATAGTTTTTCAGAATCAGAAAAAGTAGCATGATAAGTTTTTCTCTTATGACGATTTTCTTTTAAACTATATTCGTTAACAAGAGCAGTTAAATCCTATTCAAAAGGTCTATTTATCACAGTAAGGTTGTGATGAATAGGTGCAATCGGAGCAGCCATATCAAAAGCTGTTGGAGATAAAGATGAAGTATCTTCTTGTTTATCAGCTTCTTCCTTTACGGACTTGTCCTTGGATGTTTCAACATCCTTGGTAGAATAGTAAGCAGAAGTAACCTGAGAGAACGTAGAAAGTCCTTTCAGTTTTAAATCAGTATTAATAGGTTGGGCTGTTTTAGCAGAATCTTCCAAAAATTGTTGGAGATTTTGATCTCTCCTAACTAGATTTTTAGAAACTGAACCGACAAAAGAAGATCTAGACCCGGCAAAAGAATTTCTTCTTAAGTTTGGAGTACTAGTCTGATCAAAACTTATTTTTACAATACCATCCAAATATTGTTAAATATAATCTAAAGTACAATTATCAGAAATAGTTTTAACAGGAGGAACTTCATGTTCTAAAGTCCATTCATTGAGAAGAGAAATATCTTTCCAATAAACCATATTTGGAATTTGAATATTCACATTTGGAGTTGAACTCTGAATTAAAAAAGTTTTTCCCGCAGTTGGTTTTGAAATGGCTCTTGGATTTAGATTTGTTTTTAAAAGAAACTAATAAATCCTATAAACAAGAGCAAGGAGTTGGCTTCCTTCTAGCATATCATAGCCAGAAGTTAAAATATTCAAAGTTAAAGCTTTTACAATATTATTATCATCCAAGGCAAGAGTTAAATCAGGAAAACAATCAAAGTGAACAGGACCTCCAAACAAAGAGGATTGAATCATACCAAGAATACTAGTTTCAAACTTGTTGAATCTAGCATCTCGTAAACAAAGTAGAACAGAAGCGTTGATGCATTTCCTAGTTAAAGGCTTGACAGCAACTTGAATAGAATCAATATGTAAATATTTGTATTCTTTTATCAAAAAATCTTGAATTAATTTTTTGGTAAATAGACAATATTTTTCTTGAGATTTTGAAATAGCATAAGTTTGTTCCACAGTTCTAACATTAAAAGCAATGTTAAAAGTAGATTGAACCCAAGAGATTGGATAAATAAAATTTGAACTAATTTTTGGAATATTCCATTGATTAAAATTGCTTAAAGAAATTTCTTCAAAAGAATAATCTTCTTCATTAACAATGTCAGGTGGTATAGACGACCTGGAACTAATAGTTGAATTAGATCTAAACATTCTACTCATTTTGTTATTAATCAAACGAGAACTTCACACTTCAGTGCCTAGGAACTATCATCCCTGCCCCAACCTTATACCTAATTACCCTAATGCTATCCCAACAAACGGGTCTTACAAAGTTCTAGGTAGCCAACAAAAACGGGGAGTAACCAGACAAAGTAAGAAATCAGTGTTTTGGTTGAAGAACAATAAGACAAGTGAAATGAAGAGAAATAATTCAAACTATATATAGGCGGAGCCCTGCCCCCACCCCTGCTGTGGGTGCCAAATGCGGGTGGGGCCACCCTTCCTACGCATCTGGCGGATGGGGGAATTGGCCCCGCTACACTGCGGCTGAGCCTTACTGCCCACCCCTAGAATTGAATACCAGAAAGATCAAAGCGTTCTTTGGATAGTAAGATAAAAGGAAATGAAATTTGTAAATAATAGTAAGATAATTTATAAATAGTAGTGAAAATAGTTTGAGTTAAATTTTTTATTAAATTTTAAAAAATTAACAAAAAGGAATTGAATAAAAATATTACCTATATTAACTAGCATTTGAACCATATAATATATATATATATATATATTTATATAGATCACCTTTGTGATAAAAAGAAAAAAAAGTTCAAACATTAAAAGTTTTACCATTTTAGTGTCCTATAACTAAGGATGAGACTTTTAGAGCTTTGAATTATGCAATGGATATCAAGTAGGCAATATATGTATATATATATATATATAAGGGCCAGCTTATATGGTTAATCTCTTTTTTTTTAAGCAAAGTTTTCAAATTTAATCCAAATATCTTTAGGATATTTAATCTAAATTAATTTAGAACTTCGGATTGGAACCCTAAACGAATTAATTTAGCCACAAAATCACCATCACTGAATCACTATCATGTATTCAATCATCAAAATTCAAAACACATTACATAATACAAACCCACAAAAATCAAAATCACACAGACAGATTCACACACATCAGCTCATCAATCATCAAACCACATGCACAATCAAGTCTCCACAGCACATAATTCACAAACACAATCTCATCCTCCATCTCCGATTAAACCCCATCCTTCCTCCAATTTCAATTTCATAAATCAACAAAAAATCAAAACTTTAACCAAGATTCTTACCTTCGGCGACGGAGATGCAGACGGAAGGCTATAGTGATAGTGTAGTGGTGTCTTCGACGGCGATAAAGAATCGGAGATGCAAAGAGTCAGAGTGAGCGAGACTCAAAGAGAGAGAGATTCAGAGAGTTGAGAAGGAAGGGGTTAACTCACGGGGAGGGGGGGATCTTAACAGATGACGAACGATACCGTTTTGTCATAGACAAAACGACGTCGTTTCATCATTTGCTATTAAGTAAAAAAAAACCAAGCATGAAACGATGGGTTTGTTTATATATATATAAATACTTATATATATAATTTTATTTATATATATAAGCAGGGCGGGGTGGAGGATTTGCAGGGCAGGGGTCACCCCTATCCCGCCCCTGCCCCCTCTGTGCGTGCCAGATGCGAGCAGGGCCACCTACCCCCCAGATCTGGCAGACGGGGGAATCTGCCCCGCCCTCGCTGCCCTAAAATTGAATACCAAAGAGATCAAGGCGTTCTTTAAATAGTAAGATAAAATGAAATGAAATTTGTAAATAATACTAAGATAATTTATAAATAGTAGTGAAATAATTTGAATTAACTTTTTATTAAATTTTAAAAAATTAACGATAAAAATTTGAATAAAAATATTATAAAATTTAAATATTGTTATAATATAATTTGTTAATATTATTTTATTTTAAAATTTGAAAAAGCTATTTGTATTTGAATAATATTTAGATGTTGAGAATATTGGATGAGACCAACTCACCATCTAAACGGGACTTAAGCTTCGTTTGGATACTAAAAGTATCTCAAATGATAGTAAATAGTAATGAAAATAGTAGTGAATAATTTGTGAATAGTAGTAAATAGTTAATTTGTAAATAATAGTAAAGTAGTCTGAGAATATCTTATTGCAGTTGTGTTCCCAAACAAACCCTAACAATGCCAATGCTTAGCTAATTAAGAACAATTCCAAATAAATTATGTTTTAGTTCGTTAGCTTTAAACTTAAACATTGTGTTTATTAATTTTTTATGGTGTTTTTTTTTTTATAACTTTGAAAATGATAATATCTTAAATTTTTAAAGACAGAAAAAAATGACCTTCCATTGTTGTATATCATCTTGTTTGAATTCATATAAATATAATATGAATTTAAAAAATCAAGCATTTTGCAACACTTAAAATCGTAGCAAATATCCCTAATAATCACTGCATTTGATCATTTGCGACGATTTTTAATTCGCTGCATTTTCAACAAAATTAAACCTTCACTTATGATCAATTTCAGCAATAGGCAAAAATCGTCGCAAAAGATACTACTCCCGACGATCTTAGTCCGTCGCAAATGTCTCAAAAAACGACGAAAATGGAGTTTCTGTTTACCACTAAATCGTTGAGAAAAGTCAATTGCGGCAATATATATATCGTCGTAAAAGGTTAATAAATCGTCAAAAATGGCTAAATCTTCTTTCCAACGATTATAAATTATTGTTGCTATAATGTATTCTCAGTGGGTAATTGTCGCCGAAATAGATGCCGCAAATAAGTTTAATGGACGAAAAAAATATTTCCAGCGAATTTTACTTGCCGAAAAAGGTTTTTCACCAAATAAAAATAAAATGCACAAAAACAGAATACATAAATTACTTGAACTTCCCAACACACCCAAAAAGCTAATTGCTCACAATTTCTAACTCTACCATACCTAAGTGCTCAGTTATAACACTGTCATGCGTCATTCTTACAAACTATTATCTCATTGTAGATCTACATGTGGTTACACTATAATATGTCTCATATGAGAATATCTATAACAACCTGAACAAGAAATTTACCATTGCTATATACTAATAGTACTTACCCAACACCCTGCATGGACATATATTAACTTAGAAACTAGAAACATAAAGGAAAAAGATGGAACTTTGATTATCTACTATGGTGAACAACTAATATTCCCATCAACAAATCTATGGGGCACCATTTTCTGCATAATTCAATAAGTTTAAGGACATTCATTCAGCCAAACTCAGTTGGGAATACACATTGATGTAGTTATATATACACTGCGGTGGTGCATTAATGGACATGGACCTGATACTTCCTGTGACCACATTCCCATTGCATATTTATTACTACTACTGATCCATGTGTGGGATTCCCATTGTAAACTGGTAACATATATATATAGGAACCTGATGACTTGTCTACTTTGATGAACATGCATCTAGGATCCACATCAACAAAACTATGTGCAATCATCTGTTTTTTTCCCAATTTAATAAAGGACATTCATTTATCCAAATGTTGAAGATTCACATAATATGTAGTTATATATACACTTTTGCATTAATGGAGAGCAAGTATAGACAATGGTATATCAAGTTTTTTTGCAGTAGAATATCCCAATAGGTTTTTGCACTCCTCATAGAGTCAAATAACAATACCTCTATTGAAGTAGACAGATGTTAGGCAGCTATAATTCGAACACATGCTGGCAGGGGTGGGTGGTACTCCATTTAATACCACTGCAACCATGTCCTTATATGAAAGTGTGATATTTTCAAGAAGTCATTGGCATGCAAACATCAATTTGCCAATGGTAGATAAAGTGCATCAGTATACAAAATATGTTATAGATAAATCGCATTATCCTGCCATTCAGACCCATAATAACAAAGATCACTTAATTGCCTTACTAAGTGATGTTCACTTATTAAGGAGAATATAATGCATATATGACTTTATCCATTGAATATAAACCAACTACTATATGGTAATTGACACATGCAGTTTCAAATTAATGCAACAAGTTTACATGACTAAAGCAGAGCTATTACTCCAAGCTTATACATTAACAATTTTGGGGAGGTTCCTTACTATTTAACATCTATATTTATTTACTTCTATCCTGGGGTTACTTGAATCGTTTCACAATCCGACCTTTTGGTTATGATCGTTGTTTCCTATATGCTTGTCTGAAAGGAGCACAAAAACCCAACCAGCTTACTCTGGGCCTTAATTAACTTTGATTGTGTAATCCGATCTACAAGCTATATATATATATACATACTTGTGGTTTGAAGTGGCAGGATTTAATTGTAAAGAATTCCTGCACAAGTGTAGACTAAAATATGTTATGTTAAACTACTGCGCAACACCAAGCTGACCCTAACCAGAAGTTCATAACTTTGATACCCCTACACATTGCAGGCACTTATTGCGAATGGAGATAGCAAAATTAGATCAGAGGAAAGACAAAAAAGTGGGAAACTTTTTTAAAACAAAATAACAGTAATTTCAAATCAATGCATACTCTGGGCCTATTCTCATTAAGTGACACTACTAAAGATGGATAAAAACCATAATTCTAGGACAGGGCTTGTAATTAAGTGGGTTGTCAGGATACCAATATCACTGGATCATCATTTATGAACTTCGTTATTATTTGTTGACAAATGAGCTTTCTAAGCTTCCCGTTATACAAACAAAACTTAGTTTCACAATAAGAAGTCCATGGTAGCCATTAAATTCCAAGCAACGAAAGAAAATTTCTAATCAAACATTTAGCAGAAAGCCATAGCAATGCGTATCAATAAACAAATCCAAAGTCTAAAACCAAAAAATGAGCCTCAAATCCACAGCAACTTGGATAATAGGCAGTGGGATTGAAAATGAGCCTCAATGGCAAGATTGTCTGGTACAGACCAGATTACATTTCCAACAAAGCCTAGCAATAATAGGCAGCAGATTTCATCTTCTTGAACCATTTACCATACCCATGCCAAAATAAATGAGAAATAAGAGTAATTGACCTCGGTAATCAACTCCAGAAGCCTATGTTAATAAACTGTTAAGAACAGAAAATGAAGATGAGAAGGAAACTGATTCTCATTGATTGATCTTTTGATTATACAAAGGTTATATATATATACACAACTCAGGAAAAGCAGAAAAGTAAAGAACTACTGTAAAGTTAGCTTCTGATTATCTAAACAATCAATTCTGAACTTTTATGGGCAGTATGGTCGAGCCAGCTTTATCCATCATGTCCCTCATACTTCTTTGTGTGCAGCCATGTATTTCCGTAGCTGAGGTTCCTCTTTTCTGTGCCATTTCTTTTCTTCCTTTTGCTGCTGCTGCTGTCTTTTTCTTTTCTTGTACTGCAACATGCTTTATCAGCTTTATTCATCTCTTGAGTGCTGCAGTGTATTTCAGGTATGCTTTGGCTGCTTTCCTTGTGTAGAACTAGATTGCATTTTGCTTTGTCACATTGCATTCTGTAAGACTCCCCCTCAAGATGGGCATAGATGTTAGCAATACCCATCTTGGACAATAGGAACTGAAATGTAGAAGTTGGCAAGGCTTTAGTGAATATGTCTGCTAACTGGAATTTCGAAGACACATGCATTGGTGTGATAATGCCAGCCAAGACTTTTTCTCTAACAAAATGGCAATCTAGTTCTATATGCTTGGTCCTTTCATGAAAAATTAGATTCTTTGTAATGTGAATGGCTGCCTGATTATCACATAAAAGGGTAGCAGATTGGGCATGATCAACATTAAATTCTTTTAGCAAACCGAGAAGCCACATGATCTCACAACTTGTGGATGCCAGTGCCCTATATTCTGCCTCAGCTGAAGATCTAGAAACTGTTGCTTGCTTCTTAGATTTCCAGCTTATTAGTGAGTCTCCAATGAATATACAGAACCCTGTGACAGATCTTCTTGTCTCGGGGCAGGCAGCCCAATCAGAATCACTATAGGCCCTTAGATGCAAAGCTGATTTTGATGACAAGAGAATGCCTTGACCTATGGATCCTTTGAGGTACTTGAGAATCCTATAGGCTGAGTGCAAATGAGATTGTGAGGGTCTGTCCATGAACTGACTTAGAACACTTACAGCATAGGTGATGTCGGGTCTGGTGATAGTTAAGTAAATTAAGCTTCCAATGAGTCTTCTATAAGCTGTAGGATCTTGGAGGATTTCTTCTGTGGTGTGGCTTAATTTATGGTTCAGTTCAATAGGTGTGGAAACTGTCTTTGTGCCAAATAGACCCGAATCTTCCAATATGTCGAGGGTATACTTCCTTTGACAAAGATTAATTCCAATTGAGGATCTAGCAACTTCCAATCCTAGGAAATACTTGAGGGATCCAAGGTCCTTAATTTTGAACTTGCTGTGAAGATAAGATTTGAGTGAATCAACTTCTTCTTGAGAGTTACTTCCAACTATAATGTCATCCACATAGGCTAAGAGTGCTATAAATCCATTGGGACTGACCTTAGTGAAAAAAGAGTAATCAGATTTTGATTGATGAAATCCAATGGCAGTGAGTGAATTTGAAAACTTTGAGAACCATTGCCTAGATGCTTGTTTAAGTCCATAGAGAGACTTATTTAATTTGCATACCAAGTTCTCCCCCTCAATCTGCTTACCCTTGATGAGATAGCCTGGAGGTAATTGCATATAAATGTCCTCATCGAGATCTCCATGTAGAAAGGCATTGTGAACATCCATTTGAGTGAGGGACCAGTTTTTAATGGCTGCTATGGCAAGGAAAACTCGAACTGTGGTGAGTTTTGCAACTGGACTGAAGGTCTCTTGGAAGTCAAAACCTTCTTTTTGAGTGTATCCTTTGGCCACAAGTCTTGCTTTGTGTCTTTCCAAAGATCCATCTAATTTTAGCTTGATTTTATAAACATATCTGCAACCAATGGTAGTCTTGTTGGAGGGCAAGGTGGTGAGAGTCCATGTATTGTTTTCTTCTAGAGCATGGAGTTCAGCTTTCATGGCATCTTGCCAATGCTTAAACCTGACAGCTTCATTATAGGACTGAGGTTCATGGAGTAATGAAAGTGAAACAGAGAATGACTGGTGAGAGGGAGAGAGATTTTTGTAAGTTATGTATTCATGAAAAGGATGGATTGTGGAGGATGGAAGGAAGGGTTGAGATGTTGCAAGCTGGCAATGATAGTGATGAAGATAAGCAGGTGGGTTCCTATTTCTGGTGGACCTTCGAAGAGGGAAAGGGTCAGGGTGAGAGGAGGGGGCAGGTGAAGGAAGTGTGGGAGCAGTAGGTGAGGGAAGAGTAGAGGTGTCATCTAGTGAATGAGGCTCTTCATGAGCTGGTGAAGAAGGTTCTTCACAAATGTGTGATTGAGCGGGAGTTTGAGAACTTTAGGGAAAGGAGAAGATGTCATCTGGTGGTGCAGGAGGAAGGACCAGGTTATTTGGGAAGAAGGATAGGTCATTGTCTGAAGGAGAACTAGATTTGAAGGGGAAAATGGTTTCATGAAAAATCACATTTCGAGAGATGAAGGTAGAGTGAGATTCAATGTCATACAGCTTATAACCTTTGACATTAGCAGGATATCCTAAGAAAATGCAAGGTTTAGCTCTATGTTCAAATTTGGTTCTGTTGTGTTTTAGAGTACTAGCATAAGTTAGACAGCCAAAGACCCTAAGATGAGAATATGAAGGTGGTGATGAGAAAAGCATCTCATATGGGGATTTATTGGAGAGGAGAGGTGTGGGGACTCTATTAATAATATAGGCTGCTGTTAAGATAGCATCCCCCCAAAATTGGATTGGCAATGATGCTTGAAAGAGAAGGGCTCGGGCAACATTCAAAAGATGTTGGTGTTTTCTCTCAACAACACCATTTTGTTGAGGGGTATACACACATGATGTTTGGTGAATGATGCCATATTTTTTGTAAAAATCAGTCATAGCAAATTCAAGTCCATTGTCAGTTCTGATTTGCTTAATGTTTTTGTTGAATTGGGTTTGTATGAGATGGAAGAAAGATTGTAGGAGGGATCTTGTGTCTGATTTCAGTCTCATTAGGAAAACCCAAGTAACTCTAGAATAATCATCCACAATGGTCAAAAAATAATGAAATCCTTGAAGGGAAGCATGGGAGTATGGACCCCATATATCACAATGGATTAAATCAAAAGGAAATGAACTACTTGAAACACTTGAAGGGAATGAAAGCTGTTTTTGTTTAGCCAAATGACAAACTGTACAATGAGATTTTTCTTTGGACTTTACATTAGGTACATTAGAATGAATTAAATTCATTCTTTGAGAGGATAAATGTCCTAATCTGCAGTGCCATAAGTCAAAATCTTGATGTACAGCAGCTTGGTTGACTCGAGTTAGACTAGATGGGCTTGAAGATGGAATATTGGTGTTGTCTGGAGGTGAAGACAGCAGGTAATAGAGACCAGCATGGACTTTAGCAAGTCCAATCGTCATCCATGAAGAGAGGACCTGAATGAAACAAAGGTTATTTAAGAAAAACAGACAAGTGTCTGGCCTTTGAGTAAGCTTACTGACTGAGATGAGATTGAAAGCAAAAGAGGGAACACACAGGACATCAGTAAGAAGAAGAGAGTCTGAAAGTTTAACAGTGCCTATGTGTGTGACTCGAGCCTTTGTACCATTTGGAAGTTGTACAAAAGCTTGAATGCAGCAGGAAGAATCAGTAAAAAATGAGGTGGAGCACACCATGTGATCAGTGGCGCCTGTGTCCATGATCCATGGTGTATTATGAAAGGCATCATGCTGATCTTGTGAAAGAGCAGTGAGTTCATCATGACTTGTGACATTGAAAAGAGAGGGGTCATGAGAGATGCTAGGATAGGAAAAATAGTGATGATTACCTGCTAGATTGGAGTGAGATGTTGTTGAAGGGGCAGGTTCTGAGCTAATAGGTGAGGGTTGCACAGGTGGTGGCAGGAGTGGTTTATTGTGTCCTAATGTCAGCTGAGGGAATTGAGCATTGACAAGAGCCACGAGGTGCTGTGCTTGTGCTTGAGAGAGGGTCAACTGAGAAGTGCTTGGTGCAAGAGATGCATGACCTGCAGCAACAACTTGATCCACAATGGAACCATCAAGAGCAACCTGATTTGCAGAGTGAGTAGCAGGTTTTCCAAAACCATTTCCAAACTTAGATTTAGTAAATTTGAAAGTGGGTGGAAATCCTATTAGTTTGTAGCATTTCTCCTTTGTGTGTCCCATCTTCCCACAATGTCCACAAACCAAATCTGCTTTCTCCTTTTTCTTCGAGAAATTTTGATAAGCAAGCAAGGCAGATGATTCTGAGGTAGGAACAGTTATGTTTCTTGCTTGTCTTTGCCTTTCTTCTTGTAAAATAAGTGAGAAGGTCTTATCTAGAGAAGGCAAGGGGCTCAACAAGATAATTTGCCCTCTAACAGCATCATAGCTATCATTTAAACCCATTAAAAATTTGAAAACATAGTCCCTTTGCTGAACTTCACCAACATTCTTTAAAGCATCACATGTACATAAACCACAAGTGCAACAGGGAAGTGGTCTATAGCTATGCAGCTCTTCCCAAATGGCATTAAGTTGGGTGAAGTAGTCACTTACAGAAAGATGCCCTTGAACTATGCCACTGAGTTTGTGTTGAAGGTGATATATCCTAGCTTCATCAGGCTGTGCAAAACGCTCTTTAAGTTTATCCCATACCTGTTTAGTTGAAGTCATAAAGAATACATTAGATGCTATGTCCTTGGAAACTGAATTTAAAATCCAAGCAAGCAGGATATTGTTGCATCTTAACCAAGGTACATAAGAAGCATCTGCAAGATCAGGAGTGGGGATGGTGCCATCCAGGAATCCAGACTTATTTTTGATTGAAATGGAGAGAAGGAAAGATCTACTCCAAGAAATGTAATTGGAACCAGTCAAGGGTGGTGAAACAATGACAGTGTTTGCATTGTCACTGTGATGCAAGAAATAAGGGCTATTTGGATCTTCTGTAGGAGAAGAAGAAGAGGAAGATGAGGAAGCCATAGGTTCAATGAAAGATGATTAAAATCGAGAAGAAACTTGCAGGAAATTATTCCTGCTCTGATACCATGTTAATAAACTGTTAAGAACAGAAAATGAAGATGAGAAGGAAACTGATTCTCATTGATTGATCTTTTGATTATACAAAGGTTATATATATATACACAACTCAGGAAAAGCAGAAAAGTAAAGAACTACTGTAAAGTTAGCTTCTGATTATCTAAACAATCAATTCTGAACTTTTATGGGCAGTATGGTCGAGCCAGCTTTATCCATCATGTCCCTCATACTTCTTTGTGTGCAGCCATGTATTTCCTTAGTTGAGGTCCCTCTTTTCTGTGCCATTTTTTTTCTTCTTTTTCCTGCTGCTGCTGTCTTTTTCTTTTCTTGCACTGCAACATGCTTTATCAGCTTTATTCATCTCTTGAGTGCTGCAGTGTATTTCAGGTATGCTTTGGCTGCTTTCCTTGTGTAGAACTAGATTGCATTTTTCTTTGTCACATTGCATTCTGTAAGAGCCTAGCAAGAATCAACAACGAACCCCTTTGATTATCTAAGCGAGAGCGAGAGTTTTCTCTTTTCGCTGCAATAAGCGAAAGTGGATCCACAGTTGCAGAAACAAAAAAAATGAACACAAGTTTTCCACACACAAACACAAGTTCAAACTGACAAATCCGGTCAGTGCAAAAACACGCTAAAAGCAGAGTTAAACTAAACCCCAAGGCTGAGCCAATACACACAAGGTACACCCCGGAATGGTACACCCCAAGGCAGAGCCAATACATGTACCCATTAATCAGCGTTAGATCTCCAGACGACGGGAACAGAGGGGTAAAACCAGGAAATGGAAGAAAGAAACGAAGAGAAACAGAGCGAAAAGATAAAGTTTCGTTGGGGAAAAAGGGGGAAACCTAGGTTGCACGGAGAAACCTAGGTTTCCTTCCTCATATGCATCTGCAATATAAATCCTAGACTCTTAATTAACAAAAACTTTGAGGAAGGAATTTAAGCCTCAGTCACACTTCGTATTCGATTCAGAAAGCCCAGGAAAAATTTCCATCCGGCATTACAAGGTTCGGAGAGAGAGAGAGAGAGAGCGGCTACGATACCTCCCAGTGCCGCCGATTGGAAATGCAACACCCGAGTCCAGTTCTGTAGTGCGGGTGAAAAGGAGAAGAGGAAGAGTGAAGAAGAAATGCTATGACCGAGGAAATGCCATGCGATTACCTCTCTTGGTCGTGAGGCAACGTAATTGGGTGGGTTAGTTTGCAGGGTGNGGGGGGGGGGGGGGGGGGGGTGGGCGTTTTGGTGCCTGATTTGCTTTTGAAAAACACCAATTCCTTCGGGCCATCAAAATATTAGCAACAAGTTTCAAGTTTTTGAATATTGCGACTCGTCGCAAAATAAGACAATCGCTGTAAAATTATGTTTCCGGCACTTTTGTATCAACACAAATAAGCATTAATTAATTAATTGTGCAAATTTAGAGTCATATTCTCCTCTTTTCTGTCTCTGGGAAAGGGTGGAGCGAGGTGAGTGGGACGTGGGAATAGTTATAACAGAAAGTAGTGGAGTTAGGGTGGCACAGAGAGGCAAGAGTAATAGTAAGAAGGTGGTGGAGTACGGTGGATGTAGGAGTCTGCGAGGGTGGTCGCAAAGCAGGGTCTCGGTGTAAGGGACCTAAGGTGCTCTGTAGATGGTTTCTGAGAAGGGGAGTGGGAGAGCAATGGAGGACTTGGAGGAGAACTGAAAGAAGTTAAGGCTATTGGAAGAGGAGGAATTAGACATTGTAATAGAGGATAATGGTTCTGAGGAACTGAGAGAGAAGGAGCAGAGAAGCTTAGTAGGAAAGATGGTTTCGTCAAGAACCATAAGCAGGGAGGCTTTGGAAACAACAATGGCGAAGATATGGAGAATCAGCAAGGCAGCTAAGTTCATGGAGGTTAGTACGAATACCTTTGTCCTGGTTTTTGAAAATCAAGAAGATAAACAAAGAGTTTAGGCAGGGAGGCCCTGGTTGTTTGATAATAACCTGCTAGTATTGAAGGAGTTTGAGGGTCATATCCCTTTGAATCGAATCAACTTTGACTATGAAAGCTTCTGGGTCAGAATGCACAACTTACCACTATCGTGCATGACAAAAGAAAGAGGGGTACAAATTGGTATTACGGTTGGTAGGGTTGAGGAAGTTGATGTTCAGGATGATGGCTACGGATGGGGGAATTTTTTTAGGGTTTGGATTGTTATGAATTTGGCACAGCCTCTTGCAAGAGGTCGCACTCTGAAGGTAAAGGGAGAGAGTGTCTGGATACCTTTTAGCTATGAGAAAATGCCGCGTATATGTTTTTCCTGTGGATGCATTGTTCACGGGTTAAATGGATGTGGTAGTGTATCGGCTGAATCAGAAGATAAGGAAGAGCAATATGGTGTTTGGCTGAGGGATAATCAATTTCAAAAGGCTAAAAACTCTAGCATTTTTTCTAGGAGGGAAGAAGGGTTAAACAGCTGGAGGAAGGAAGATAGTAGGCAATCTCAAGGTGAGGCAAGTAGACAAACAAAAAATAAAGAGGGCGTTAGGGGGAATGATGAAGCTAAGGGGGAGAAAATGAGAGATGAAGAAGAGAGAAAAGAGAGAAAAGACGAGTTTTCAGAAAGTTCTAATTATGGGGGGGAAGGGGAAAATATTCCTATTTTCAATGAAGAGGAGGAGTATTTGAGTGAAGGAAAAGGGCAAATACAGATAGAGAAGGGTATGATAGAATTGTTCAAGGTAGAGTTGAGAGAAGAGGCAGTTTATCAAGCTATTGAAGATGGGGAGAGGGACTTTAGTCCTGTTGAGGTGGTATTACAGAATAAGTGTAGTAAGGAAGAAGAGCAGGCCATAAAAAAAAGGAACATGGAAGAGGAAAGCAAGAAAGAAAGGGAAGAAGGAATATCCAGTAGGGAATTGTGAAAATAAAAAGAGGAATGGAGAATCGGTGTTAGATGGAAAAGAGAGTGGGAAAAATAGAAAGAATGGGAAATGGAGTAGTGGTACAGAGGGAGATGACAGTGTGGTTGAAGTGGCGGAAGCTATTTTTCAGCCCCGCCAAGCATTATGAAAATCTTAAGTTGGAACTGACGAGGATTGGGGAATCCTCGGACAGTTCAAGATCTCTGCATTATGGCAGAGAAAAATAAACCCAGCTTGGTTTTCCTCATGGAAACCAAGATTAGAAGTAAAAGGATTGAGTCTTTGAAGAAAAGATTAGATAGTGAGGGCTGTTTTACTGTGGATCCAATGGGGAAAGGAGGTGGATTGGCTTTATTTTGGAATATAAATGTGGGAATAGAGTTTGTGAACTATTCCCAAAGGCATATTACTGCGTGGATTTAGGATGAAGGGGTGGAGAAGAGATGGTTGCTGACTTGTTACTATGGTCAGCCTTATACAGCTAAGAGGAAGGAGTTATGGAATTTGCTAAAGTCTTTTAAACCACAAGCTCAGGTTGGGTGGTGTGTTGTGGGGGATTTCAATGAAATCCTTGTTAACAGTGAAAAAGTGGGGGGTAGAGTGAAACCTGAGCGTCAGATGGCTTTATTTAGGGAGGTTCTCACTGATGGGAACCTTTTTTACCTGGGTTGGGAGGGTGACAGATTTACATGGAGTAATTTGCATGGTGATGAATCATTCACTAAGGAAAGGTTAGATAGGGTTGTTGCTAATCCTGAATGGATAGAGGAGTATAAGGAATCACGGGTAGAAGTCTTGGTGGCTAGCACATCTGACCATAAACCTTTGTTAGTCCACCTACTGAAGCAAAAAACAGTTGAAGGGGGTAGCAGGAGATCCTTTAAATATGAAGCAAGGTGGGCTTTAGAAGANTACAGAATAAGTGTAGTAAGGAAGAAGAGCAGGCCATAAAAAAAAGGAACATGGAAGAGGAAAGCAAGAAAGAAAGGGAAGAAGGAATATCCAGTAGGGAATTGTGAAAATAAAAAGAGGAATGGAGAATCGGTGTTAGATGGAAAAGAGAGTGGGAAAAATAGAAAGAATGGGAAATGGAGTAGTGGTACAGAGGGAGATGACAGTGTGGTTGAAGTGGCGGAAGCTATTTTTCAGCCCCGCCAAGCATTATGAAAATCTTAAGTTGGAACTGACGAGGATTGGGGAATCCTCGGACAGTTCAAGATCTCTGCATTATGGCAGAGAAAAATAAACCCAGCTTGGTTTTCCTCATGGAAACCAAGATTAGAAGTAAAAGGATTGAGTCTTTGAAGAAAAGATTAGATAGTGAGGGCTGTTTTACTGTGGATCCAATGGGGAAAGGAGGTGGATTGGCTTTATTTTGGAATATAAATGTGGGAATAGAGTTTGTGAACTATTCCCAAAGGCATATTACTGCGTGGATTTAGGATGAAGGGGTGGAGAAGAGATGGTTGCTGACTTGTTACTATGGTCAGCCTTATACAGCTAAGAGGAAGGAGTTATGGAATTTGCTAAAGTCTTTTAAACCACAAGCTCAGGTTGGGTGGTGTGTTGTGGGGGATTTCAATGAAATCCTTGTTAACAGTGAAAAAGTGGGGGGTAGAGTGAAACCTGAGCGTCAGATGGCTTTATTTAGGGAGGTTCTCACTGATGGGAACCTTTTTTACCTGGGTTGGGAGGGTGACAGATTTACATGGAGTAATTTGCATGGTGATGAATCATTCACTAAGGAAAGGTTAGATAGGGTTGTTGCTAATCCTGAATGGATAGAGGAGTATAAGGAATCACGGGTAGAAGTCTTGGTGGCTAGCACATCTGACCATAAACCTTTGTTAGTCCACCTACTGAAGCAAAAAACAGTTGAAGGGGGTAGCAGGAGATCCTTTAAATATGAAGCAAGGTGGGCTTTAGAAGATGACTGTGAACTGGTCTTAAAGACAGCATGGAAGAAGGAAGTTCAAGGGATGAATCCCTCGAATAGGGTGGTGAAGCTTCTTGATAACAGTAAAGCATGTTTTCAGAAGTGGAGTAGAAAGCTTAATAATGGTGGAAGAAAGGAAATTGAGGAAAAATCAAGAGTACTATAGAGGCTACAAGAGCAGGAAAATAGTAGTGATGCACTTGAGATAAGAAGAGTGAAAGAAGAACTGAACCTGCTGCTGGATAAAGAAGATCTAAGGTGGAGACAGAGGGCAAAGACAAATTGGTACAAGTTGGGAGATAGAAATACTAAGTATTTCCATGCTTGTGCCAACCAAAGGAAAAAAAGGAATCTTATTAAAGAAGTGATGAATGAAAGTGGTAGAAAAGTAACTGGGCATGAAGAGATTGAGGGGACTTTCAGAAGATACTTTATGAATCTGTTCCAGACAAATAATCCAAGTAATGAGGAGATAGAAAATTGTATTGGAAGCATTGAAGCCAAGGTTACCCCAGATATGAATGATTGGATCTCGAGGATATTTTCAAGAGAGAAGGTGGAAGAGGCAGTCAAGAAAATGGGACCTTTAAAGTCCCCTGGCCTCGATGGATTTGGAGCCTGCTTTTTCCAAAACCATTGGAATGTGGTACCTGAGGAAGTGTGTCCTACAGCCTTGTCAGTGCTTAATGGTAACTCTTTGGACTCTGCCCTTAATTATATTTTTATTGCTTTGATTCCTAAAGTTAAAGACCCTAAGATGGTTAGTGATTTTAGACCCATCAGTCTTTGTAATGTCATTTATAAAATTGTGTCTAAAACCATCACTAACAGATTTAAGATAGTGCTATCATCCATCATTTCTCCCACACAAAGTGCCTTTTTACCTGGGAGAATGATTAGTGACAACACGATGATAGCATATGAACTGTTACACTCCAGGAAAACAAGGAAGAGGGGGAAGGTGGGAAGTATGGCCATCAAGTTGGACATGTCCAAGGCCTATGACCGTGTGGAGTGGAAGTTCTTAGAGGCAATTATGTCAAGACTTGGTTTCTGTGAAAAATGGGTGCAGCTCATAATGAATTGTGTCTGTTCAATGTTTTTTTCAGTTGTAATTAATGGAAAGGTAGGTCACACTTTCAAGCCCTCAAGGGGTTTAAGGCAGGGTGATCCTTTGTCAGCCTACCTTTTTATACTCTGTGCTGAGGGGCTGAGCTCGATGCTTAATTGCTGTGAG
Source organism: Pterocarya stenoptera (assembly GCA_003123785.1). Taxonomy (NCBI): domain Eukaryota; kingdom Viridiplantae; phylum Streptophyta; class Magnoliopsida; order Fagales; family Juglandaceae; genus Pterocarya; species Pterocarya stenoptera. The sequence continues at coordinate 159,191 of QEOT01003335.1, read as the reverse complement.
AAACAGAACCACATTAGAGGTGTACAAGTGTCTCGAGGGGGAACTAGTATCAGTCATCTTTTGTTTGCAGATGATTGCATACTGTTTGGAAGAGCTAAATTGGAAGAATGGGACAAGTTTCAAGAAGGGTTAAGCCACTATGAACAAGCTTCAGGATAGGTTCTAAACAAAGGGAAGACTTCAGTATTTTTCAGTAGTAATACAAAGGAGGAGGATAAGAGAAGGATTATGGTGGCTGGGGCTTCTGTTGCTTGTGGAAGTTATGAGAGGTATTTAGGTCTACCTGCTCTTGTAGGTAGATCTAAATACAATTCCTTTAGAGCCTTAAAAGATAGAGTGTGGCAGAGGATATCTAGCTGGAAAAATACCTTTCTCTCTCAAGCTGGAAAAGAAGTGTTGATTAAGGCAGTACTTCAATCCATCCCTACATATTCTATGAGTGCATTCAAGCTCCCCGTGAAGTTGTGTAAGGAGATGAATGTATTATTTTCTAGATTCTGGTGGAGGAAGCAGTATGAGGATGGGGGCATTCAATGGAGGAAATGGGAACATTTGGGTCTACAAAAAGGGAAGGGAGGTCTGGGATTTAGGGACTCAGAGAGCTTTAATTTAGCCCTATTAGCAAAGCAGGGATGGAGAATTCTTAAATATCCTAACTCTTTAGCAGCTGTGGTTTTTAAGGAGAAATACTTTGGGAATTCTAACTTTTTGGATGCTAAACTTGGGTACAAACCTTCATTTATATGAAGGAGTATTTGGTCCGCAAGGGATTTGCTTCAAGAGGGCTTGAGGTGAAGAGTTGGGGATGGGAGTAAGATTAAAATTTGGGGCTCTAAGTGGTTGCCAATCCCATCATCATTCTCTGTACAGTCACCAGTGTCAGTGCTAAATGGAGATTCGAAAGTGGAAGAGTTGATTAACAAACATAATAGGGTATGGGATGAAGGAAGAGTTAGAGCTATCTTTTCAAGGGAAGAGGCTGAACAGATTCTTAATATTCCTTTGGGTAGAGGCAGTGTTCAAGACAAGTTAATATGGGGTCCATCCAAGAAAGGAGCTTTTACTGTCAATAGTGCCTATTATTTGCAACTTGAGAGAATGAAAAGCAGAAGAGGTACAAGTTCAGCTGAAAAAATTGAAGATGAGAGATGGAGGAACATTTGGGACCTAAAAGTTCCAGGTATGGTCAAGATGATCTTATGGAAAGCAGGAAATAACTTGTTACCCACTAAAAAGAACTTATTCAAAAGGAAAGTTGTAACACCCTGACCCCGGAGGTCCAGAGAGTTAACTCTTGTCACCTGATATTCAGTTCCAACAATACTAACATATAACTAAAATCCATAAATATCTACTTCCAAATGCTTCAAATCAAACATAAAATACTTCAAATTTAATTAACCACCAAATTCATATATTTGATCCTCAATACAGTATCCCAAATAAAATAGTTCAACTTCACTACATGTCTCAAACAACATAATAGAATGACATAGAATACATAAGTCTCCATAAACCATCTAAACATACTGAAATCAAACTTCTAAATCAATAAATCCACCAACAGCACTAGTACCCCGAGGTACCCAACTACTATCCATAGCTAATATTGCCCACAAACTCTATTACTGATCCTCAGCTGAATCATCAAAGTCATCTGAAAATATAATGGAGATAAGGGGGTGAGTTATCGACAACTCAATAAGCAGAAAACATATACTAGTATGTAAAACATGAGCATTTGCAAAATTCGGTATGCATAACAAAACATTTACTTTCAGAGAACAGAAACATATTTATTTACTTTCAGAATGCATAAACTGAAACACATTATCAGAAAGTCAGAGCGAAGTTTTTATAAAACTTTCTTATTTCAAAAAAAATATTCATTGGCATATCACAGACTAAAACCTCATCTTCGTAGCATAACAGAGTATCACATCGGGACAAATACCATGTTTGACCCCCTTGGTAGGGTTATAAACCACCATTATACCCATGGCTGGGCCGTATACCATGTTTTACCCCCGTGGTAGAATTATAAACCACCATTATACTCGTGGCTGGGCCTTATACCATGTTTCAACCCCTTGATAGGGTTATAAACCACCATTATACCCGTAGCTGGGCCTTAACATAAACAGAACATAACATCATCGAAACCAGATCATATTCAGATACATAATCAGAAGTCATGCCAAGATTTTCAGATGACACATCATATCAAAAATAGAATACTAAACACTTTTAGAACATTTCACATATCCAAGAATGATTGATACAAAACTTTTTTATTTAATCAAAGCAAAACTTTTGGGATCTTATATTCGCTCTTTTCACAATTCAGAAACAGAATGCTAAAATTAGCTCATTTTTACACCAGTCATGACAAAAATAATTTCTCTTATATAGAATTTATGCATATGCAGAACAAACATTCGAGGTCGTTTTCAGATTTCTTTTCAAAGATAAAGATGCATATTTTTAAATTCGACCTCATTTCATTTCTTTTGTGTAAAGCTAGTATAGGAACTCCGCTTACTTAACTCTTGCCGTGTATAAGATATGCCTTGGGTCCGACCTCTAACAGTATCACAACCTAAAACAATAAAAGTTTACCCCAAAATTAATAATCCAAACAGGTAAACCACTAAGCTTATTTAATAAAAACATAAACCAGCCCCTTTTTAATCTAGAATTCCTCACGATGTAAATCTAGACAGCCCCACTTCAAACCATCAATACTTTCAATCCAGTATCACTAAGCAATCTCCACCCAACTACCACTTAAACAAACCCGAATAACTTAATAATAACTCAAATAGTAACACTAAATAGTCCCAATTACTAGCCCAAAATAGTCTCACAAAATCGTCCCAACAATCATACTCCTCAACTTCGAGACTTCCAACATATCCAACCACAAACCAACAGGTAATAACACAAATCACTATAAATACATAAATAATTAGTACTAACATGCTTACAACAGTAGTGAAAAATTATAACAAATACTACAACCAACGCCAACAAGGGCCTTACCAAATGTTTGAATTCGAGTACAATGGAAGGGAGAAATATAGAGACGTTGGCAACAACTGAAATATGCTCTAGCAGAGTTCTGTGAAGGAGTTCGTGCGTAACAAAATAAAAGGGGAAAATGCGTGAGTGATGCGAAAATATGTGTGTGCATTGGGGTGAAAACAGAGTGCAAGAAAGTTTTCGGTGGTAAAAGATTAGAATGTATAATCTTGCAAATTGGGACTGGGAGAAATTGAGACCCAGAAAATTAAGAGAAGTGTGGATGAAGAGTGGCTTACCGGCACTCAATCTAGTGTTTCAGATGATGGTGCTTGCCGGCGACACCTATTCAAGGAGACCACAAACTACCCACAAAAAAAATTCATAGAAATTTCATGGAAGAAGAAAGAAAACCAGAGTGAGTGCAAAAGTGTGAGAAACAAAGAGGGAGGAAGAGAGAGAGAGCGAGAGAGAGAGAGAGAGAGAGAGAGAGAGAGAGATGCTAACCTTCCAGTGGTCGAAACCTAGGTACCCCAAAATCACCAAAATAAAAATGCAAAGGGAGAGTAAGAGAAATCTGCACTTAGAGGTAAGAGAGGGAGAGTGGACGGTTGAGAGACATGAAAAGAAATAAATAAATAAATAAAAATTAAAAGAGAAAGGAAGGTAACTACACAATGTGGGAGAGGCATTGACAAAGAGAAACGCTTGGGAAAAAGAAACTGAAATGCAGGGGAAAGAAGACTTACTAAACGTCAACGTCTTGGGTCATTAGAAGCTAAAACACGTTGCTTTTTTTTTTTTGTAGGCCTGGGCCTTGGGCCCGGGTATTACAAAAGTTGTGCAAGAATCAAGTTGACCCATCTGTTTTGCAGAAGAAGAGTCAGTCATGCATGCTCTTTGGGAGTGCACAGCAGGAAACGACATATGGGCTGAAGAGAGTAGCATAGTACAGAAGTGGAGTTGTAAGGAGGATGATTTTCTGCAGCTATGGGAGAAACTGATGGCAAGATTGAATATGTCACAACTTGAAGAGATGCTAGTCCTTTGTAGAAGAGTTTGGTTGAGAAGGAATGAAAGTGTCTTTGAGGAAAGACTGTCATGCCCCAGGAATATTATGATTTCAGCTAGAGTAGGTCTTGAAGAGTACAGGAATTCAAATAGGGTACAGAGGAAGGATGATTATTCATCAAATGCAGAATTGAACAAAAGTATATGGCAGAAACTAGAGGCAGACTTTGTGAAGGTTAATTGGGATGCATCATTAGACTTAAAGAGGAAAAGAATGGGTGTGGGAATAATGATTAGAGATGAGAAGGGAGAGGCAATGGTGGCTGCTTGTGATCAAAGGAAGCATGTTCAGAGTCCAGCAGTTGCAGAATGTCAGGTACTTTGGAAGGCAATGGAATTGAGTAACGAGCTGAATTTCCAAAAGGTTTTGTTTGAAGGAGACGCTAAGGCTATTGTCACAGCAGTTAATAGTGAGGGAGAGGATCTATCCAGCTTTGGTTCTTTAGTTGAAGATATTCATTCAGTATTCAAAAACAGACCAAATTGGTCTTTACATTTTGTTTATAGAGAGAAAAATATAGTGGCTCATACACTTGCTAAGGAAGCTTTGAAGTTAGTAAAAGCTAAGAGGACTGAAGAAATTCCAGATTTTATTGTAAACTGTCTTGAAAAAGACAAACTATGTATTACTTAAAGTTTGATCAATGAAGGTTTGAGGTTTATTTAAAAAAAAAAAAGAAGCATTAATTGGCCGCAAATTAATTTACAGGTCTTTTGTGGCGACAATATGGCTTTTATGACGAAATATTTTTGTGTATTGTGGTGATTTTCCTATTCGGTAGAAAGAAAATGCCACTATAGTAAAAGTGAACAGTAAATTCTCCTTGGCATTTCCCAACTTGGTGTTGGAATCTAGCAATGAAATGGAAATCGCCTCAAATAAGCACTACTTGTGGCGATGTTTTTTTCGGCAATCTTCAAATAGTTGGAAATGGCCTATTTTCTTGTAGTGAATCACTATTATGGATATCATCTACTAGCTAGCATGTTGAGACTTGTGATAAATAAATGATACTTCAACATTCAATTATCATCGTTCAACTTAACTTGATCGACCGACTATAGGTCAAGTCGTCTCTCTCTAGCATGGAAGGACCTCATGAAGCAAAGCTCCCCGGCCCCACTTTGAAATTTTCCCAGACAGATCATTAATATGGGACAAGTGCAAGTGTAACATCCGGGCCTAGCGCCAAATATTTTTTTATATTTTTTGGATTAAGTATATGAAAAGTCCAGTTGAAATTTTTCGAATACTATTTTTTGGTCCAAATTGATTTTTAACCATTATCAAATTTTCTAATAGACTTTTTATTATTATTAAGAGCCGAGGAACACCTGTCCAATAGTGCCCCGTCCCAATTTTATTGATATTCCCTCACTTGTGGCGAAGGAAAATCGTGGTTACAGACCGACACCTAGTAGTTACAATTTTAATCAAATTCTGAAACCAGGTGAAAAAAAAAAACATTAGGACACAAAGCGAATTTTCACCACACTCTAGATAATCCACACTGCCCATTGCACCAAGAGAGTTTTCTTCCCTGTGAATCCATGTCAAAACAACCCATCCATAGCTGCTCTTGGCCTTGGTCTACCACCCCTCCTTTCCACATCCGTACGAATAATATTAAAGCCTCCAGCAAATAAACAAGGATCCCCACCCATATTACTTAGGCTCAACTCCTCCCATAAACTCTTACGTTCTATCATATTGCGTTTTGCATAAATAAAGTTACCAAAAAATTGAACCCCTCCCTCCGAAATACTTAACGATAGAAACTGCTCTCCCTTTCGGACAACCTGCACTTCCATCTCATTTTCCAAAAGATCCAAATTTTCCACCCACATCCTCATTATTTATTACAGTATCAAAATTAATGATCCTCATGTACCTTTGAGCTTTGTCAAAATTCTGGAATGGTTCCATTAACCCTACCATCTTCAGTTTAATTTTTTTATCAACTCCTTTAGCCTTCCCTTAGACGTTCTGATCCCCCTAATGTTCTTGGACCTATCATATAGAGAATTTTGTGACTCGCGTGAGCACCCTCTTGGAGCTCCTGACTTTCTCAAAATGCCGTTTATGGTATTTCCGCTTCCCTGCTTCACCTTCTGTTTCCATGTGATACTCTTTGTCCTGCGGAAAAATCTCAGCATGTAAATCAGGTTCTAGGTCCGACATCGACCCTTCTTCCAAAAAAACAAACCCTCCTGCAACTGTTCTGTTAGCTTATCTTGGTCCAAATCATCTGCATCCTCCAGCCTATCTATCTCCGCCTCTATTTCCTGCAATGGTGGAATATAATCCTGTTTCACCTCTTTTTTCCCTGGTGAGCCCTTATTCTTCCTCTCCTAGCCAGATTGTTCATTCATATTAACCTCCACATTTTCTTTATCCACTTCCAGCTCTTCTATCAACAAAGGTGATGAAGATTCCCCTGTTTCTAGATTTACAGCATGATCACTACTTTCTGCATTTTCTTTTCCCACACTCACAGGAGGTATATTTTTATCTTTCGGCTCTTCCACCATAGGCTGTTGTTTCCGAACCCATACTTTCTTTTCAATCTTCTTTTTTCCAGCACGGCAAGTCCGCTTGTCATGCCCCTGAATTTTGCATGTAGAGCAGAACGCAGGTAGAGTTTCATATATTATTTCTTGCTTACGGATAGACCCCATCCCAGGAGTCCCTATCCAAAAGTGAGTTAGAGGATCCTTGACTGCATCCATCTCTACATAGATACAGGCACCATCGGTGCGAGTCGCACAACGTGTGGGATTATCATGCCTTATAAATCTACCTATCGAAGTTGTAAATATTTTTAAGAAAGATTCATGGTATTAGTTTGGAGACAAACCTGGCAAGACTATCCATACCAGGATGATTGATGGTTCTTCTTCTTCTTTAAATTCTGGTGTCCATTGAAATGAACTGTATGGAATCCAATCAATGTCGCAAGCTTCTCTTGACAGCGCCTTCATGCAATCTTCCTCCGAGTTCATGCGTATAAAAACATTCCGAGGATGCATCATTGTCGAAACAACCGGAGTTCACTCAAGACTCCAGCGATTGCAGATGAAAGTCCGAATTGCATCCAAATAGGGACGCTTTCGAAGGAATTTCAGAATAATAGAGAACCTAAAGGGTTCTGCAGAACGATGTATTTCCTCCTTTGAGAATTGAAAAAATATTTCTCCATCCTTAGTTTTCGGCACTCTGTGTGACACAGCCAACTTGGGGAGAGGTTGGGGCACCGCCGATACAAGATCCACAAACAATCTTCGTCCTGTGTTTCCAGCAGCTGCCATGCAGCCTTACATGACAAGAAAGCTCAAGGAGAGCTTTCAAGAATAGCCATTGTTCTTGGAGCGTCCAACTGGGATGTTCAAAAGAGGTCTACCATTTGTGTATGAAAGATCTATTCTAATAGACTTGCTATTGTACTTAAATTTTTTGAAATAGCCCAGTATTTTTATCAAACCCAAGCCCATGAGAACCAAGAATAGGCCCATGTCAAGCACGACTCCATGCCAATTGCCATGCACGTCTCCTCCTCTAAGGTTTTCTTTTTCAAAAAATCTACTTACAACCAGGGTTTGGGGAACCTGCGCAACCGGTTCCTACTTGGCAACAAAACGTCGGCGTCTGGGTTTTGAAATCAAAACCCCCGAAACTCGTGGCTACACTTTCACATTTCACTTTCAGGGATTCTCCCGCTCGATTTAGTCCCTTCTCCTCTCCCCATTCCCATCATCTTCCCCTTCGTGGTTCATCGTCGTCTGAGGTTAGTCTTCTCCGCTCGATTCAGCTCTGGTAAAGCTTCTTCCATGTTAGTTTTCTCCACCCCTCTTCTCCCCATTCCCATCCAGATCCTGCCCTCTTCTCCACCTCTCGAAGCCGGAAAATTCTCAAGACAAGAGGTTGGAGGTTTTCACAATTAAGCTTGAAACTTTCCTTTAGGTGTTTATTTTATTTTTTTTTTGGCAATCATTTTGAATTTTTTGCGCATTTTTTTTTAGTGTGCTGATCCTAATGTGAGTTCGCCACCCAAGTCGGATGGGAGGACTATTTACTACCATGTGGCCAATGAGAATGGTGTTGTGATCGACAAAGCCATGGACGGATATCCATTTACTTTTAAGGGGAATGGGGTCGATGAATTGACCCGTAAATTGGAGGTAGAGACGGGGTTAGAGGGTATCATTGTGTGTAATCGTTTTAATGGAAAGCTTTATCCCCTTCGCTTGCAGCTTCCTCCAACCAATGTGTCTATGAATGTCATAGTGGTTTTATAGTCATCAAAAGGTCGGTTTCTACCCTGAGTTGGTTCCGTATTTCCTGAATTCTAAGTTCCCTTTTCGAGATAGAAATCTTATAGCTCGTAAAAATTTACCTCAGTTTCTTACCCTTCCATCACCAAATGGTTGGATGGGTCCTCAAATTTTATTTAAGATTGAGGTTAGCCCTGTCCTCTAAGCAATGGCTAATGGCTAAAGTGCTACGCTTTTTGTAATTTTAAGCTTTGGTAAATAAAAAAAAAAAAACACAGAGATAACTGTGTCCTGATGTGTATTATAGCAGCATATTCCCTCCTTTGCCTTGGCTTTTACCTTATTTTCTTTTTCATTTTTATTTTTGGTGCATCAGTGGCAAAGGACTTTGCAAAACAAGGTTTATCATGAGGAAGACCATGTGGACATCATAATTTTGTTCAACAAATGTCCTGTACATTTTGAGTGAGGCCTGTTGCTGTTCGTACGCCACCTCAAAGCATCGTGGAACCAATTGGAACATTTTTACTCAGGTTGCGTGTGCAGTTAGGAGTTAACATGCCAGCACAGGCTAATCACAAGCTTCGCCAGGATGAGGTCGATTCCGAAGCTGAACTTTTGGAGGTTTATGATGTTGTTCTCTATTTGGGCATAATCGATATACTGCAGGAATACAATTTGAAAAAGAAGCTGGAGCATACATATAAATCAAGAATAGAGAGTTGGGTCTTTTGGAGCAAGAAGTTGAAATAGCAGCGTTCACGCAAATTACTCCGCCTATATTGGACTTTTGTAGTTGTTGTGTGATGTTATGTAGTAGTATGTAGGTGACTTTGAAACTTGTATATGCTGTCAAATTTGTAGGCTTATGTTAGATGAATTAGTTGGTGCTTACCAGAGTTCACCAACGAATTTTGTGAAATTTGTACTTAGCTTAAGTTTTTGAAGTGATTTGGGATTAAGTCATTTGCAATACTCTGTTGCAGCAGATTCCATTATTCCACATTTGCATTATGCGTTCAAGTATTAACTCTTTACATGATGTTTTGGCATCAGGATACATTACTCAAAAACTCCAACCTACTATATACAACCTACTATATACAGCCATCAAAAAAGCAAAAAAAATAAAAATGTACTCCCAGTTCTTGATTTGGACACAAAACCTTGAATCACACATACACCTGGACATAATCCACAACATAGTATACACAACTAGACACAAAGAGCTACACAATCTACAATATATATTTACACAAGCTACCAATATTTATGTCCACAAATAGCTACACCCTTTGTCTTGACAAAGCCAAGGCAAATAGAAAAGTTGGCCACCCTTTGGATGCCAAAGAACCTTATTTAAAATCTTTTAGAAAATCCTTCAACACCTCATCCATTTTTTCTTCAGTTAGGTTTTTAGCATCACGCAAAATTCCTTCAACCCATTTATTTTGAATGCTCTGAAACAGACAAGAAAAAAAGTTTTTTAAAAAATAAACTGATATAAGATAAAAAATAAAATTAAAAAAAAAAAAAAAAAACATAATGTACAAAAGCCAAATAATCCAAAAGGCTAGTTACTTTTCAGCATTTTCCCAAAGTAAATTCAAGTTAATAAATAATTGTTGACTGGTAGATTCAGCATGATCAGATAATGAGATGAATTAACCATGGTATGTGTTTCACCCATTTTACAACAATGATCTAAAATTCAATTTGAGTCATCTGCTACAGGTCCAACTTACCTGAATTTCAAGCCTTCCAAAGCAATGTAAAACTCTGTCAAGTTTCTTTAGAAGGTGCTAACCATGTGTTTCTAAAGGTAGAATGTGCTACTTTCATACCTCTAACTTCCCCATGGAAGATAAAATGTTAACAGTCCTTGGTGAACTAGACAATTAAGTTATTGATGGTTTTTGAAAATAAATATTAACTCAACAAAGGAAAAGAAAACAGTTTATTTGCAGCTTTAACTTCATAATTCGCTTACTCAACAAAAGCAAAACGACATGCCCTAACCCTTGTACTTTAAGGTTTTAAGGGTGATCAATGACATTAGCCTCAATCCTTTTTCCTCAATTTCCAAGTTAAAAAGCCTTCTAAGCAAAATGATGGTTGGAGTATAGAAATATATAGTCTCAAGCAAAAACAAAGTAGGTGAAGAGTACCTTTCTCCATCCACACATCGATTTTCCCATTTCCTTTTTTTCTTTTTTTTCTTTTTTTTTTTGGTGATGGATGACTTTTTCCTTAACAGCATGTCTCGTCCAATCTGCCCTAGATGAAGTTGAAGGTGCAAATAAACTGTTTTATTTTCCTTTGCCCATGTAGATCATTCTCTTCTCTGTCCATTACATATATTTGATATGCATATACAAAAAATTGAATAAAAAAACTTTACTTTTTGTTTATGTATTTGGTATATATTGGAACCTAAGATTAAACACCTTATGACTTGAGTTATGATTCAAGTGGTGGTCAGTGACCGTAAATAAAACCTTATAAAAGTAAGAGTGTTTGAAAGAGTGTTTGGAAGATCTATTAACCTCATAATTTGAAATGAGTCCTTCAAATTTAATACTAGTAGGATCTATATGCCATCATTGATACACTAACTATATTTATGAAAATAGTTAGTTAATAGACACAGGGGGATTTGAAAACTTCGATAAATAGTTCCAATACATTCCCTGTTCTGATTCTTGCACTAACTTTGGAACTTTTATGGTTGAAATTGTGTGGCCATTCCCTATTAAACAAGGTTACCTTTTGTGGTTGCAAATATGTCAACGACCATTGTGGAATGAAATTCTAATTAACCCCCAAGCATTCAAGTCACGATGCAATGCATGCAAACACCCATTTACCATAAAGAAATTAGAAAATAGAAACAAAAACGAAGAAGAATGATAAATAATTACATCTGAGAATACTAGAACTTATATTTTCTTAACCAAAACCAGAAGCACAGAGAAGGAAAAGAGAAGGTGTCGAAATCTTGCAACTTATAGATAGAACTGCTGATTCCACAGATTTTCGAGTTGCAAGCAAGCTCTTTTTTTTCTCCTTTCCATCTCCGAATTTTGAAAACACAGACAGAGTCTAGAAATTCAAAGGTGGAACATAAGGTTGTTTAAAAAGAAACTAGAACAGAAAAACGAACATGAAGAAGAAGAATAAATAATTAGATCTGAGAATACTAGAACTTAAATCTTCTTAACCAAAACCAGAAACACAGAGAAGGAAGAGAGAAGGCATAGAAATCTTGCAACTTATAGCAAGCTTAGCATGATTCCTTCTTCGATTTCACGACAGAAGACGGAATGCACAGCGTTTCTCCCTTTTAGGTTTCGTCTATAGCAAGCTTAGCACGATTCCTCCTTCGATTTCACGACGGAATGGAATGCACGGTGTTCCTCCCTCTCTGGTTTCGCTCTACAGGAACCTTTCTTCCCACGGCGAATACTTCAAAGGTGAAAGTGGGCGACGGCGACTCACTCAACGTGGTAGAGAAACAAATGATCAAAGCAGACCCACGTCGACGGCGGCTCAGATCCGGAATGTGTGACAGTGGGCAACCGCAACAACCGATTCTTGAGTCTACGGCGGGGACATCAGCTGTAACGTTCCGAGGGATATTTTCTCTGGGTTTCAGCTCGAGCAGGAGCTTTGGGTCGATGGGTTCTTGTGTTTCATTTTCCCTCCCTTTTCAATATTTCATTCATTTTTTTTTTCTTTGTATGTTCAATACCCTATATATATATACATACTTCCTGCAAAACATCAAGCCGCAGCACCATAGCTCAGTTTCTTCACACCGTCCGAAAATCAGCCCAACGCCGCCATCCACGCACGTACGTTCGCAGCATGCTTACACTGCACCAGACCACCACATTTGACACACTGCGGCTCAGCCTCCGTTAAACCCTCCACTAAGTTGCAGCCGCTGCTACCCTCTTCAACTACCACTCCACTGCCGCAAACAAGCCAGCCAGAGACACAACTTTTCGTCACTTTCCGTGGCGTTGCTGCATCAGAAAACCCAACTCCCGTGCGTCCTTTCCATACTGAACCACCCTGCCCAACCCGAGTACAACCACGTCGCAGCCTAAGTGCATGTCTAGGAAGCAACCACTGCGAACCATCATGGCACGTCCACAAACACCCTTGTTTTAGCTCCCCGAAACAGAGCAAGTTCTTGCTCAAGCCATCCATTGAGCTCCCCTCCGTTGGCCTCACATTGGGTGTTGCACCTCGCTGTGGCCTCCGAGCTCCACCATCGAGACCTCACAGAAACCACCGCCAAGGACTTTCTGGCACCCCCAGTCCGTCGCCCCTCACAGTGAGCTTCATCTCTTTCCCCTCACGTTTTACTCTCTCTCACCTTGTTTCTCTCTCTCACATCACTGCCCAGCCGCCGAGTCACCACCATTTACCGCGCCCAGCCACCTGCTGCCGCTCCCGCTTCTCACGATGAACGACCCTAGCTCTCTCTTTTGCCAGTGAGTATTTTACAAACTAAACTCTTTTTTTTTTGCAATTTTACGTGAAGCTTCTTACGAGGGGAAGACTTGTTTTTGTTGAAAGTTACAACTTTGCTCTCAGATTTTTAAACCAAAGCATGATGATTTTTTTAAAGTAATATTTCAGTGGGTTGGTTTCTAACGTTTAGCCTGTCCTTTTCTAGAAATTTATTGGATTTTTAGTGGGCTTCAACTTCCCTTAAAATGGTCTAAAAAGTCTGTTTGACAGAAAATAGTCAAAGATTTTAAATTGCAGTTGGTTTTAAGGTCTTAAGAATTTAGAGTTTTTGTCTTGGTCGGAAAAATTAAGTGAAAATCGATGTATTCCAGATTTGATGATATTTTAAGGTTACGAGAAATTTAGATTTTTAGGAAATATGTTACTTAGCATTTAAGGTTTAAGTATTGAAAGAGTGTTAATTTTGGATGTTTATGGAAATTACGTGACAATCTTATAGGTGACAATTGATTTTCGTTCGATCTGTTTTGGAGAAATTCATAAAGCTAAGAAGTTCAGGTAAGCGGGGTTCCTATACTAGACTTTCCATAAAAATAAAATGGGTTGAGGTTAATTTTTGAAAAAAAATATGTATGTTTGGATATGAAAAGAAGTTTGAACTACCTTAGTTATTTGTTCTGCATTACTCATGAGATTCTGTTTAAGAATAAAGTATTTTCTGGCATGACTGGTGTAGACACGAGTTATTTTGGCATTTTGTTTCTGAATTGTGTAAAAGAGAGCGAATATGAAATTTTGTGCATAAATTATGTTTCTGTGCTCTGATTATATTCTATTCTGAAGATGTTTTGTACTCTGTTATGATATGATGTGATTTTTGAAAACCTCTGGCATAACATTCTGGTTCTGTTTTTGTTCCGTTCTGACCTTAGCACGGGTGTAAAACTGTGGCCTCTGTTTGGGTTGGTATCAACTTTTCTATTTCTGGTGCACCCACTTTGGAAGCAAAGTGGTTTACTGCGTAGTCTTTCCTGTGTGCACACTCGGGGCTCCAAGAATAATAAGGGAAAGATTCACATTCTGTTTCTGCTCAGTTGATCGTCACGGTTTGCACAACCTTACCACGGGGGTTAAACATGGTTTCTGTTCTGATGTGATAAGATAAGATGTGATATTTCAGTTTATGCTATGTTAAAGGGATTTTGATTATGAATATTTTCGAACTTTCGCTCTGACATTTTTGACAACATGTTCTGACTCTGCATTCTGAAAATAAAAAGTGTTTGTTCTGCATTCCAAACTTTGTAAAGGCTCATGTTTGCATACTAGTATATGTTCTTTGCTTACTGAGTTGTTGATAACTCACCCCTTATCTCCACACATTTTTCAGATAATCTTGATAGGTCTGCTAAAGAGCAAGAGTAGGCAGAGTTAGAGAGGTTTGACGTTTATAGAGGAATAACTTCCTGAGGGTACAAGTATTTATTTAAGAGTTATAGTTAGTAAATTGATTATTTTCGGTTATTTTGATATGATGAGTTAAGGATATTTTGAGTCTTTGGGGAGTTGTTAATTTTTTTTATTGAGAATTTCTTTGTTGTCCCTATGAAGGAACATGGATATTTGTGTTGAATATTTTTATGGAGTTTCTGAATTATTTATAGTTGTGATGTTTGAGTTGATATTGAGTAATAAGAGCTAACTCTCCGAACCTCCGAGAACGGGGCGTTACAGCAAGAATTGCAAGCTCCTCAATTTGTGAAATGATGTATGGAATAAGGCCCTTGAAAGCTGTTTCGTAGTGACAATGAGAGAGATTTCAAGTCCTTGATGATCCATCCAACGCATGCATGCATGGAAAATTTGTGACAAAATGGTACGCTTTTTTTTGGTCATGGGAAATTAAGACTGATTGCAATTAGATGAAAATTAGTTTTGGGAGAAGGAAAAAGCTTTTTCTCTTTTGAGTGCGAGATAAACTGAAGCTGACTGGCCAACAGATTCTTTCACCAACGCCAGCTGGGTCACCAACATCATGTGGTTTTTTTGTCATGGGAATTTGAGACTGTATAATTATAATTAGATGAGAATTTGTTTTGTGAGATGGAAAAACACAATACTTTTTTGAGTGCGTATACTACACGAAGTGGATAAACTCAAGCTGATCGACAGCCAATAGGTTCTTTGCCCAATTGCAGGGTCACCAACGTACAAGATGTGGAAACCCCCTTATAATAAGTAGAGTGTTTTAATTAATGGGCCGGCATGTCCTTTGCATTGACCAGAGGGTCCAAAGATGAAGGATATGAATTTGACAAAATGGATATGACAAAGTTAATGCCTTGTATATTATTCCTGCAAGCTGTCACACAACCCTCATTAAGGACGAGACACAAACAAGATTTTTTATAATTTTATGACTCAGATGTTTTAAAAGATTCGAAAAAATCGATGTAGAAAATATTTAAGTAACAATCTATGTTCGCAACTTTATTCCACAATGTCAATTTCTTTACAAACAACTTTGCCAAATGGACTCATTCCAACAATAGTAGAACATTTCAACGGTATCAATTGCCACAATTTCTTGTACTGAATTCATTTTTTCTAACATCCATCTAGTCCTTCTAGATGTATCTTATAATATATTTAGAAATCTAACTTATACTGGATATGATATATAAGGCACTTTTATCACGTTATATTGACATGGTATTGTCTATCTACCATTGGATTGACTCTTTTTTAAGAATAATAAATTCAATTATTGATAGATAACGCTACATCTACGTTATCATGCACTCACTCTCATATTTGCTTGGGAGATGAAAAATCAAATAAAGAGAACAATCTGCTCACTCAGCCAAAGACAATAACTATATAAGTTCATGTACATAATTAATAAAAGTAATTAGACTCAACTTAAATACATCTCTCAAGAGTGGCAACTTTAGAGCCCAACATCTTAAATGACAATTTATTTTCAGTAGGAATTCCGTTTTGTACATAGGCGATAGACCCAAAAAACTCCACTAGAACCCAACATCTAGCAATGCCCAGCCCAAGACCGAGGCTAACATAAGTGGTCCAGTGGACAACTTGTAAGCTTCCATGTAGTTAATTTTCATTTCATTTCAATTTAGTCTTAAATATGCTAATTTGTTTTGTGAGATGGAAAAACGCTACTATTTTTAGTGCATATACTACACAAAGTGGATAAACTAATCAAGCCGATCGATGGCCATTAGGTTCTTTGCCCAATGGAGATCAGAGATCTATTTCTAAAGGTGAGCCTGTCATTGTTACGTTGGTTCCCACGTTGAAGAAGTTGAAGGAGAGGTTGAAGTCACAGCCTGGAAGAAGTCCACTAGAAGAAGCCCTTAAAATCATCTGGTTTCCTCCCTTTTCTCTTCTACCCATGTACTTTATGTCACATCTCCTCTCCTTTATGTAACATCTCTCATTTTCCTCCTAACACCCTGTCATTCCTTAGCCTTTTGTCCCCTCATTCCTTTTTCTTCCCTCCTGATGAGACCCTTAACCTTGGGATGGGCTTAAAAAGAAACTTTGGGCTTGGTATATTTTATCTCCTCCAGTTGTCCGCGATTCTTAAGGGAAATTTGCTCCAAAAGAAGAACTTGAGAATTTTTTAAAGATAAAATGTGCAAAAAAATTAATCTGCCAAAGTCCGTAGAGAAATAAGTTCCAAGAGTGGGTCCCTAGTTATCAGTTTCAATGAAGATTTTGGAGCGCAAGGCTAGGTGGGAGATCGGCTCGACAACGTTAGGTGCGAGCACGGGCACGTCTTTGGAGGGAAATGTGCATGAGATACTCCCGACTGCTTATAGTGCGAGGCTAGGCGAGAAATAGGTTTGACCTAGTAAAGTGTGAGTGCTGAGCTAGACTTAGCGAGATAAGCAGGAGGTTAGCTCGAAAGCATTAGGTGCAAGCACGGAGCTCATCTTTGGCGGGAGATAGGCTCAACCGTGTAGAGTGTGAGTGTGGAACTCGCCTAAGCGAGATAAGTGGGAGGTTAGCTAGATCGCATTAGGTACGAGCGCGGAACTCATCTTTGGCGAGAGATGTGCAGGATATAGGCTTGACCACGTAAGGTACAAGAGTGTAGCTCGGCTTGGAGCGCGAAGGTCTGGTAGCCAAGTGACTTGCCCATTTGTTGGGTGCTTGGGGGGGGGGGGTCCCTGACCTTTCCCACCTGTTGATTCATTCATGAACATAACTCGAACGAGGCAGTTGTGGCATGAGTGTTAAACACTGAGCATTTGCTGAATGAGATATCATCTCAAGAGTAATGTCGGGCAGCCAAAAGATTTGACCCACGCTATGCTGTGAGAGAGGTTGGGAAACCTGGAGACTAAACCTGCCTCTTTGAGCCTCACAAGGAGGTAAGTAGTAGACGTTGGACTGTGCCACAAAAGCCAAACCAGTTAGCTTAGATAATTCCCAATCACAAGTGTTGAATTTCCAAACATGAATCGTCTTGCATGGGTGTGGTGACTATTTGAGACAACAGCTATAATTGCGATGGTAAATGCTTGGCGTTTGTTGGAGGAGATGTCTTCCCTAGAATAACGTCGGTCAGTTGAAGACTAAAAATGCACTCCACCGTGAGAGAGGTTGGGCCACCTAGAGACTAGGCCCGCCTCTTTGAGCCTCACGGGGAGGTAAGTAGGAGATGCTTGACCATGCCACAAAAGTTAAACCAGTTAGCGTAAATAATTGCTAATGACAATTGTGGAATTTGCAAACTTGAATAGCCTTGCTAGAGTGTGGTGAACGTCTGAGATAGCAGTTATGGCACGATTGTAAACACCATAGTTTAAAATACCGTACCGTACCGGCCGGTACGGTCAACATTTTCCTTACCGGCCAACGGACTGGTACAGAAATGTTCTCGTTTCGTACTGGCCAGTATTTCGGCCTGTACCGGCCGACATTTCGGCCTTTCTTTTTTTTTTTTTTTTCATTTTTTCAAACTATAAGCTCATTTTTTAACTCCCTATTCAGACTAGACTATTTATAATTTATATATCTATGTATTTATACATGAATTATTCATATATAGACTATTATTTTAAAATATAATTTATATATATACATTTATATATATAATTTATTCACATATCGACTATCCCGAAATGGTACACGAAACGGTACCGGTACCGAAATATTTCATTCTAGTGCCTTGACCGGTACGGCATCTGGTATGGTATTCAAAACATTGGTAAACACTCGGCGTTTTCTGGAGGAGATGTCATCCCTGGAGTAATGTCAGGCAGTCGAAAGATTGGACCCACACTCTGTGATGAGAGAGCTCGAGTAGTTTGGAGAATAAACTCGCTTCTTTGAGTCTCAAGGGGAGGTAAGTAGTCAGGCAGCTGAGAAGTTAGAACCGCACTTCACCGTTGGGCAGCCGAGAGGCTGGACCTGCATTTCTCTATGCAAGACGTCGAGCAGCCTGGAGACTAAACTCGCCTCTTTTAACCTCACAGGGAGGTAAGTAGTCGAACAGTTTGAGACTGGACCCGCACCCGCCTGTTGACGCCGCATGGAAGGTAAGTGTTGGGAAGTGTTGGGCAAGCTGGAGCTGGAGCCACACTTTGCCGTGACAGAGGTCTGGCAACCAAGAGGCTAGACGCTCACTCCACCAAGAGAGAGGTCGAGCAGCCTATAGACTAGACTTGCCTCTTTGAACCTCACAGGGATTTAAGCAGTAGGGCAGTTTGTGACTAAACCCTCCTATTGACGCCACAGGAAAGGTTAGTTTTGGGCAGACTGGAGCTGGACCTGCACTTCGCCATTATGGAGGTCAGGTCAAGTAGTCAAACAGCCGAGAGGTTGGACCCGCACTCCACCGTGAGAGAGGTCGAGGAGCCTGTAGATTAGACTTGCCTCTTTAAACCTCATAAGGTGGTAAGTAGTCAAGCAGTTTGTGACTAAACCCACACTTGCCTGTTGATGCCACAAGGAAGGTACATGTTGAGCAGGCTGGAGCTGGACCCGTAGCTCACAGTGAGGGAGGTCGGGCTACTGAGGGG
This sequence comes from Pterocarya stenoptera, assembly GCA_003123785.1. Lineage (NCBI taxonomy): Eukaryota > Viridiplantae > Streptophyta > Magnoliopsida > Fagales > Juglandaceae > Pterocarya > Pterocarya stenoptera. Next base: position 140,289 of record QEOT01003335.1, on the reverse strand, counting down.
GCTAGACCCGCCTGCTGACTCTCACGGGGAGGGTAAGTAATCAAGGCGCTTGTTCATGTGCATGTAAATGCCAAGCAGTTTATTCCGATGGAGACATATTGCGAAGTCCAATTTGTGTCTGAGTGGGATTGTGTAGCCGTTGTTTCGCACTACAGGAATTAATTATGTTAGCAAAAATGAAATCAACATAAGGTTTGAGGGAGACAAGCCAGGATGTTTTAGCCACTGTAGCCGATTTTTGCTTGACAAAAATTGCCTGCAGTTGGTTACTATTTCTTCTTTTCTCTGCTCTTCTTCTTCTTCTTCTTCTTCTTCTTCTTCTTTCTCTCTCTCTCTCTCTCTTTCTCATTTATTTTTTTTTAAACAACTTGTCCGGCAAACACTACACAGCTCTGATCGCCGGGATGTGTGACCATCGCCGCATCCCTCTTGGCCGTGTAACTTCATGGGCAGGTAGTCTTGACAGTGATGCTGAGGGTCTTCGTGTCTTGGCCTCGTTGTTATGGAGTAGTGGTCAGAGGACTACTGAGGTCGAGGAGGTTATGTCAGATCAGTGAGTGAGAAGTTGTCAGTCTGACGAAATGGTGGCCGAGATGTACATGGGCAAGATGCTTTAAAAGAGGCGTTAGAGGCCGAGATGTGTTTGTCCTAGATGTATGTAGGCTTTTGTGACTCAATTGCGTGCATGGCCGAAATGGGTTGATGCCTTCTACTACGTGGCCTGACAGCTTCTTCCCAAGATGTTTGTGGCCGTGAGAGGAGGCGTCGAATAACTTGGCCGAGTTGCTGACGATGGTCAAGATGTACACGGTGGCCACGCATGTGATGGCCGGGATGCGTGCATGCGACATGCAAGGTGACTTTGACCGAGATGCATGGTCATCTTCATGGGGGTGGTGTGGGACCACCTAGGAGGAGATAGAAGATGCTGGTGGTCCACGTGGTGGCTGTCAGCGCCCCTGCCATGCCACGACAAGGCCAAGCTTAGTATCCTCGACCAAGTGCACGTGTTGCCTGCGATGAGGTTGTTGCTAGTTGGGGTTGGTCGAGGAGCACCCTAGAGGAGGCAAATGATGCTGGTGGTTCACGAGGTGGCCGCCAGCTGCCCTGTGATGCCATGTCTGGTCTGAGTGGTTCTCCATGTACATGGTAAGATGCACACGGGTTGCATGACCCCCGGTCCATGGACGGAGTTAGAAACCACCAGCGGTGCATACAGTGACCGCCGATGGTTCAACCAGACTTGCGGGTAGATGCCGCAAGCCTCTAGGTGCACGACAAAGTGCACCTGTATGACACTGTGCATGTCGTTGTGTGTGCCATGCATAATGGGATGTGCATGGCATTGTGCACCGAAGTGCACAATGCCATGCTTGACATGTGTAGGTGCATAATGCCAGTGACTCGGGAGGTGCATGCCTGTACATAGAGTACCTTTAAGTGCACAATACTCACCCCTGTACTCCCCTCTTTTTGTACAATGCACCGAAAGTGCACTGAGTGTTTGCAGCTCAAGTGGCGACTTACTTGGGTCCCCGCTGGGCAAGAATGGGTTCACTCGCCCATTTTCTGCAGTAGTGTTTTTTTATAAAAATAAAATCCGAAAGGTTGATGGAACTTATTTGGGAGGATGTCATAGGCTTGTTCATTGATTATTTAGCATGCCAAAAAATCGTCATTCTCCCGCTTCCGGTGTAGAAAGTAAATCAGATCCCACAGACGGCACCAACTGCTATGACGCCCCGACTCCCACGTATAGAAAAGCGGAAATCGTGATGTCGGAATAATGACAGAACGGGTCACGCATCCCAACGATAAGTGCTTAAGTGTGTGCAACATGCAAAAAGTGCACAACAAAAGTCGTAGCGGTTAATTAAAAGTTAGCCAACTAAGTACCAGAAATTTAAATACAGATTTCCAAAATAAAATGCCTTTAAAACGTTATACAGTTATCCAATATAAATATAACACAAACCAAATACATAGCCAAAAAGTGGGAGACAAATCCCAATACACGAGCAACTAATCCCAAATCACTTCTCTAGCAGAGCCAAATCCTTAGGTTCTACATCAACATCATATGCGTCAAAATCTAAGGTACCATAAAACGGTATCGCATGGTATCGAATACCGTGAGATTATGAATCTCAGCAAGTAATCAACCAAGCAACCCAAGAGATAAAAATGCATTAATGCAACTAGCAATTACGCATGCATATGATGAAATATGCATTAGACCCAAAACATCATTTTCCCTGAAAATGAATATTTTCTAACATACGCCAAACTTTCATGTTGGCCCAAAATAATAATCCACCATTTTCCCAGAAAATAGTCCACATAAAATCATTTTATCCAAAACATGCCATTTTCCTAGAAAATAACCCAATAATCCATTTTAATCTTATGCACCATGTGTAACTACCCAATCCTATATATTTAGGGATAAATTACAAATAATTTTATTAGGCTCAATAAGTGAGTTAAAACCCATAAAATGACTTATCGGATAAGTTATATTTATTTGAACCTAGAATTAAAGTTCTATTATTTAAAAAAAAAAGAAAAAGAAAGAAGAAGCTCCAAGCCCTTGAATTATCGACTCCAAACACTAATAAACTTTTGTTTTCCTTTCCATAATAAAACTCCTAGCCACTATCGGATTCCCTTCCACAATTCGCAGCCCTGCATGAAACTAGCTAGTCCCACGGCTTTCCTCTCAACCTTACACGTCTCTTTCCCTAGGATTTAAATTCTTTGACGTTCTGCGTCACCTTTATATTTAAATGTACATACGGATTAGTTCCTCGTCAGTCTACCACTACATGCAAGACTCTATCCCAACGGTTTCCTCCAGATGCACGTCTCTCCCTTCCCTTTCTCTAGGGTTTTACCATCACCTCTATATATACTCAAGTAATTTTTCTCCTGCACAGCGCACATAGAAACTGCCCAACCCACATCCAGCTTCCACAAATTGCACCGTGAGCCACATCACATCTATCCAACATAACACGTTTGCTCTCTACACCATGAAACAACCAGCCACAACAAACCACCAAGAGACCACGTAGGCCAGCCCACTGCCCAGCACACACACATGGCAATGCACCAAGAACCACCATCGCCGAACCAAACAAACCCACGCCCGTGTGCTCTCAGCCGAACGGAAACCGCCCAGCCTCCATCTCCCCAAGCCACCAAACCCACGAAATTGCACTCTCAACCTCACCGCAGCCCACAGCCTTCGTTTCGTCCTGTAACCTCGCCACCCAAAGAAAAACCAACCAGTACAAGCCTCCACCAGAAGCAACACGACCTATAGATAACTACCGAAACAAGCCAAAACTGCTCTATTTTTGCACTAAAAAACAGAGCACCAGTTCTTCCCATGCACGGCAATCCCTCAAGCCACCTCAGCCCGTCCAACCGAAAACCTCCCATCATGCACCGTAGCCCAGCCTTGAACCCGCAGTGGAGCCACCGAAAACTGCCAAGATTCCTTCCCCACAACGGATCCTCCAGCACCACCACAACACCTCCATAGCAGGCCAAACCGAGAGCCACGATCCACTCCTTGCAACAACTCCTTCACGCCACCGCTACTCACCAGAAAATATTCTCCATCATCGGACGTAGACCACGAACCGCCCCTCCCACTTCCAGTCACTGCTCATCCCCACATGTTGATCATGGTCAGCCTCGACCCTTTTGCCCCTCACGTAAGTCTTAACTCGAAAGCATGCAACCCGTAGAATAAATTTTAGGTTGGTTAGTTAATTACAAAAATGCCCCTGCTCTTTAAGATTTACAGTTTGAGAAATAATTTAGTTTTGGGAGATTTTAGGTTTAGAAAATAGAGGATATTTTTAGTAGTTTAGGTTTTAAATAAAATTACATGTTTAATTAGAAATTTATGCAAATTACGTATTTATTTTTATAGGTGACCGATTATGTGTTGAAAATAGTGGATTAACGCTGCAAGTTTAGTTGCATGATCATACCCTTACACGTATGTACGGCAAACAATATTTTTTATAAAAATATTGTGCATGTATGCCCTCTATTGCAAGCCCCTTTTTACGTACCCAAGACATGATGAAAATATGAAAATCCATGATTTTATGCATCAAGTTATTTATGAAATTCATGATTTTATGAAATGAGTTATGCATTAAATGATTTATGAAAAGTTATGATTTTATGAAAGGAGTGATGCATCAAAATAAATTAGGAAAAGTCATGCATGATTTTATGTGAAGATTTATGCATTAAAGTATTTATAAAAATAATCATGATTTTATGTGAGAAGTCATGCATCACGACATGTTATGAAAGAATGTGATTTCATTTGAAACCTATGATATGATATGACAAGTATGTATGTGATTTCTTTTGAAATCTCTGAAATGACAAGTATGCAAGTATGATTATGATGAAATATGAATGATAAGATACGTAACGGCCTATGTTATGATATGAAGACGGTACCTATGTTATGGGCATATTGCATTGCCAGGTCGTACATGCTGGTAGTGCACCCAGTATGTCTTCCTTATATATGGATTTCACAACCCGTGGCCACGGGCGGAATCGGAATCTATTTAAATTCGCTAACCCTAACTCACGGGGGTCAACAATGGGTAACGGCCTATGACAAGTGAAAGATAAGCTGATGTTCATATTCATGTTATTTACGTATCTATTCATGAGTATGCACGTTTTTCAAGGAACCTTATGTTTATTATGTTTACTGTATGATGTGTGTTTATTGAGTATTCGACTCATTTTAGTTTGTTTTCATATTTTTAAACCACCTCAGGTGATGACATTTATGAGGATGAGACTGCAGAACAGGACTTGACCCGGGAGGCGAGGCAGAGGCCTAGACAGATTTTGCTATGATTAAGTTTTATGGTTTAAGATTTAATTAAATTATTTTGATAAGCACATGTGACTCCCGTAATTGTTTTAAATAAGTGCTTTCGCAAACTCTATTTTGGATTTTTAGTATTCAATAAAATTTGTTTTATTTATGGAATCTTTCGCATTTGGCTCGTTATTAAAGAGAATTTTTTTTTTTTAGTTCAAGTTTAGTAGTAACACACTGGCTCCCTGAAAATTCTAAAATGTCTTTATTGGGGAGCGGGGTGTTACACCATGATCTCTCCTAGGGACCATCTGCACACCCTGGCTCCCTTCGTCATACAACGGGTAACGACCGTGTATGTGACTTCATAACGAGCGATGCCTAGTTCTACGCCCAGCGTGTTCGTGGCCATGCATCCTCTAACCCTTGCCAGCAAGAGGGGCCACGGAGTCGACACAAGAGTGTTACCATCCCGCTCGATCCCATTGTTTCCCAGCGACAACCCAGGGGACGTCATTCAGTATATTACTCTCCCGAGTGACCAGAGGAGCTCCATCGAGATAATATCTCATTTCAGCTTGAGGTCATGATACACACGGACCCAAAAACATTTCTCATATGAAAACCCAATTTTCAAATGTACACATAAACATATAAGCAATTATGTGAAAATCCAGTTTTCATTCACAAAAATGAACATGGGTGCAATTATGCATTATATATGACACAACACAAATATCCAACAGCCAACAAATTTCTGCATAATCCAATCACACAACAACTACATCCTCTAATCCAACCGACCCTCTTACTCCTCGGACTCAGTTCGACACAACCAACCAGTTCACAGTAAATATGAGTTAGCACAAAAATATATTTAAATCTCAAAAGCTCTTTGAAAAAATACTTACAGCGCTATAATATAGTTTTCGAAGGATCACGGAGGTGCTAGAAGTGGCGGCACAGCCACGCAATAGTGTATTTTGGACTATGGCCGTGGGTCTCAAAACCCATCTCTCGAACTGGGACAAACGAAGACTTTGGATTTATAGGGAAGGGCTTAGGGGTGTTTGTGAAACTAATGGTGGTGGTGGTTGGTTGTGGGTGGCGGCGTGGGCGACAGTTGGAGGCTAAAACACTCAAATTGGAAATGGAGATGGAGGGGCTTCACCGGTGGCAGATCGGAGCTAGGGATGGGGGGGTTAGGTAGTTGGGAGGCCGCCGATGTTGTGGTGAAAGTATGGTGGCTAATGGTGGAGCGACGGCGGCGCTGGAGCACAAAATCCACTCAACTTGAAGCCGTGCTTGGAGCCTAACAGCGGCGAGGGAGGTGCTGAAAATGGAGGGGGATGGTCACCGGCCGGAGGAAAAGAGAATGGGAGGGGCTGTAAGAGCAACGGGCGGCGCACGGCGGCACTGTGGGTGGACAAAGCAAACGGACGGAAGAGAGGGAGGAAAAGGTCGCGTGCGGGAGGAAAATGGCAGGAGAAAAAGAAAGAAGGAAGAAGAAAAAGAGGAGGAAAAAAAAGGGAAAAAGAAAAAGTGAGGGAAAGAAATGAAGTCAAGTTCTCACAACTTGGGTCACAAAATGATCGAGCGAAAATTATTTCAAAACAACAATTTAAATAAAACTAATTTAAACACAGTGACTAAGTAAAATAAAATAATAAAATTTAAAAATAAACTAATTTAAAATAAAGATCATTTTAAATAATGAACAATAATTAATAACAAGAAAACGCATTGAATTAAATTTCACAGTTAAAAGTCATAAGATAATACCACGTAAATCATCTAAAATTTAAAACAAGAAAGCCCATAATCCTAAGAAATACAATAAGTACTTGGTCAAAATACACATAAATAGGGGTATCACAACTGCTAATGCCTAAAATAGCACAACAGGTCGGAATGGGAGAAATAGTCATTCTCGGCCCGCTATGGCGATCAACGGCTCAATCTATAACACCCCGTATTTTAGTGCATTTTTAAAGAAGGACTTTTAATTTATTTAAAAATTCATTCTCTTGTTTTAAAATTTAAGGAGTTTTGAAATATTATTTTATAATATTTTAAGTTGTAAAAATCATTTTTATGGATTTTCTTAATATTATTTATTGTTATACAATTTTAAATTGATCTTTAATTTAAATTGGCTTTTTTTGGATTTTAATATTTTTACTGTTTTAATTGAGCATTTCATTGAGTTTGAATTATTTTATTTATCTAGTGGTTTTAAAATCTTTTTCGTTGGATCACTTTCGAAACCCAAGTTGAAAAGACTGGATCTCTTTTTTCTTCCTCCTCTTTTTCTTTTTCCCTTTTTCTTTTTCTTTTTTTTTTCTTCTTTTTTTCTTCCGGTTTCTCTCTCCCCAGCATGCGTGACCCAGCCTTCTCTCCCTTCTGTCTCCTCTCCCACGCCGAACGTTTCTCTCCTCCCAGCCACCACCGCTCGCAGCTCGTGGCCGCCACCGCCCAGCCCAACCTCTTCCCCTCCAGCCGGCGATGCCACTCCTCCGTTTCCAGCCCCTCCCTCGCCTGCAGTAGCCCACACGCGCCCTTTAAGCCGCACTGCGTCTTGAGCTCTAACGCGGCCGTCGCTCCACCTCCGACCACCACCTCTTAACCACATCATCACCGGCCCTCTAGCAATCCTTTAGACCCAAACTCGGCCCCGATCCGTCACCGTAACCGTCCCAACAAACACCCACTCCGTTTTTCACTTCTCAGCCTTCCACCGCCGTTTCGGCTGCCACCCACGGCCAAAGGCCACTACCATTAGCTTCCCCACCTTCCATAGGCCCTACTCTACCATTCCCAAGTCTTCGTTTGACCCCGTGTAATTTTTGGGTTCACTGTGTTTTCGGCCAGAGTGTTTTTACATGTGGTGTTACTGTTTTGGCTCTTCCAGCTCTCTCGTGATCCTCCAAAAAATATATTAAAGCGCTTTAAGTATTTTTCCCGAACATCTTTAAGGTTTTAATATATTTTTTGTACTGACTAGTTTATTATGTCTGTGATTGGTTGTGTTGTGTTCTGGATTGATTGTTGGAATTTACTGTTGGATTGGTTGTTGGAAATTATTGTTAGATTGGTACACTGCATGTGCACGCATTTTCATGTTTGTGTTTATTGAAAACTGAGTTTTCATTTGTGGGAAAAAGGAAAGGAGACTGTAGGGATGGTGGTAAGCAGGGACAGTGGTATAGTCCCACCTGCGATTCCCGCCTACGGTGTACGCATAGGGATGGTAGTAAGCAAGGACGGTGGTGTTGTCCCGCTTGCGATTCTCTCCTACGGTACATGCGGTAAGGATAGTGGTAAGCAGGGATGGTGGTAGAGTCCCGCCTACGATTCTCGCCTACAGTGCTCTATTGGGTTTTTGTATTGTGTGGAAAGGAACTGTAGGGATGGTGGTAGAGTCCCGCCTGCGATTCCAGCTTACGGTGTACGCGTAGGAATGGTGGTAAGCAAGGATGGTGGTATTGTCCCGCCTGCGATTCCCGCCTACGGTACACGCGGTAGGGATGGTGGTAAGCAGGGATGGTGGTAGAGTTCCGCCTACAGTATCCAATAAATATTTTTGTGTAAATCATTTTTGGAAAATGATATTTTTGGGTTTGGTGCATATATCCTCATGTGCATGAGTGTTAGTTGCATTAAATGTATTTTGATCTTAGAGATCGTTTGGATTATTACTTACCTACAGTAACATTTTATGGTACCGTAGATTTTGGTGTAGATGAGGACGAGGACGACGAGCCTTAGGGATCGGCTCCATGGTTAAGTGGCATGTGGTTGCTGCTGTTGTGGATTTGGGATTTATTTCCCATGCGTATGTATTCGGTTCTATTATATTTTCTTGGATGATTGTATAACTTTCAGTATACTTGTATTTTGGTTATTTTTTTCTATAGAAAATTCTGGTACTTAGTGACTTAATTATTATTATTTGTTGCGACTCTTTGGTGCTCTGGTAGCACGTTGCACACACTTGAGCACGTATCGTTGGGATGTGTGACCCGTGTTGTCATCATCCTGACGTCACGATTCCCGATGCTTTTTGTACGTGGGAGTCGGGGCGTCACACGATCGGTGTAGTGTGGAGCCCCCAACAGTGGTCTGGTGTGACTGTATAGTGGCCGTGCATACATCCATAGCAATGAACAAGAAATAAATGAAGGGAAAGAAAAAGAGATGGGACAAACACAAATTTATGTGGTTCAGCATAGTACCTACGTCCACGGATAGTTTGAGGGGGGAGAGAATCCACTATAATATAATTGTTTTACAAGTTCTCATGCTCACTTATCCCCATTGTACAATGGAGATCGGAAATCTAATTTCTAAAGGTTAGCCTGTCGTTGGTGCTCTGAATCCCAAGTTAAAGAACCTGAAGGAGAGGTCGAAGTCACAGTCTAGAAGAAGTTCGGAAGAAGAAAGCCTTGAAATTGTCTAGTTTCCTCGCTTTTATCTTCTGCCCCTTGTATATTTATGTCACATCATCTCTCTTTTATGTCATATCTCCTTTTTTCCTCTTGACACTCTCCTTCCTCAACCTTTTGTCCCCTCCTTCCTTCTCTCTATCTTCCCTCCAGAAGAGATCCTCAACCTTGGGCTTGGATTAGAAAATCACTTTGGGCCTAATAGATTTTATCCCCTCCAAGATGTATTTTGTTTTTCCTAAAAGGAACAAAGCATTTGTTTAGATCTATTGTATCTTAGTATATTAACTGCTTTCTTTTTCTTTATTAAGATCTTAATTTTGGATCGAAATAATAATTTATCTATTGAAGAGATAAAATCATACTTTATTATTCATGATCTATTATTACCACCATGACATGGGTGAAAAAGTGAAACAACTTGAATGCTTGTAGTTTCCTTTTTGTATTGTTATACAAATCAATATCCATCATATTCAAAAACTTATTATTGGAATAGAAGTTTCGACCCCAATGAGAGATCATCTCTCACTCTATCACTACTATATACACAACTCTAAAATGGGGCAATTCCACATCCCTCAAGGCACCCTAGAGTTACAAAGAGAGTGTGAAATCTAGTAAGGAGACTTGCCCAATCTGCCAAAACTAGGATTGCCGAGATTCGGGACATCAACCCCTTGCTTCTCTCCTGCAATGTTGGGAGCATGTCTACACACAATGATAGATATGTTACAATCCGATTAACAGTAAAAGGAGAAGAACTCCTGTCATTGTTCTCTGAGAATAGAAAAATCTGTTTGTTTGCCTTCATGGCTCTAATATTTGTAGACTTCTATTTGTGTGTAATGTAACAAGCTAATGGATCAAACAAGCCTCTTGAGAGGATTCCCAAGGTTTGTAAATAATGTTGTAAATGAACCAAGTTGTTCACACTCAACTCATGAACTTTTCTTGATTTTTGTTGTTTTAAGAAAAACATAAATTCTAACAAAAGTCTAGGCTAGACTTATTATACAAGTCAAACTCGTATCTAACCTTGTTATGACTTGTATGAACTCATACTACTTCAAATTTATTATTTTGTAGATATTATATTAAACTTTATGCCAAGTAGTCAAAAGTATTTAAAAATATAAGAGAGAATCATGTTCTTAGCACGACGATATGATGGGTGTCATTTGAGTCAATATGAATGTTATAAATCATTATACTGATATTTATTTATAATAACTATATTATTTATATTAATTCAAAGTTGTTTTGCTAAAGTTTGTAGATAGAGTTAAGATACTTTGGGTGTGTTCGCGCACCTATATGTACACAATTAATCTGTTTTCTTATAGAACTAGTATATTTGTGCCAATGGAAAGATTTGCCAATTATTAACTTTTATATATAATTTACATATTTGCCAATTTAATTCATATAACCTTGACATAATTAAGTAATTATTTATATGAGTTCTTGAAAATGCATAAGATTTTTTTAATGAATTTTATACATCTAAGAAAATAATAATTAATCAAACAGTTAATGAACAAGCTCTAATAAGTGTGGTAGATAAATTGCATACTGATTGTAGATTGAACTGTAGCTCGGTAATAAACTCTACTTGACTAGGCCAATTGCTGATCATGTAGATACTTTAATTTGATCTTGTTAAGTCTGGCTAAAACATTTTTTATATCAATCCTCTGTTCAGGCAAATCTACACAACAATGCAAAGCCAAGCCCATAGTTCCTGATAAGCAAGTCTCCATAGCAGCATAGTCATTTTCATTGCTCTGCAAATTGGCATCAATAACTTCAAGTATTGAAAGCGAAAATGATTCCTCTACTAAACGCTTTAAGCTCATTTCGCTGGTAAACATATCATCAATGGGCTTCTTTCTGGTAAAAGTTTCCATCAATAAGATTCCATAACTATACACATCACCTCTTGTAGAAACAATTCCTTCAGATCCATACTCTACACACATTAAAACATATCATTTCACATATGATAATCCAAATAAATTAAGTGCAAAGGTCCATATATATGTTACCAAAGCAAAACATTTATGTATTTATGCAAGACTAGAATAATAAAAATAGTACTTGACATCACCTGGTGCCATATACCCAATTGTAGCCATGGTCATTGTTTGCGTGAGAGAAATTCCATCACTTAGGAGTTTGGCGATACCAAAATCAGCAACATGTCCAACCATATCTTCATCTAATAAGACATTGCTCGGCTTCAAATCACAATGAACGATAGGTGTTGAATAACCAAGATGAAGGTATTCAAGTGCCGCTGCCACATCAATCATAATATTTAGCCTTTGTAGCATATTCAAGCAGTGGGTGTTAGAATACAACCAAATCTCTAGGTTCCCCTTAGACATGTATTCCAAAACAAGTGCTTTGAAGTCAATGTTACTACAAACGCTAATGATTTTGACAAGATTTCGATGACGAACGCGTCATAATATCTCGCATTCTATGTCAAAACTTTTGAATGCACCTTCTAGTTCCAAGTTTAGAACTTTTATTGCTACGTATGTACCATCTAAGAGTGTCCCTTTATAAACTGAGCCGAAACTCCCTTCTCCAAGTAAGTTGTTTACACTGAACCCTTCTACTGCTCGTAAAAGTTGTTGGTGGGAAATTCTTCTCCATGTTGATAAAGGCATTGAGTCTTTGCTGTTGGAAAGTTTTGAATTCTTCTTCCCATGGAGTTTTCTTGAGACTAGTATAGCAGATACTACAAGTATTGTTAACCCTAATGTGGGCAGTACATATTTTAGTATACGCACCCCCATTGCCTTTCTTGGTCCAAGAGAAGCTTCTTTGCATGGAGGAACATTCAGTCTAATCACACCACAAAGCGCATCATTCGACATGAATGATTCAGCTGAGAAGTTGACAAATGGTCCTTGTGTTGGAATTTCTCCTCGTAGTTTATTGTATGAGACATTTAGATATTTGAGGTACCGTAGCACTTCTAAGGACTTGGGTATCTCTCCAGATAAGTTGTTACCAACAAGATCTAACAACTCCAAGCTTACTAATCCACCAAAAGATATAGGTATGGCGCCCTCTAATTGATTGACTGCCAAAGAGAGATTGACTAGAGATTGGAGCCCACCAATTGTTTCTGAGATATGACCTGATAGTTGATTTCTTGATAAATTCAACATTGTCAAGACCTTCATATTTCCAATATCTAATGAAAGAGAGCCAGTTAAGGAATTGGACGACAAGTCGACTGCCAAGAGATCTGTCTGCCTCCACAAGCTCGAAGGAATCCTTGAAGTTAATTGGTTGAAGGCTAAGTTGAGAAATCTTAATGAAGTCATATTATTTATGCTTTTAGGAATCTGCCCAGAAAGCTTGTTTCCATCTAAAAATAACTCTCCCAATCTCCCTAAGTAACAAATATCGGACGGGATTGGACCTTTTAGTCTATTATCATAAAGGCGCAAACGTTCGAGCATGCTTAATCCTCCTATTGTAGTTGGAATAGGTCCAGCCAAATCATTTCTGCCCAGGGACATATATGTCAATCTACTTAAATTGCCAATATCAATGGGAATGTTGCCCTTAATATTGCAACTACTGAGATCAAGTTGCTCAAGAAAGGTCGAGAGGTTTCCAATGGAATTAGGAAGGACTCCATTTAGTGGATTCCTAAACAAACACAAAGTATTGAGATATGCGTTGTTCGAAAAAATAGGAGAAAATACTCAATTCTGAAGATTCAATGGTCAAGTTATTGAATCCGAGGTTGAGATACTGGAGGAGCCTTAAATTACCAAGTGTTTTTGGAATTAAGCCAGAGAATGAGTTCCTTGACAAGTAGAGGAAAATGAGCTGTGAAACATTGGAAATAGAGGCTGGAATCATTCCACTAAGTTCATTCCCCCAAAAAAGAAATTGCCCTTAGATTTGGAAGGAAGTGGCCCATATCTGATGGAAGAGTGCCTGAGAGTTGATTTCCTGGCATGCCGAAGTATTGTAATGTTGAGATATTAAATATATCTAGTGGAATTGTGCCAACAAAATTGTTTTTTGCAAAATTCAAAGCCACTGGGTTCTGCAAATTTCTAATTTCACTTGGTATTGCACCTGCAGTCACAATAAATCTATTAAATCAAGATTTTATAACAAATAAAACATACAACTAATAATTAGTTGTAAGAGAACAATCAAGACTTGGAATATATACCATAGAGGCTGATTATAAGGCATGCAACATTAATAATTGGTTGAGCCACACTTGAGTTGATTGCAGTGGTATTGGATCGGAGCCACATACACTCTAGTGGGTGTAGTTTTTACATAATCACAATTTTTTTTTTTTTTTACTTGTGGCACTGACTAGAAGAATATTTTAAGAATCCTTGTTAATATTCTAACCATTGAAATATTTTGATTTTTTCACGAAAAATCATTTAGTTTTAATTGCTTAAAATTAATTCCAATATCTAAAAAAAGGTCCCAACTTCCATAAACCAATTCGTTTTTGCTTCACTAAAAAACTATCAACTTTTTTATTTAAAGATTGCATATATACTAATCCATGGTCATGATATCAACATAGTCGACCAAAACAAGAGTACTAATACATTAAAAGAATTTAGTTGTTGCCTAGGTATAATACTATAAGCTAGCATTGTTAACTTTCATAGGTACACTCGACATTGGGATTTAACAATATTGGAGAATAATAATTCTAATTAAGTTTGCGAATCTAATATCCCTAATGACTTTTTAATGACAAATAATTCAAGGGAAAATTACATATTCCACCATGGGGTGTCACTACGACCTGCTGGTCCAAACTAACCAATTAATTTATTGCTTTCATTTGGAAGTACCTAATTAGAGAAGATCATATATAGAACATGCATATATATGTACTAAATATATCAATGGTGACACAGTGGCATCTTTATTAACAACTAATACATGAAGACGTCACGTACGTACCTTCGAAGTTGTTGTGGCCAAGATATAAATCTGTGAGCTTGGTTAAGTTCCCTATTTCGGGTGATAGTTTTCCTGTGAAATTATTAGACCACAACAACAAAACTTGCAGTTGTTTGCACTTGAACAAAGAGGATGGGAGCTGACTACCTGTGAAACATGGAATTATACTTTAGAAACAAATACTGGAATTTACTTACCGATCATAATTAACAACATAACCTACCAATCAAGACTAAATATATATACCTTCGAAGTTGTTATTGGCAAGGTTTAAAACTATAAGCGCGGTTAAGTTCCCTACTTCCGGTGGTAGTGTACCAGATAGCATATTATAGCCGAGATCAATATATTGCAGTGAAGACATGTTGAACAAAAAGGAGGGCATTGGACCTGAAAACCTGTTTTCTGCAATATCAATTATTTGCAAGGTAGACATCTTGAAGATAGAGGCTGGAATCGTTCCACTAAGTTCATTCCCCCAAAGAGAAATCTCCCTGAGATTTGGAAGGAAGTGGCCCAGATCTGATGGAAGAGTGCCTGAGAGGTGATTTCCTACTATGGCGAAGCATTGTAATGTTGAGATATTGAATTTATCCAGTGGAATTGTACCAACAAAATTGTTATTTTCCAAATTGAAAATCTCCAGATTCTGCAAATTACCAATTTCACTTGGTATTGCTCCTGTAGTCACAATAAATCTATTAAAAAAAGATTTTGTAACAAATAAAACATACAAGACTAAATAATATATATACCTTCGAAGCTGTTATTGGCAAGGTTTAAATGTGTAGGCATGGTTAAGTTTCCTATGTGCGGAGGAATGGTTCCGACAAGATCATTGTCAAAAAGGTTCAAGCCTGTAACCCGATGATGTCTAGAACCACAGGTGACACCGACCCAATTGCAAACTGAAGTACTGGAGGACCAATTTGTTGTCAAAATATGGTGAGGGTCATAAGAAATTTGAGCTTTCAAGGCAAGAAGAGCAGATTGATCTGTGGTAATGTTGAGAATTTTTGCATCAGTAGTTAAACTAGACATGAGAAGCATTGGTAGAAAACAGAGGATGAGGAAACAAGTAGTTTGGTCGGCCATCGTGAGTAGTCTACGTGGAATGAGGTACTGGGAGTTGTGTTGCACTCAATTAAGGAAGAACGAGATCACTGATATTTAAAGAAATTGCAAGTAGCATTCGGAACAATAAGGTGGGGACGCTCTGTCATATTTAGTTGTCATATTCTTTCCACACACAGAATTTTAAAAGAATATTATTACAATGCATGGATTTAAAGTTTATTTGTTTATCAGCTTTTATCTTTTTCTTCTCGTACACGGTGAACACAAATAAGGAATTAGTGTAAAATATTTGTCCTTAAATTCAAATAAGAACTTGAAATAATCTTTTTTCCAACCGTTTTCACATTGTTTTGTATATAGTTTGCCCAAAAAATTGATTTATTTTTCCCCTATACATGATTATCGCCGCTTATATTAACATGCACCACAAGTACCCGTAGCTGACGGCGCCACACTGGGAGAGAAAAATGCCACATATATTGGCCCCAACTAGCTTGCAAATGTATCCCCTGAACAGGGCCGACTCGGCATTAGGCAACAGGCTACCGCCTAAGGCCACGACCTTGAGTAGGCCCCAAAAGAAAAAAAAAAATATTATGACCTTAAAAAATAAACTATAGAAAAAATATTGGCTAGCATAAAAGATGGAAAAGTTTTTGTCTAAAATAAAATCAATCTTAAATGGTGAAATTTGGTAAAAAAATAAAAAACCATTAAATATAGAAGTTTTATTAAAAAATATCTTACTCAAAATGTATAAAATTTTCAAACAATAGTGAAATTGGAATAGAAGTAGCAAAATGATAATAGATTACTCTTGAATATTTTATAAAAAATGATGTTTATTTTCATATTGATGGCCTCATTTGTTTTCATAATGAAGTATGAAAAGAAGTATATATATGGATAAGGGATAATACTCTATTGACAGAAAAATTAGATTTTCTTTCAAATTGTTATAGTACTTATTATAGATATTATTAATCAAAACAATATTAATAATTGTTTTGCATTTAAATATTATTATCATTTTAAAATTAAATCGTCATGTAATTAATGATCGCCTTAGGCCACAAAATATATTGAGCCGTCCTTGCCAATGAATATATACTATTTGAGAAATGATAGTTGCAATTGTAAGTTTGCAAGTGCCGCGCAATCACTTTGTAAAAACTAAATAAATACGAGACTCACATGAAAAGAAAATTAATTTTTTAGTAACAGACCCCACTTTTTCTCAAAGCGACTGTACGATGCTTACGCACTCCACTACTGTATGTAGCATTACTCACCAAGAGGGGGTTGTGAGCCATCTAACCAAGATAGGTCTTTTAACTTGAATAATGACCCGAGAATGTGGAGGGGCATTAAGAATGAGAAATGATATTTTCAGTAAAGAGTGCATAAGTATCCACGCTTCTTTTGAAAAAATATGGATTCATATGAAAAAATTAATTTTTTAATAATATACCCCACTCTTTTTCAAAAGAAGTGGACGGCAGTTGCACAATCTATGACTGTATTGAAATGTTGTTTCAACAAAGCCAAAAGAGCAACAAGCACAGTTACAAGCAAGAGATAAACTGCCGTACTGTTGAGTTTTCGTCTACAGGGATACCAATGGACAGTTTCTAGATAAATATAGAAATTTAGTAGGAAGAGCATGCGTTATGTGTAGGCCTTAACAAATAAAAAAGTGAAAATGATAGGGAATGAAATGAGTATAATGAATGAAAACGAAATGAGTATGATATGATATGAAATGAGTAAAATCTATCTTGTTTGGATATTTTAGAGAAATGAATGGAAAGTAAAATATAATCTTGTTAAGTATTATTTTCCAACATTATTATTAATATACTGAGCAAAAAACATCATCATTAATGTGCCAATATTCCTAAATTTTCTTTTCTAAAATTAATAAATTTTACTTTATTGAGATCAAATTTCACATATCATCTTCAATTGATAATCATTAAGATGGAATTTCAAATATAACTTGTGAGATGATGAGAGCAAAAATCCAAGTCTCGATCCACCCATCACTGCGTTATGTGGAAACATGTTTTCAGCTAGCAAGAGTCAAGACCGACTGAGTAGCTCGACTTTAGGTTGCCGTGCACCAATTAAGGGGTAGAAAATGTAGATAATCCAATGAAAATCAATCATGACTTTGACAAAATGGATTGATCAGAGGGTCTAAAAATCAAGGATATTGGAGTAGGTAGTCTGATGAATTTGACAAAATTAATGGATATGACAGTTAATGCCTTGTATATTACTCCTGCAGGCTGTCACACAAACCCGGCCACCGGCATGTGATCAACTTTAATATATCTTATTATTATCTAATTAGGGATTACACTCAAGCTGTCATGACTACAGCATTATTTACCATGTGGGTCCACATACTATATCTATCTCGATTCAGATTCTAGAAAATATTTGAGCAACAAATCTCTAATTTCCGTAACTTTATTCCAAAATGGGAGTTTATTTACAAACAACTTTGCCAATTATAAAGGTCATCCTTGACCCCGCTTGGCCGGGTTTGTGTGACAACATTTTCTACCCCCTAAAGTCGAGCTTCCCGATCGGTCTTGCTAGCTGAAAAGTGAAACATGTTTCCACGTGTCGGTGACCCTAGTATTGGGCAAATAATCTATTGTCCGGAAGTTAAGCAGCAATGGATGAATCGAGACTTGGATTTTTGCTCTCATATCTCACAAATTAGGACCGTTTGAATTAAGAAACTATCCCATCTCATTTCATTTCATCTTATTATTATAATTTTTTTACATTCTCACACAAAATATAATCAACAATTCAACTTTTTCAAATTCCAATTCAACCTTTTCAAATCTCAAAACAATAATAATATTAAAAAATAATATTTTAACAATATTTTATTTAACTTTCAACTTTCATCTAAAATCATCTCATCTAATCTCACTATCCAAACTATACTTAGTCATCAGCTCGCAATTCTCTACCTGTCCCATTAAACTCATCTTTATGGGAAAATTCCAAAGCCCTCGACTATTTGTATTTGTCATTAAACGATGAGAATTTCATATACCCAAGTGTATGAAAGATAATCCACGCTCAAAATAGGATTTCATATGTCAGTTATTGGTAATTTGGTATTAACTGACGTGCAGAAATAATTACAATCTTCCGTACTTATTTAATCTTAAATAGAAAATGAAATAACTCATTATAAGTGCAAATACTCTTTTATACGAAACTAATTAACTTTATAAAAAAACATACCAATTAACATTGAAAACCTGTGTAAAGCTTTTGTTATCAACCAATAAGCCATTTAAAATGCACCATTTTAAGTTGTCCAATATGAGTGTGATAGCCATCAATATCGCATCATGCTCTTGCACAAATGACTCAAACATCTTACTAATTGATTTGATACTTCCACTAACCCATTTGCATTCAGCCATCAACACACAGTAGCACCAAAATTCTTACTTCAACACCATTACATCCAACAAATTTTCTCAAGTACACAAAATGATATATAAAACATCGACATGATCAAATTAATTACAATTTATTTATCAATCTCCTTGTCTGTTGAAGCACCCATAATCAAAATCTAGCCACTAAAAATAGAGACATCGCATGTAAAATTCTTCTCCTCGCATGATCCAATCACTGAAAAGGGGGGGAGGGGGTGTAAGGGACATGAGAGTTCAAACATTTGTAAAAACATTAGCTTAGTAAATAGAACTCAAAATTTTCCCGTGCATCACTTTGTAATAGAAAATGAATATCTTCTTACAGAATACAATGTAACAAAATAAAATGCAATCTAGTTCTACACAAGGACAGCAACCAAAGTAAACCTGAAATACACTGCAGCACTCAAGAGATGCATAAAGCTGATAAAGCATGCTGCAGTAGATGGAAAGAAAAAGATAGCAGCAGTAGCAAAAAGGAGATAAGAGATGGCATAGAAAAGAAGAACCTCAGCTAAGGAAATGGATGGCTGCACATGAAGAAGTATGAGGGACACGATGCATAAAGCTGCCTCTACCATACTGTCCATAAAAGTTCTAAATTGATGCTTGTAATTATGTAGATAATCAAAAGTTAGTTTTTCAGTAGCTTTTTATTTTTCTGCCTTTTGTAATGTATATATATGACCTTTGTATAATCAAAAGGATCAATAAGAATTAGTTTCTCCCTAGTTTCTTCTCATTTTCACTTTCTGTTCTTAATAGTTTCTAACATGGTATCAGAGAAAGAGTAATTTCCTGCAATATCTTCTCGATTTCTTATCATCTTTCATTAAACCTATGGCCTCCTCATCTTCCTCTTCTTCTTCTCCTACAGAAGATCCAAATAGCCCTTTTTTTCTTCCATCACAGTGACAATGCAAACACTGTCATTGTTTCACCACCCTTGATTGGCTCCAACTACATTTCTTGGAGCAGATCTTTCCTTCTCTCCATTTCAATCAAGAATAAGTCAGGTTTCTTGTATGGCACCATCTCCACTCCTGACCTTGCAGATCCTTCTTATGTATCTTGGTTACGATGCAACAACATCCTGCTTGCTTGGATTTTAAATTCAGTTTCCAAGGACATAGCCTCTAATGTGTTCTTCATGACTTCAATTAAACAAGTATGGGATAAACTCAAAGAGCGTTTTGCACAGCCTGATGAAGCTAGGATATATCACCTTCAACACAAACTCAGTGGCATAGTTCAAGGGCATCTTTATGTAAGTGACTACTTTTCCCAACTTAATGCCATTTGGCAAGAACTGCATAGCTATACACCACTTCTTTGTTGCTCTTGTGGTTTATGTAGATGTGATGCTTTAAAGAATATTGGTGAAGTTTAGCAAAGGGACTATGTTTTCAAATTTTTAATGGGTTTAAATGATAGCTATGATGCTGTTAGAGGGAAAATTATCTTGTTGAGCCCCNGTGTAAGGGACATGAGAGTTCAAACATTTGTAAAAACATTAGCTTAGTAAATAGAACTCAAAATTTTCCCGTGCATCACTTTGTAATAGAAAATGAATATCTTCTTACAGAATACAATGTAACAAAATAAAATGCAATCTAGTTCTACACAAGGACAGCAACCAAAATAAACCTGAAATACACTGCAGCACTCAAGAGATGCATAAAGCTGATAAAGCATGCTGCAGTAGATGGAAAGAAAAAGATAGCAGCAGCAGCAAAAAGGAGACAAGAGATGGCATAGAAAAGAAGAACCTCAGCTAAGGAAATGGATGGCTGCACATGAAGAAGTATGAGGGACACGATGCATAAAGCTGCCTCTACCATACTGTCCATAAAAGTTGTAAATTGATGCTTGTAATTATGTAGATAATCAAAAGTTAGTTTTTCAGTAGCTTTTTATTTTTCTGCCTTTTGTAATGTATATATATGACCTTTGTATAATCAAAAGGATCAATAAGAATTAGTTTCTCCCTAGTTTCTTCTCATTTTCACTTTCTGTTCTTAATAGTTTCTAACATGGTATCAGAGAAAGAGTAATTTCCTGCAATATCTTCTCGATTTCTTATCATCTTTCATTAAACCTATGGCCTCCTCATCTTCCTCTTCTTCTTCTCCTACAGAAGATCCAAATAGCCCTTTTTTTCTTGCATCACAGTGACAATGCAAACACTGTCATTGTTTCACCACCCTTGATTGGCTCCAACTACATTTCTTGGAGCAGATCTTTCCTTCTCTCCATTTCAATCAAGAATAAGTCAGGTTTCTTGTATGGCACCATCTCCACTCCTGACCTTGCAGATCCTTCTTATGTATCTTGTTACGATGCAACAACATCCTGCTTGCTTGGATTTTAAATTCAGTTTCCAAGGACATAGCCTCTAATGTGTTCTTCATGACTTCAATTAAACAAGTATGGGATAAACTCAAAGAGCGTTTTGCACAGCCTGATGAAGCTAGGATATATCACCTTCAACACAAACTCAGTGGCATAGTTCAAGGGCATCTTTATGTAAGTGACTACTTTTCCCAACTTAATGCCATTTGGCAAGAACTGCATAGCTATACACCACTTCTTTGTTGCTCTTGTGGTTTATGTAGATGTGATGCTTTAAAGAATATTGGTGAAGTTTAGCAAAGGGACTATGTTTTCAAATTTTTAATGGGTTTAAATGATAGCTATGATGCTGTTAGAGGGAAAATTATCTTGTTGAGCCCCTTGCCTTCTCTAGAAAAGACCTTCTCACTTATTTTACAAGAAGAGAGGCAAAGGCAAGCAAGAAACATACATGTTCTTACCACAGAACCATCTGCCTTGCTTGCTTATCAAAATTTCTCGAAGAAAAAGGAGAAAATAAATTTGGTTTGTGGACATTGTGGGAAGATGGGACACATAAAGGAGAAATGCTACAAACTAATAGGGTTTCCACCCACTTTCAAATTCACCAAATCTAAGTTTGGAAATGGTTTTAGAAAACCTACTGCTTACTCTGCAAACTAGGTTGCTCTTGATGGTTCCATTGTGGATCCAACTGTTGCTACAGGCCATGCATCTCCTACACCAAGTACTTCTCAATTAAACCTCTCTCAACCACAAGCACAACACCTCGTGGCTCTTGTCAATGCTCAATTCCCTCAGCTGAGCTCAGGACACAATAAACCACTCCTGCCACCACCTGTGCATCCCTCACCGATTATCTCAGAACCTGCCCCTTCAACAACATCTCACTCCAATCTAGCAAGTAATCACCACTATTTTTCCAGTCCTAGCATCTCTCATAACCTCTCTCTTTTCAATGTCACAAGTCATGATAAATTCACTGCTCTTTCACAAGATTAGCATGATACCTTTCATAACTCACCATGGATCATGGACACAGGAGCCACTGATCACATGACGTGCTCCACCTCATTTTTTACTAATTCTTCATGCTGCATTCAAGCCTTTGTACAACTTCCAAATGGTACAAAAGCTCAAGTCACACACATAGGCATTGTTAAACTTTTAGACTCTCTCCTTCTTACTAATGTCCTATGTGTTCCCTCATTTGCTGTCAATCTCATCTCAGTTAGTGAACTTACTCAAAGGCCAGACACTTGTCTATTTTTCTTAAATAATCTTTGTTTCATTCATGTCCTCTCTTCATGGATGATGATTGGACTTGCTAAAGTCCATGCTGATATCTATTACCTGTTGTCTTCACGACTAGACAACACCAATATTCCATCTTCAAGCCCATCTAGTCTAACTCGAGTCAACCAAGTTACTGTACATCAAGATTTTGACTTATGGCACTGCAGATTAGGACATTTATCCTCTCAAAGAATGAATTCAATTCATTCTAATGTACCTAATGTAAAGTCCAAAGATAAATCTCATTATACAGTTTGTCATTTGGCTAAACATAAACAACTTTCATTCCTTTCAGGTATTTCAAGTAGTTCATTTCCTTTTGATTTAATCCATTGTCATATATGGGATCCATACTCCCATGCTTCCCTTCAAGGATTTCATTATTTTTTAACCATTGTGGATGATTATTCTAGAGTTACTTGGGTTTTCCTAATGAGACTAAAATCAGACACAAGATCTCTCCTGCAATCTTTCTTCCATCTCGTACAAACCCAATTCAACAAAAACATTAAGCAAATCAAAACTGACAATGGACTTGAATTTGCTATGACTGATTTTTACAAAAAAATATGGCATCATTCATCAAACATCATGTGTGTATACCCCTCAACAAAATGGTGTTGTTGAGAGAAAACACCAACATCTCTTGAATGTTGTCTGAGCCCTTCTATTTCAAGCATCATTGCCAATCCAATTTTGGGGAGATGCTATCTTAACAGCAGCCTATATCATTAACAGAATCCCCACACCTCTCCTCTCCAATAAATCTCCATATGAGTTATTTTTCTCATCACCACCTTCATATTCTCACCTTAGGGTCTTTGGCTGTCTATCTTATGCTAGCACTCTCAAACACAACAGAACCAAATTTGAACATAAAGCTAAACCTTACATTTTCTTAGGATATCCTGCTAATGTCAAAGGTTATAAGCTGTATGACATTGAATCTCACTCTACCTTCATCTCTCGAAATGTCATTTTTCATGAATCCATTTTCCCCTTCAAATTTGGTTCCCCTTCAGACAATGACCTGCCCTCCTTCCCAAATAACCTGGTCCTTCCTCCTGCACCACCAGATGACATCTTCTCCTTTCCCCAAACTTCTCAAACTCTCACTCAATCACACACTTCTTCACCAGCTGATGAAGAACCTTCTTCACTAGCTGAGCCCTCCACCCTTCCCTTACCTATTGCTCCCACACTTCCTTCACCTGCCCCCTCACCTCATCCTGACCCTTTCCCTCTTCGAACGTCCACCAAAAATAAGAACCAACCTGTTTATCTTCATCAATATCATTGCCAACTTGCAGCATCTCAACCCTTCCTTCCCTCCTCCACAATCCATCCACTTCATGATTACATAACTTACAAAAATCTCTCTCCCTCTCACCAATCATTTTCTGTTTCACTTTCATTACTTCATGAACCCCAGTCCTATAATGAAACTGGGCTTAAGCATTGGCAAGATACCATGAAAGCTGAACTCCATGCTCTAGAAGAAAACAATGCATGGATTGTCACCACCTTACCCCCCAACAAAACTGCAATTGGTTGCAGATATGTTTATAAGACCAAGCTGAAATCAGATGGATCTTTTGAAAGGCACAAAGCCAGACTTGTGGCCAAAGGCTACACTAAAAAAGAAGGCTTTGACTTCCAATAGACCTTTAGTCCAGTTGAAAAGCTCACCACAGTTCGAGTTTTCCTTGCCATAGCAGCCATTAAAAACTGGTCCCTCACTCAAATGGATATTCACAATGCCTTTCTACATGGAGGCCTTGATGAGGACATTTATATGCAATTACCTCCAGGCTATCACATCAAGAGCAAGTAGATTGAGGGGGAGAACTTGGTATGCAAATTAAATAAGTCTCTCTATGGACTTAAGCAAGCATCTAGGCAATGGTTCTCAAAGTTTTCAAATTCACTCACTGACATTGGATTTCATCAATCAAAATCTGACTACTCTTTGTTCACTAAGGTCAGTCCCAATGGATTTATAACACTCTTAGTCTATGTAGGTGACATCATAGTTGGTAGTAACTCTCAAGAAGAAGTTGATTCACTCAAATCTTACCTTCACAGCAAGTTCAAAATTAAGGACCTTGGACCCCTCAAGTATTTCCTAGGATTGGAAGTTGCTAAGTCCTCACTTGGAATTAACCTTTGTCAAAGGAAGTACACCCTCGAGATATTAAAAGATTCAGGTCTACTTGGCATAAAGACAATTTCCACACCTATAGAACTGAACCATAAATTGAGCCACACCACAGAAGAAATCTTCCAAGATCCTACAGCTTATAGAAGACTCATTGGAAGGTTAATTTAGTTAACCATCACCAGACCCAACATCACCTATGCTGTAAGTGTTCTAAGTCAGTTCATGGACAGACCCTCACAATCTCATTTGCACTCAGCCTATAGGATTCTCAAGTACCTCAAAGGATCCATAGGTCAAGGCATTTTCTTATCATCCAAATTAGCTTTACATCTAAGGGCCTATAGTGATTCTGATTGGGCTGTCTGTCCCCAAGACAAGAAGATCTGTCACAGGGTTCTGTATATTCATTGGAGACTCACTAATAAGCTGGAAATCTAAGAAGCAAGCAGCAGTTTCTAGATCTTCAGCTTAGGCATAATATAGGACACTAGCATCTACAAGTTGTGAGATCATGTGGCTTCTCGATTTGCTAAAGGAATTTAATGTTGACCATGCACAATCTGCTTCCCTCTTATGTGATAACCAAGCAGCCATCCACATGACAAAGAATCCAATTTTTCATGAAATGACCAAGCATATAGAACTAAATTGCCATTTTGTTAGAGAAAAAGTCTTGGCTAGTATTATCACCCCAATGCATGTGTCCTCAAAATTTCAATTGGAAGATATTTTCACTAAGGCCTTACCAACTTCTACATTTCAGTTCTTATTATCTAAGATGGGAATTGTTAACATTTATGCCCATCTTGAAGAGGCGTCTTACAGAATACAATGTAACAAAATAAAATGCAATCTAGTTCTACACAAGGACAGCAGCCAAAGCATACCTGAAATACACTGCAGCACTCAAGAGATGCATAAAGCTAATAAAACATGTTGCAGTACATGGAAAGAAAAAGATAGCAGCAATAGCAAAATGGAGACAAGAGATGGCACAGAAAAGAAGAACCTCAGCTAAGGAAATGCATGGTTGCACACAAAGAAGTATGAGGGACCGATGCATAAAGTTGCCTCTACCATACCGTCCATAAAAGTCCTAAATTGATGCTTGTAATTGTGTAGATAATCAAAAGTTAGTTTTTTAGTAGCTTTTTACTTTTCTGCCTTTTGTAATTTATATATATGACCTTAGTTTCTCATTAGTTTCTTCTCATTTTCACTTTTTATTCTTAACAGTTTCTAACATCTCTTAACATCTTAGACAATATTGGGTCATTTCGTTTTCTTATATCCTAGCTACCGATCGATAGGATGGTCCCAATTCAAGATTCAGGCATGTTAGTATGATAGGGTTCTTCAAACATGAGTTGAAGGGTCATGATAGTTGAAACAAATGGTATGTGGCCGGGATTAGAAAAGAGAAGTGAGATAATTATGTATCAGGTGGCATAACTGGATTGTGAGATTTTAGAAAATATTTGTGAGTGTTGAGATTATATAAAAGTAATCATATAATATAACGTACCACATTAAATCGCGTTTGTTTATTGATTTACTTTTGATAAGATCTTTTTATGACTAAAACATTTATCTTTTAAAAATAAAAAATAAAAAATAAAAAAAAACATGGCTACTACTCCCGCCTTGCCAAACCTTTCGCGGCAATTTGTGCCAGAAACGGATGCTTCAGACAAGGGCATGCATTAGGGCTATGTTGGCCTAAAATGAGTTTTTCCTTGAGCAAGGAGTTGTATCTCGGCAGCAACTAAAATCAGTCTCAAAGTTGTTGGGCTACGGGTATGAAATAATGTATAGGCCAGGGAGGGCTAACTTAGCAGCGGGATGCCTTATCACGTCGACCAAGCAACCATTCCAATACGGACATGGTTGCTGCTAATAATGGTGAAGAAACAACACTACAACCTATCTAACAGCCTCAATTTCATAAATGGGCTGATCTTATAAGGAAGGCCAACCAAGAAGACCCTTTCTATTTGGAGCTCCAGAAAAAAATCCAAGCACAACCAAGAAAGTATCATAATTTTTAAAAGAAAAATGAATTGCCTTTTCTTTTTCTTTTTTATAATGGTAGAGTCGTAATACCGTCGTCTTCTTCCTTGAGGATCAATTTTTGCAAGAATTTCACTGCTCAAAATTTGGTGGCCATTTGACGGTGCTGATAAGAACATACAAGAAAATAGCTGAGTGGTTTTATTGGGAAGGAATGAAGCGTCAAGACCGTTGTTCGAAAATGTGTAGTGGAATGTGATGCTTGTCAACGGAAGAAAAGCAAATATGCCAAGCCAGTAGCTGAAGTTTTTGTAACGACTGTAGTAAAGCTTAGTGAGATTCTCAAGGCTATCATGATGATCAATAATGGAGACCCAGTTTTTCTAAGCCATTTTTGGAAACAAGTTTTCAGGTTAAAGGGGACAAAGCTTTGTTGTGAAATGTTGTGCAAACACACACCAACGAGGATATATGGCCTTAGAATATGCTTTATATGGGAATTTAACATATAAACCAGATTATATACTTTTGATTCTATTATCAACTTGCTAATAGAATTATCTTTATGTGAAGAGGAACTTGTTGACTGAAAGAACAAAATGAATTATCTCAACCCGATGATCATTTTGTTTGCCTTCTCAACTGGGTAAGTTAGAAGATCTCTTCTTGTTGTTCTGATGGTTGAAACTAATAGCATAATTTGGAAACCTGTTTTGTCTGTTGGTCGACTTACGACATTGTTCTCTTTACTCTTTAGCAACTTTTTTATTGAAAATTTGACCCGAATACAATGATAACTTTGAAGCCTACAATCCCAAGAAATATCAGGAAAGATCAGGCTTGACAGATATTCCATTGTCTTCTGAATCTAGTTTTATTTGATTTCCAAACATAAGTGATTCGACCACCAAATCATGATAACGAACACAATATGGTAAAGGCCCGTTGAAGAATTGTCCAACACATTTAATATGAATCATTTGACGTCTTTTGAGAAATAGAGAAAATACAACTAACCTGCATAAATCACATCATTGACATTCGCATAAGTATTTTAATTTTTTTTTCCAGTGAAGAAAATAAAGCTTAGGTTGAGATTCTCCACCATTTGATCAAATTCTTGTATAGTAGACATAAATCTAGCAGAGTAATGGCTTCCTTAGACTGACTGCTTTTTTGCATGATATAACAATGGTGATTTTGAAGAGACTTGGGTACAAAATGGCAAGAATTCATGCTGCTCTGTTCTTATTTCCAAGTAACTGTATGTACAGAAAAAGGTAAGATTTCATACACACTTGGAACCACCCTCACCCTTCCCTAATTTGCAGTAAGCATGTCTATAGACAATGATATATACAAACATCACAATTTAAAAAACAAAGAAAAGAAAACAGAAAACTCTTCTCCCATTATGCCACAAGAGTGGAAACAATGATTTTGCTTGCCTCCATTGCTTTGAATATGATTTCAAAAGCCATTGGATGCTAATGATATTAACTCCAATCATCGGCTGCAACATGACAAACTAATTACCATAAAAAAGTCTCATTTTAGGAGAGTCCCAATTTACTGTAAATATTACCATATGGAAAGCCACAAACATGAAATCAATAGCTATAAACTAACTTTATTCTCTCACATGATTATCGTCCACTAATATCTTTGATAAAGTTCAATTTGATCTTGTTGAGTGTAGCTAGAACATTTTCTATACCAATCCTCTGTTCAGGCGAGTCGGCACAACAACGCAAAGCCAATCCCATGGTGGATAGCAAACACTCCTCCATTGCAGCATAATCATTTTCGTTACTTAACAAATTGGCGTCAACAACTTCAAGTATAGAAGGCTAATGAATCTTGTACCAAACTCTTAGCCTTCTGCATTCGCAATCCATATATAGTCTTATTCAGTATTCCTGCTATAAAATTATTCTAAACATGATACACTTGGGAGTTATCTGCATTTCGTAACAGCTCAAAAAATGGTATTGCATGACTAGAGCAATTATCAACTTGCTAATAGAATGATCTTTCTGTGAAGAGGATACAAGGCGCCCAAATATGCATTATATGGGAATTTAACATACATACCAGATTATTTATTTTTGGTATTGTTGCATTGGAACCTGTTGCCTGGAAGAACAACATGAATTTATCGACCCGATGATAATTTTTTTTGCCTTCTTAATTGGGTAAGTTAGAAGATCTCTTCTTGTTGTTCTGATGGTTGAAACTAATAGCATAATTTGGGAACCTGTAGGCCATTTACATAAGAGTTTCAATCTGCGCTTTAATTCAACTCCATTGAAATAAAATAACAGACTTAGTTCTGATTAAATTATTCAAAGTGCTTGGCATTCCTTATGTACTTCTGTTTTTTTGGCTAGAGAGGAGTCCTTAATTGGTAATGATACAATATGAAATGGATGGACTCAGTTTGCATTGAAATCAAAATAACATAAATTGTGTCTTTCTTCCATTTTCTTCTCTATTTTTATATAGGCACACTAATCCATAACTTGCTCTTCGATCTACCATGGCAGCAGTTGTAAGCATGCTTGAAGCCTTGAAGGCCGAATTTTTGTTCATGAGTTGATTATGGATGCTTGGTTTGGTTTAAAAAACATTTGAAATCATTTCATCCAATCTCATCTTAACATTCAAACACCATTCAAACACAAATATTTTTCAATATCAACTTTTCAACTTTTTTATCTAATCATTACCTAATCATTACAACTTTTCCAAACTTTCAAACAAAACACAAAAAATAATTTAACTTTTTTAAATTCCAAAGCAAAAATAATACTAAAAAACTATATTCTAACCCCTTTTAACTTTATAATTTTTTTATTCAACTTTTTTTTTCTCCTCTCCTAAAATCCCATAAAAATCTTAACTTAAATAATTTCACTACTATTTACAAATTATCTCACTACTATTTATTGATTTTTTCATTTCATTTCATTTTATTTATAGAGACGAATTGAGTTTTAGGGTTCAAGAGATTTTAGATCCCAAGACAAAGCTCAAGTGAAACTCGGGTTGTTTGGGTTGAGAGAGCCTCTCAACTCATCTGATCTCATCTCATATAATCATTACAACTTTTTCAAATTCTCACATAAAATATAATAAACAATTCAACTTTTTCAAATCTCAAAACAAAAATAATATTTTATTCAACTTTCAACTTTCGTATCATCTCAACTCACTATTCAAAACTCGCTCAAAGTGAGATTCCTAGAAACATTTATAATTAAATTCATAAAAAGTAGCAATAAAATCTCAAAGAAAATAAGGAAAATAGCTGTAATACCTAATAAATTTTAGGAAACCATCCAAAAATAACTCATTATACTCCAATAAGAAAGTATAACCGTACCACACATATGGCCTGGTCAGGAACCCTTTACACAACATATTATTATCCAAATAAATGGTTAGATTATCCACAAAATTGATAACATGAGATGAATCGAACTTGAGAAATATGACTTTTGAAAATACTGAACCAACATATCAGAGTTTACAATAAATGCTTGGTTAAGTTCCAAATGTGAACGCTGAGGTACTGGGTTGTGATGTGGTTATGATGTTCTAGTTATGATATACAGAATAGAATACCATATGTATGATATTATTCATGTGTATGAAAATGTTGGGTTGTGAAATTATGTTGTTAGTACGGAGTTTTGTGGAGATGGTTGAGCTGTGTTTGAAATATAGGTCTTCACATTGCAATTAACTTATTGAATTAGACTTTATTTGAATTGAATTGAGTTAAATTAACATTCTTGTAGAAACGCAAAAGTTGTAGAGTTGCGCATAAACCAAAATAGTAGAAATTGATAGTCTTATAGTTATTGGAATATCATACATATGGCATTCTATTTTGTACATCATAACCAGATCATCATAACCACATCACAATGCAAAAGTTGTAGAGTTGGGCATAAACCAAATGTTATTAAACCAAAACCAGTATACTTCTTATAAAAAACCAGTGACAAAAAATGCACGCAAGGGACAGTTCTTACAATTGGAGTAGCCATCCTCCTGTAAAATGTGTGGTTTCTATCAAACGAAATTCTTTCAAAAATAGATATGCAATTAATTTTACACCAAAAACCAATATCTAAGCATCCATATTCCATTCACCCTTATATTATATTCACTTTACTGCAACAACTGTTTATCATTTTCCTCAATTTAGTATCATCCATATATTCCATTCCTAAATCATACTTCTAATTGATTGCTCTGTCCCCTATCTCTGAGACTTCATCTCACCTTCCATCTCCTTAATTTACAATATTGATAAAAGAATGCACTTTTGAAGCCACCTTACAAACTAGAAACTTTTTCTTTTCCGTGAGCATTTTCCAACATTTGCAGAATGGCTACAAATTAATATTGACATGTGTATACGATCCACAAAGACTATTATCTCAGCAGTAACCCACTCAAACTCCACATGACTGTCCATAAAGCTACATTATACCAGAAAAGGAAATAATGCCTACACTAGGTTGTATATTGTTCACACTCAAAGTCTTATGTGCTTTGAAGTAGGAACAATAGCAAAAAAATACAGACTCTGCAAGTCCTGGGCACGCAAACTTCATATTGAATGCAGAATAATGAACTATTTAGAATGGGATTTAAGAAAAAACAAAAAACCAAGTACAATAAGGAATTCAACAATGAGAGAAAGAGCATACTGAGCATCTTCTGCAACGGAAATTCATCACTGTATTCTTCGTAGGAAAATTTGCTACAACTACAGGTTCAAGACCATGTAAGCCTCGCTCAAGCTGTTCCTGGGAAAAAAGATTAAAAATGGTAAGTGCATGGACAAAGCAAAGCATCATGTTGAACATAATTGCACTGCTATAAATGAAATGAATCGTACAAGACAGTACAAACTGGAGTTGCAATTGATTTATCTCAAATAAAGAAACTATTTTATTTTTCTCTTTTGGATTAAGTCACATATAGAAACTCAATAATCCAAACTACAATAGACCTAATTTTGTTACTCATTTACCCTTACATTTTTAATTAGGCCTAATAAGACTTTGATGGCTGTAATATGTATCATACGTAGGAATCAGTACTCCTTTATCTTCCTTATTACAAATAGTTTCATGAGGTATGTATGCTTTGGCAATTACAAGATTTTGGAGAATGGTTTGTTGCTATAGTTACTCATAGGCGCTGACTTATCTCATGATTTGCGAGACCAATCATGTTTTGAGTTATTGGAAATAAACTATTCCTTTCCCAGTATTAAACAGTGCAGCGTAGTTGAGATTAACAGCTGCTTCTGTAATTCATGTATCTTCATCATCTTCAATTTTCTACTCTTTACATGCCATGAGAAAGTGGAGATTAATTTGTTGCATCAAGGATCAACACCTGGAAAACCAGTTCATATTTCAGATTTCAGTGCAATGTAACATTTGCACACCAATGAAAAATTGGGGAACAATCGAAAACGTTAGAATGAAAGCAAACCCTGCTTGGTTTTCTGGTTCTTAGCAACACATGAGTGATAGATCTGATTTATGAAACTAAACATCTTACCAAGAAGTATGAAGAGGAAATTGCTTACCTTGCAACATACGGGACAGGTCTCACTTCTCTGCATCCATTCGTATCTAAAACTAAGGTGGTAATGATGAGAACATTGGGTTAACAGAAAAGCATGGTAAGA
This sequence comes from Pterocarya stenoptera, assembly GCA_003123785.1. Taxonomy (NCBI): domain Eukaryota; kingdom Viridiplantae; phylum Streptophyta; class Magnoliopsida; order Fagales; family Juglandaceae; genus Pterocarya; species Pterocarya stenoptera. The sequence continues at coordinate 107,906 of QEOT01003335.1, read as the reverse complement.
GTCACGGTGAAAATGAGAGTAGCAGAACTTTTTCTTTTTCGTACAACTATTTCTATCTTCTAGCTAGATGACACAGATCATATCGTGCTCAGAAATTGGACAAAGAAATCAGTATAAACTGACCACTTGTTCTCACATAATCCACCTTGCCAGATTAAGGTACTGGATCCGAAAAAGAAAAAACAGGTTACCTTCAAGACATATAGGGCAGATATCTTCGTGATCTTCTAGTAATGCACGGTCATGGAGGTCTCCAGCTTTCCTATTTTCCAATGAGAACTTCAGTGAGGATCTCTTGAAAGTTCTTCTCCAGTGTGAGTACTAGAACTGAGCTCTGAATGAATGCTCAAATCACCTTTTTACCTTTATTAAGTCCTTTGACCATGAAGCCCGCCATAACATCCTCAAAAAACTATCACGTATGATCACCACATTCAACTACAAGAACCAATTTTCTTGTTTTGCACACATTATTCTGTTGATAAACCTTTCACAACCTCCCCCAATAAATCCTTCAGAAAATTGGAAAAAACACCCACCAGGTTCACAGGTGGCTAGAAAGACATTCGTTAACCCAACATAACCCAAGCAAAGGGATCGTTTTTTAAAAAATATCTGTCATTTAAGAATATGAAATTAATATAACTCATAATAAATTAATTCGAATCGAACTCACTGTCTATTAAAATAAAAATTAACTAAATGATACTTCAACATTCAATAATCGTCGTTCAACTTAACTCGATCGACCGACTATAGGTCAAGTCGTGTCTCTCTAGCATGGAAGGACCTCACGAAGCAAAGCTTCCACACTTTGAAATTTTCCCAGACAAATCATTAATATGGGACAGGTGCAAGAACTGCAAATGATGTTTGGAATAAGGCCATGAAAGCTGTGAAATGAGAGAGATTTCAAGTCCTTGATGATCGGTCATCCATCACTCCAATGCATGCATGGCAAATTTGTGACAAAATTTGTGTAAAGGGTTGTAAAACAGATTGTGTGTATATTAACTGTGACATAAGCCCTGCTGCTTCATAACGAACAACCTTAGACGACATGCGTAGTCAAATCGTTGCAAATTGAGGTTATTTTAATTCAGGTTTTGATTCTTGTTTAGCTATTTTGTTATGCAATGATTAGGCTTTTGCATTTTCAGATAAAATTCTCAAAGTTTTGGGATTTTTGTAGCATTACTCCAGAATAGAATATATGTAGCTCACGGCACTGAATATTATTAGTACTCAAGTAATATTAATTTCAACATTAAATACAATGTGGACCACATATAATATTTATTTCATTCAAATTGTAGAAAATATTTGAGTAACAATCTCTGTTCGCCATAACTTTATTCCAAAATGTCAATTTCTTTACAAACAAAATTGCCAAATGGACCCATTCCAAAAATAGTAGGGCATTTCGATAGCATCTATTGCCACATTTTCTTGTCCTGAATACATTTTTTTTTTTAAATCACTCTAGTCCTTCTAGATTTCTCTTATAATGTATTTGGAAATCTAAATACTTATACAAGATATGATATATACCACACTTTTATTTCATTTTGATCGGGTTGTATTGATGTGATATTGTCTATCGACCATTAGATCAACTCTGTTTTTAACAATAATAAATTATGTTATTGATTGATAACCCTAGATCTTCGTTATGCTTAGGAGACAAAAAACCAAATAAAGAAATCAATCTCACTCGGCTGAAGATAATCACTATATAAGTTCAGGTATATGATCAATATATTCCAACTGTAAATTAAACTTGACTTGAATGCATCTTTCTGGAGTGACAACGTCTTTAGAGCCTGGCATCTTAAGAGCATTGACATTGGATTGATTAAAGCCATCTCCGCCATAACCCCATATTGGATTAGCATTTAGATTAGTCAAAATAATAATATAATATTTTTTTTTATAATTATATTTATAATTTATTTTTTTCATATTTTACAATTATACTAACTGTATGTTAATTAATAATTTAATCTGCTACTTAAAAGAAAACAGGATACAAGGAACTCATCAACCAATCTGAAATCTCATTAAATAAAATAGTCTCGCACTTGCAACAACAATGATTAATCACTACACTCTTAACATTTTCCATACATGGATATTCAAAATGAAAAAGTTATACATAGCAATCCGCCAATCAGTGCGTCAAAACAAAGATGATAAATGAGATCTACACCTCTTCAGTAAAAGCACCACCTTTGCAAACCCAACAGTTCTGTGCCGAGACATGGAAATCAGAGCGCAATAAGCTTTTCACCAAAGGAAGAAAACCAGTGCAGGGAGAGAGAGAGAGTGCATGGTCAGTTGAATGTTTCCTCAAACTCTCGCAACAAACCTTATTTAAGGATGCGATTCTTGCAAAAGATTCATATGTAAATTGTTTTTGGATACAAACAGCAGAGAATTAAGTACGTTAGATAACTTACACCATAGAAGGAGACAACTTCATCAGAGAGTAAACTAGAACCAAATTTCTTAGCTAAATCACCAATGCAGATGTGAGTATCCTCCATATGGTCGCGACCCCCATATGAGACCACACTCCCGACCGAAGGGAAGGGATAAAATCTTAACAGGTTCTGTTTTCTGTCCACAGCTACAGCATCCTCACAAATGCTTTCCAGCTGAATGAACCTCATAAACATGAAATTATGATAAGAGGATGAGATGAACAATAAGCATAAAACAAAAAGGAAAAAAAGAGACTTCTTGGAAAGTATTCTGCTTCTTTCAAAGGTAAAAAATAGACTTCTAGGGAGCTCGAGAAAGAGACTTCTTGTATATATAAGGTCTCCTTTTGCTAGTGATTCGAAGTTTGAAGAATTTCTAGCACTTTTTCCTTTTGCTAGGTTGGTGGATCGTGGATCTCTTGTTACTTCCTGTATTTTGGTGATCAGTATTACTCTTTTCTTCAAACTAAAATCCTAATTGTAGATTTTAGTGATCATTATTACTCTTTTCCAGAGAAGGTATGTGTAATGAGATAAAAGCATCTGGTCCATATAATTGTGAAGCATATGCTCTTTTAAACTCGTGGCACTGATAACCATTTGGAAAAAAAATGTTAGATAATTGAACCTTTGGAAGAAGCAGAACAGTTTCCATTGCATTGCGTCAGAGTTCTTTATACTAACCTTCATTGGTGTTGGAATTATACATCAACACTCAATTAATTCAAAAGCTCGCAGAGACCTCCCCCAGGAAAATAACTATCACATACCTCCCCCTCTTGTTTTGTAAATGTCATACTATCCTTACTACAGGTTAATAAACTAAAGTTTTGTTGTAGGTAATCCAAATCATTGACTGAAATAGAGCGCTTTGACAAACTCAGATTTATTGAATGAAGCTATTCAAAATATTTTATGTTATAAAATTAAAACAAAAATAAAAACAGACAAAAAGAGATTCATTGAATGAAGCCAAACTAGAAATACAGCAGAGTACCAACCGGTAAAGTTCCATAAAAATTTTAGGTGGTATAATATCTATTGTATAGAAATTAATGAAACCAGCTAAGTTTTATGAAGTGTTGAGCCATAAACATGAATTTATACTCACACAGTCCCAAATACTTTCAAATAGATGTCCAATAAGTCACCTTTCAAAGACGAATAACCAGGCAAAAAAATCCAGTAGGAATAATCCCATGAACAAAATCCCATTTGGAAAGGGGAAAAATAAGGGGGGGCAAAAGACGCAAAAGGAAAACCATTATCAATCATTAATCACATGGAGAAACAAATGCTCAGAACCCAATTTCAATTAAACGGATCTTCCACTAAAACAAAATTGAGACGAACCCAGAACAAGTAAATGATAAAGGAATTGGATTTCTTACAGGAGACCAGACTCTGAATCTCCTAGTCAACTTTCTCTACATCCTTCACACACATGATGATAAAGATGGTAGTGGCGGTGGTTGTGGTTCAACTTCTTACAGCAAGAGCACTACGCTTATGAAAAGTAACACACACAGATGGAATAAGAGAAATATGTTTTCGTGGGAGAAGATTCTTAGGAATATGTTGGGAGCGATGGGGGGCTATGATTATAGTAGTTGTAATCTTACACAGAGAGAGAGAGAGAGAGAGATAAGTCAAATTATAGATTTTTTTTTTTTTTTATGAAAGCGTGGCTGATAATCAGTCTGTTAATTACGATGAAGAGCTAGACGAGACAACTATTGAGCGAGCCACTCTGCTTCCCAAATTGAAGAATATTCCAGTTGCCTCTCCAGACGTTTCCTCATCATACGGCATCTCCACAACACCTGCAAAGGACAACAACTCCACCACGACTGCCACTACCTTGGAATCATCTGGAATAACTTAAGGTAGGTTTGGGGGGTGAGATGAGAATTTTATATTTTGTTTTAGAGTTTAAAATATTATTTTTTAGTTTTGAAATTTGAAAAAGTTGAATTGGGATTTGAAAAATGTGAATTGGGATTTAAAAAAGTTGAATTGTTTATTATATTTTGTATGGAGATTTGAAAAATGTGTAATGATGAATTGAGATGAGATGAGAATTCTTGTGCCCCAAACCAACCCTTAGAATAGCCTTGATACGTGACCTATTGGCACGTTTGTAATTATCTTGGTTTGTTTATAATACTCTGGCATTTGTTGTAACAGACTCTGCTGCAAATGGTAGTGCAGCGCAGAGCACACCACATGCTTGTACAAATGTCAGAATCAGTTAGGATTCCCTTTTGCATATATATATATATGTATATATATGAAATGTGTACAGCTATCATATTAATGAGAATTGAGATTATTCCTTCATCTTCAACTTCTTACATGATACCAGAGCTGAAATCGACCAACGTCTCTTCCTCATGGCCAGTGAAAACTCTTTCCTCTCTGAAAATTTTTTTTCCTCCTCCACCACCTTCCAACTCCCAAGCAACTTCTCCCATGTCGTTTCAGTCAAGTTGTGCTTAGACAATTACCTTCTTTGGTGCGCCCAGATCATCCCTTATCCCCATGGCCAAGAACTTTTCCAGTTCATTGATGGTTCAACTCCTCCTCCACCTCCCATGCTTCCAACTTCTTCTCCTTCCCAATCTGGATCATCAATTCCTCAACCCAACCCTCGCTATCTTCAATGGCGTCGTACTGACCAGCTCCTGCTCAGTGCACTTCTCTCCTCCTTAACTGAACCCATTCTTGCCCAAGCTATTGCCTCCCGAACCTCCCGTGAACTATGGGTCACTCTTGACACCATGTTCACCTCTCAATCCCAAGCAAAGATTTTCCAAATCAGTCATCAACTCACCAATCTCAAAAAAGGTTCCCTCTTCATTACAAATTACTATCGCAAAGTGCGACTTCTCTCCGACACAATGACTTCAGCTGGAGAGCCTCTACGTGATTCTGAGGTTTTCTCTTACCTCTTAAATGGTCTCAACTCAGAATACGAGTCCTTTGTTGTTTCTATCATGACTCGCTCTACCCCCATCAACTCTACAAAATTTTTTAATCATCTGCTCACATTTGGAAGTCGTCTCACCTTTAACTCTATACAACATGGCTTGCTCCCAACCCCCTCTGCGCTTGTCACCACCATAACTCCTTCTTCAAATTTCCATCGTGGAGGCCGCACTTTCTATCGCGGTGGTCGAAAAAACCAACATGGTGGGCGTTCTCGCAGTGGCAGATTCTCCTCAACCTTTCAAAATCCATCTCTGTCTTCAAACAAGCCAATTTGTCAAGTTTGCAACAAAGTGGGTCATGTAGCACTTCAGTGCTAACATCGTTTTGATCAAGCCTATCAGTTTGACCCACCTCGCTCCCTCTCTGCGCACTACACCAGCTCTCCTTCTCTCTCAAATCATTTGTGGTACCTAGATTCTGCAGTCACAAATCATCTAACCTCTGACCTTCAGAACTTGAATCTCTCAGCTTAGCCATATTCAGGCCCCAAACAAATTCGTGTTGGCAACGACACTTCCCTTCCTATCACACATATCGGTGACTCTCAACTCTCCTCCTCTTCCTCTAATTTTTTTTCTACATAAATTGCTTCATGTACCTCATATAACGAAAAATCTTGTGTCGGTTCAACAATTTTGTCATGATAACTCTGTTTTCTTCGAATTTCATGCCTCTACTTTCTTTGTGAAGGACAAATGGACGGGCACTCCTCTTCTCCAAGGACCAACTCATAATGGCCTTTATCTTTTTCCACCACCCGCTTCACCATCGTTTGACCATGTTGCTCTCGTTGGTGAATGGACATCGCTCAATGGCATCATCGACTAGGCCACCCTACTATTCGGCTTGTCTCTTAAATATTGCGCACCAAGTGTGCCTTTTCTTCCATCTCAGCCGGATTTCTTTTGTTCAAGTTGTCCCCTTGCCAAGTGTCGACAACTCCCATTTAAAAATTCTGTTAATCGGTCTTCAAGACCTTTGAATTTAATTTTTGTTGATGTTTGAGGTCCATCCCCTTATCTATCAAGGGACAGTTTCAGTTACAATATTTCCTTTGTTGATGATTGTAGTAGATATACTTGGTTTTATCCACTTGCTTCAAAAGGAGATGCTACTTCTACTTTTCTTCTTTTTCAATCCCATGTTGAACGCTTATTCAATATTAAAATTAAAAATGTTCACAGTGATTGGGGTGGTGAATTTCGACCCCTAACTCGTATTCTCAACTCTCAAGGCATTTCACACTGTCTCTCTTGTCCTAATACCCACCAACAAAATGGTGTGGTTGAGCGAAAACACCGCCACATTGTTGAAACGGGTCTTGCCCTTCTAGCCACCGCATCACTTCCCTACAAATTTTGGACTGATGCTTTTCAAACGGCATCATACCTTATTAATTTAATTCCATCTCCATCTCTTAAAAACAATTCCCTTACTTTATTCTTCACAACAAGGATCCTCATTACTCATTTCTCAAAGTTTTTAGGTCCAAATGTTGGCCCAACCTTCGGCCCTATAACAACCATAAAATTCATTTTCGCTCTTTATCCTGTCTTTTCCTTGGATACAGTCCTAAACACAAAAGTTACAAGTGTCTTCATCTTCCATCCAATAGGCTGTATATCTCTCGCGATGTCATCTTCAATGAAAATTCTTTTCCTTACGTTTTCTTTTCAAAATTTGTCCCTGCTCTGAATCAAACATTTTCTTCCACAAACACCATCCTACCCATTTCCATTTCTACAACTATGGGCCCTCTATCTCCCAACCCATCGTTCAGCCCATCTCCTTCTTTAAGCCCTCTCCATATGCACGGCCCACTCTCATCTTCTTCTTCTCCCTTGCCCTCTAATAACCCTTTGACTCAATCAATTCCTCCAAATCCCCCCCCCCTTTCGACTCATCATCCTTCTCTTCCTCAAATCCTCCCAGATCTCCCATCATAACCCGATCGAAAACCAACTCCTTTCGTCCAAAATAGCTTTCCAATGGTCTCATCCCCTATACTCAACCACGACACTGTCTCACCACCTGCATTTAAACACCCGACGAACCAACCTCCTACACTAGTGCTTCCCAATTCGCCGAATGGTGTGAAGCCATGAAAAATGAGTTCCATGATCTCCTCAAAAATAACACTTGGACCCTTGTTCCCCCTCCTCCCTCTTTTAACATCGTTGGCTGCAGACGGGTCTTCCGAACCAAGCTCCAGAATGCTTTCCTCCATGGTGACCTCCATGAAACCGTGTATATGGTCCAACCGACTGGTTTTGGGCACCCTGAGCATCCCCATCATGTCTGTAGCTTGCAAAAGGCCATTTATGGCCTCAAGCAAGCTCCCTGTGCATGGTTTGCACAACTTAGTTCCCACCTCTGTGAGTATGGTTTTATCCCATCTAAAGTTGATCCGTCCTTGTTTATTTATTCTTCTAGCTCTGTTTTGATTTATGTCCTTGTTTATGTAGATGACATTATTGTCACCAGTTCTCATGCCTCACAAATTGATCATCTTGTTAGTTATCTTGCGTCTGCGTTTCCCATTAAAGATTTGGGAAAACTGTCTTTTTTCTTAAGCATAGAAATTTCATATCTTCCTGATGGCATCTTCATTTTCCAGCAAAAATATGTTCGGGACATCCTCTCCCCGAACCAACATGTTGTCTGCCAAAGGAGCCACATCTCCAATGGCAGCCTCCATTAAACTTTCTTTGTCCAATACTCCATCATTTTCTAATCCAACTCTTTATCGGAGTTGTGTCGGCAGCCTCCAGTATTGTCCCTAACAAGACCTGATAATGCCTTTGTTGTAAATAAACTTTCTCAATTTATGCACAACTCCAAAAACCCTCACTGGCAAGTTGTGAAGCGACTACTTCGTTACCTCAAACAAACATTAAATTTTGGTCTTTTTATCTCTAAGTCAGCCTCTCTTCAACTCCAAGCTTTTTCGGATGTTGATTGGGCAGGTTGCCCTGATGATCGCTGCTCTGTAGGTGGTTTTTGCATTTTTCTTGGCAAACATCCAGTCTCTTGGAGCTCCCACAAGCAATCAACCGTTGCTCGTTTGAGTACCAATGAATGCAAAGCCCTTGCGAACACCACTGCTGAATTCTTGTGGATTCAGTCTCTTCTCAAAGAGTTGTGCATTTTCCTTCCCAAACCACCTCTCATTTGATGCGACAATCTCGGGGCTACTTACCTCTCCATGAATTATGTTCTACACTCACGCACGAAATACATGGAAATTGGTTTCCATTTTGTGCGTGATATAGTCATTGCCAAAGCTCTTCAAGTAGCTTTTGTACCATCAAAAGATCAACTCGTCGACATTCTAACCAAGCCACTAGTCTCAACTCGTTATCATTTACAACAGACGAGCCTTACTATGGTAGATACCCCCTTAGGCTCGAGGGGGCGTATTGAGCCAGCCACTCTGCTTCCCAAATTGAAAAATATTCCAGTTGCTCCACCAGACGTTTCCTCATCATACGACATCTCCACAACACTTGCAAAGGACAACAACTCCACCACGACTGCCACTACCTTGGAATCATCTGGAATAACTTAGAATAGCCTTGATACGTGACCTATTGGCATGTTTGTAGTTATCTTGGTTTGTTTGTAATACTTTGGCATTGGTTGTAACAGACTCTGCTGCAAATGGTAGTGCAATGCAGAGCACACCACATGCTTGTACAATGTTAGAATCAGTTAGGATTCCCTTTTGCACATATATATATATATACACAAGAAATGTGTACAACCATCATATTAATGAGAATTGAGATTATTCCTTCATCTTCAACTTCTTACAAGAACCAGAAGAAAACCAGTGTCCACAGCTAACCGGATAGGCAATCTAGGGTTTGAAACTCTTGTTCGAACCCAACGATGCAAGACCTCCTGGGTTGATGTTGAGATTCTGTCCCCAATCGACGGAGAGGCAGTCTAGGGTTTGAAACTCAAGTCTGAACCCAACGATGCAAGAGCTCCTGGGTTGATGTCAAGATTCTATCCCCAATTGATCTCTTGCCTCCTAGCTGCTCCTGAAGCCAACAGAGAAGAAATCGACTTCCTTCGGACAAGGAAATAAGGCATGAAATTGGAAAAAGAAAAAGAATCCATGGAGAGAAAGGGAGGGAGTGCCGGGCTCTAGAGGGAAGTGAGAAAGAGAGAGAAACGGAAAGGGAAGAAAGAAAATGGAGAGAAAAACTTAAAAGGGAAAAAGGAAACGCCAAATGGATTCACGGAGGTAAGAAAGGAAGAGGAAGAAAGGGAGAGGAAGAGAAAGGGATCTAGAAGAAAGCAAACCAATTCACAGGCGGAAAGGGAAGAGTTGGAGAAAGTAAAAATATCGATTAGAGATGAAATGAGTTGAGATAGTTTGTGAATAGCAATGAGATTTGTGTGTTAAAATTTGAAAAAAATAGTGAATAGTAATGAAATCATTTGATCTCAACTCACCTCTCAATCCAAACCAGCCTTTAACAATAAAATAATGTTTATAAAGATGAACAGTTAGTCTTCAAATATTGAACTTAAATCTATGTAGTTCAAAGTTGGATATTTCGATGTATAACGAAGTTGGACTCGTTTAGATACAGAAATCATCTCAATTCATCTCATATATCTTATCTTATTATTATAATTTTTTTAAATTCCCACACAAAATATAATAAACAATTTAATTTTTTTCAAATCTCAAAATAATAATAATATTAAAAAATAATATTCTAATAATATTTTATTAACTCATCTAAAACCATCTCAGCTCAGTGTCTAAACCACCCTAATTTAATAAATCTTTCAAATTTTGAAGAGAGCCACCGTTTGAAGATACCAATGCGAGTACTGTTAAAATGGTAACTTTAAAGGTGTTCTAGTTTTTTTCAAAAGGGTTCCCGTTTTTTACATAAGCGACAAACTCAAATAAATCCAGTAGAGCCCAACATCTAGCAATGCCCAGCCCAAGTCCAAGACTAACATAAGTGGACAATTTGTAAGCTTCCAAGTTATTGAACTTCTAGGAATAAAGGAATGCTTTTCTTTTCTTTTCTTTTCTTTTTTTATTTTCTTTTCATTTCAATTTAGTCGTAAATATGCTAGAGTATTTTCCTTTAATACATTTTACTCTAGAGTAATTATCAAGTATATATACGAAGGATAGTCCATGCTCAAAATAGAATTTGATGTTTCAGGTATTAACTAGTCGCAGACCTGCACGACTAGCAAAAATAGTTGCAATCAACTTTACTAATTTAATCTTACTTATAAAATGAAACAACTTATTAGAAATCATATACTCTTTATACGAAACTAATTAACTTAAAGAAAGCATACCAATTCAAATTGGAAACTTGTGTATAGCTTTTGTTAACAAGCAATAATTAAGCCATTTGCACACATTACTTCACTTCTCCATTGGAATAGTGAGATGAGATGAAATGGTTTTAGATGAAAGTTAAAAGTTAAATAAAATATTAATAGAATATTATTTTTTAATATTATTATTGTTTTGAAAGTTGAAAAAGTTGAATTGTTATTATATTTTTTGTGAAAATTTGAAAAAGTTGTAATAATGATATTAGATAAGATAAAACCGTTTCTCTATCTAAACGGGACCAATTCGGCAATAACTTCCACATGTAGGAAACCTAAAATCTTGCAGCAACCATCACCCTATCTAATTAGGTCATGTATGCCAAGCCCCGTTCTCTTATTAGGGGGAAAAAAAAGGATAACTGAAATGAAATTCTATTTTTCTTCTCTGTTTTTTTTTTTTTTCCTATGTACTTTGTGCCCTATTCTTTATCTTCCCTTTCAGTTCTTGAGATAAGCTTCATTGGGTGCTCATGTTTTATCATCATATTAGAAAAATACTTTCCACAATTGATCAAGATGTCTGGTGCGAATGTACGGTGTCTGTGCTTACATCCATGGCAATGAACAATAAATAAGTGCAGGAAAAGTAAAAAAGATGGAAACACAAATTTACATGGTTCAGTATAATACTTACGTCCATGGATCGTTTGGTGGGAGATTTCACTATAATATGATTATTTTACAAGCTCTCATGGTCACTCATCCTCGTTGTACAATGGAGATTAGAAATCTATTTCTGAAGGTGAGCCTGTCGTTGGTGCTCTTGTTCCCAGGTTGAAGAAGCTGAAGGAAAGGTCGAAGTCATAGTCTGGAAGAAGAAGCCTCTGAAATCATCTGATTCCCTCCTTTTTATCTTTTGCCGCTTGTTCCTTTATGTCACATCTCCTCTCCTTTATGTCACATATCTCATTTTCCTCTTGACACCCTATCATTCCTTAGCCTTTTGTCCCCTCATTCCTTATCTTTTTCTTCCCTTCTGAAGATACCCTTAACCTTAGGCTGGGCTTAGAAAACCACTTTGGGCCTGGTACATTTTATCTCCTCCAATTGTCCACAATTTTTAAGTGAAATTTGCTCCAAAAGAAAACCTTGAGAATCTTTAAAGATAAAATATGCAAACGAAATAATCCACCGAAGTCTAAAGAAAAATAAATTTCGAGAGCAAGTCCCTAGTTATCCATTTCACTTACGTTAAGTGATGAAGATTTTCGAGTGTGAGGCTAGGTGGGAGGACGGTTCAATTGCGTTAGGTGCGAGCGCAGAGCTTGTCTTGTCGAGAAAAGTGGGAGGCTAGCTCGATTGCATTAGGCACCAACACAGAGCTCGTCTTTGGTAGGAAATGTGCACTAGATAGGCTCAACCGCGTGGAGTGCGGGGTTAGGCGAGAAATAGGCTCGATTGCGTATAGTGTGAGAGTTGAGCTCAACTTTGGAGAGGGATAGGCTCGACCATGTAGAGTGCGAGCGTGTAGCTCGGCTTAGCGGGATAAGTGAGAGGTTAGCTCGACCATGTTAGGTACGAGCGCAGAACTCATCTTTGGCAGGAGATGTGTGGGAGATTGGCTTGACCGCGTAAGGTACAAGTGTGGTGCTCGGCTTGGAGCACGAAGGTCTGGCATTCAAGTGACCTGCCCGTCTGTTTGGCACCTGGGGGTGTCGAGCAGTCCCTAACCTTTCCCGCCTATTGATTCGTTCATAAACATAACTCGAACGAGGTGGTTGTGGCACAAGTGTTAAACACTAAGCGTTTGCTAAAGGAAATACCGTCCCAGGAGTAATGTCGGGCAGCCAAAAAATTAGAGCCGCGCTACGCCGTGGGAGAGGTTGGGCAACATGGAGACTAAACTTGCCTCTTTGAGCCTCACGAGGAGGTAAGTAGTAGACACTTGACAAGTTAGCGTAGGTAATTCCCAATCATAAGTGTTGAATTTGCAAACATGAATCGCCTTGTGTGGGTGTGGTGACAGTCTGAGATAGCGGTTATAGCGCGATAGTAAATGCTCAACTTTAGCTGGAAGAGATGTCTTCCTGGGAATAACGTCTGGTAGTCGAAAGACTAAACCCGCACTATGTCGTGAGAGAGGTCAAGCAGCCTAGAGACTTAACCTCTCTCTCTCTCTCTCTCTCTTCTTTCTTCTTTTTTAATCAGCTTGTCCAGCGAACACTACACAACTTTGACTGCCATAACGTGTGACCATCGCTGCATCCCTCTTGGCCATGTAACTTCATGGGCGGGTAGTCATGGCATCGATGCTGAGGGTCTTCATGTCTCGACCTCATTGCGATGGAGTAGTGGTCAGAGGACTACTGAGGCTGAGAAGGTTATGTCTAATCGGTGAGTGAGAAGTTGTGAGTCTGACAAAATGGTGGTCAAGATGTACATGGGCGAGATGCTTTGGGAGAGGCGTTGGAGGCCGAGATGTGTATGTTCTAGATGTATGTAGGCTTTTGTGACTCAGCTGCGTGCATGGCCGAGATGGGGTGGTCATCTTTGATCATGGCCGAGATGGGTTGATGCCTGCTGGTATATATGTGGCCGGGCAACTTCTGCCCAAGATGTTTGTGGCCATGAGAGAAGGTGCCAAATAACTTGGCCGAGTTACTGATGATGGCCGAGATGTACGTCGTGGCCATGCATGTGATGGCTAGGATGTTGCGGCCAAGATGAAAGGTGGTGGAGATGCGTGCATGCAACATGCAAGGTGGCATTGGTCGAGATGCATGGTTGTCTTTGAAGGGGAGGTGTGGGACCAACTAGGAGGAGACAAACAGTGTCGACGGTCCATGTGGTGGTTGTTAGTTTCCCTGGCATGCCACAATGGGACCAAGTCGAGTATCCTCAACCATGTTCACTCCCGTGCACATGTTGCCCGCAATGAGGCTACTGCTGGTTGGGGGTGGTCAAGGACCACCCCATAGGAGGCAGATGGCATCAGTGGTCCACGAGGTGGCCAACTGACAACGTCAGTTGGCAAAGTGATGGCCATCGGCGTCCTCCCCCGGTCACGCCACAACTGGTCCGAGTGGTTCTCCCATGTACACGGCGAGATGCACACGAGGTGCACTATTCACTACCCTTGGTCCACAAGACCATCGCGGCGGAGCTAGAAACCATCGGCGATGAACGTGATGACCACTGACAGGTCAACAAGATTCGTAGCGAGAAGCTGTGAGCCTCTGGGTGCATGACAACGTGCCTCGTACGGCACTGTGCATGTCGTTGTGTGTGCCATGCATAGTGGGACGTGCATGGTATTGTGCACCTAAGTGCACAATGCTATGCTTGTAGATGCACAATGCCAGTGACTCAAGGGGTGCATGTGCATGCATAGAGTGCATTTAAGTGCACAATACTCACCTATGTACTCCCCCTCTTTTTGCACAATGCACCCAAAGTGCACTAAACGTTTGCAGCTCAAGTGGCGAGTAAATTAGGTCCCCACTGTGCAAGAATGGGTTCACTCGCCCATTTTCTACAGTAGTGTTTTTTATAAAAATAAAAGCCGAAAGGTTGAGGGCACTTATCGTCATTCTCCCGCTTCCATGATTATTTAGCAAGCCGAAAAAATCAAGAATGGGAGGATGTCATCTTCTCGTTCAGTGATTATTTAGCATGTCGAAAAAATTGTCATTCTCCCGCTTCTAGTGTAGAAAGTAAATCAGATCCCATAAACGACGTCAACTGTTAATGCCTAAAAATAACACAAGCCGAAAGGGGAGAAATAATCATTCCCAAGCTGCTATAGCGATCTGCAGCTCGATCGGTGTGGTGTGGAGCACCCAACAGTGGTCCGGTGCAGCTGTATGGTGGCCTTGCTTATATCTATGGCAGTGAACAAGAAATAAATGTAGGAAAAGTAAAAGAGATAGAGACACACAGATTATGTAGTTCGGCATAATGTCTACGTCCACGAATCGATCATTTGAGGGGGGGGTGAATCCACTATACTATGATTGTTTACAAGCTCTCATGGTCACCCATCCTCTTTTTAAAATGGAGATTAGAGATCTATTTTATGAAGGTGAGCCAGTCGTTGGTGCTCTGGTTCCCAGGTTGAAGAAGCTAAAGGAGAGGTCGAAGTCACAGTCTAGAAGAAGTCCGAAAGAATAAGGCCCTGAAATAGTCTGGTTCCCTCCCTTTTTATCTTCTACCAATTGTTCATTTATATCACATCATCTCTCTTTTATATCACATCTCATCTTTTCCTCTTGACACTCTCATTCCTCAACGTTTTGTTTCCTCATTCATTCTCTCTATCTTTCCTCCAGACGAGACCCACAACTTTGGGCTTGGATTAGAAAATCACTTTGGGCCTAATATATTTTATCCCCTCCAAGATGTATTTTTTTTTCCTAAGAGGAACAATGTATTTGTTTATATCTATTATAACTTAGTAAATTTTAACTGTTTTCTTTTTCTTTATTAAGATCTTAACTTTGGATCGAAATATTAATTTCTCCATTAAAGAGATAAAATCATACTTTATTATTCATGATCTATTATTACCACCATGACATGGGTGAAAGAGTGAAACAACTTGAATGCTTGTAGTTTCCTTTTTGTATTGTTATAGAAATCAATATCCATCTTATTCAAAACATTATTATTGGAATAGAAGTTTTGACCCCAAAGAGAGATCATCTCTGCTTTGTCACTACTATATACACAACTCTAAAATGGGGCAATTCCACATCCCTCAAGGCACCCTAGAGTCACGAAGAGAGTGCAAAATCTAGTAAGGAGACTTGCCCAAGTTGCCAAATCCAGGATTACTGAGATTCTTGACATCAACCCCTTGCTTCTCTCCTGCAATGTTGGGAGCATGTCTACACACAATGAGAGATATGTTACAATCCAGTCAACAGTAAAAGGAGAAGAAGTCCTGTCATTGTTCTCCGAGAATAGAAAAACCAATTTGTTTGCCTTCATTGCTCTAATATTTGTAGACTTCTATTTGTGTGTATTGTAACAAGGTAATGAATCAAACAAGTCTCTTGAGAGGAATCCCAAGATTTGTAAATAATGTTGTAAATGAACCAAGTTGTTCATACTCAACTCATGAACTTGTCTCGATTTTTGTTGTTTTAAGAAAAACATAAATTCTAACAAGAATCTAGGCTAGACTTATTATACAAGTCAAACTCATATCTAAACTCATTATGAATTGTATGAACTCGTACTACTTCAAATTTATTATTTTGTAGATATTATATTAAACTTATGCCAAGTATACAAAGGTATTTAAAAATATAAGAGAGAATCATGTTCTTAGCACAATGATACAATGGGTGTCATTTGAGTCAATATGAATGTTATAAATCATTATACTGATCTTTATTTATAATAACTATATTATTTATATTAATTCAAAGTTGTTTTGCTGAAGTTTGTAGATAGAGTTAAGATATTTTGGGTGTGTTCGCGCACCTATATATATACACATTTAATTTGTTTTCTTATAGAACTCATATATATATATATATAGCTTGTGCCAAAGGAAAGGTTTGCCATTTATTAACTTATATATATAGTTTACATATTTGCCAATTTAATTCATATAACCTTGACATAATTAAGTAATTATTTATATGAGTTCTTGAAAATGCATAAGATTTTTTTAAAGAATTTTATACATTTAAGAAAATAATAATTAATCAAATAGTTCATGAACAAGTTTTAATAAGTATGGTAGATAAATTGCATACCAATTGAAGATTAAGCTGTAGCTTGGTAATAAACTCTACTTGACTAGCCCAATTGCTGATCATGTAGATATTTTAATTTGATCTTGTTAAGTCTGGCTAAAACATTTTTTATATCGATCCTCTGTTCAGGCAAATCTGCACAACAATGCAAAGCCAATCCCATAGTTGTTGATAAGTAGGTCTCCATAGCTGCATAGTCATTTTGATTGCTCAGCAAATTGGAATCAATAACTTCAAGTATCGAAAGCGAAAATGATTCCTCTACTAAATGCTTTAAGCTCAATTCACCGGTAAACATATCATCAATGGGCTTCTTTCTTGTGAAAGTTTCCATCAATAAGATTCCATAACTATACACATCACCTCTTGTAGAAACAATTCCTTCAGATCCATACTCTACACACATTAACACATATTATTTCACATATGATAATCCAAATAAATTAAGTGCAAATGTCCATATGTTACCAAAGCAGAACATTTATGTATTTGTGCAAGACTAGAATATAAAAATAGTACTTGACATCACCTGGTGCCATATACCCAATTGTAGCCATGGTCATTGTTTGCGTGAGAGAAGTTCCATCACTTAGGAGCTTGGCTATGCCAAAATCAGCAACATGTCCAACCATATCTTCATCTAATAAGACATTGCTCGGCTTCAAATCACAATGAACAATAGGTGTTGAATAACCAAGATGGAGGTATTCAAGTGCTGATGCCACATCAATCATCAAATTTAGCCTTTGTAGCATATTCAAGCAATGGGTGTTAGAATACAACCACATCTCAAGGTTCCCGTTAGACATGTATTCCAAAACAAGTGCTTTGAAGTCAATGTTACTACAAACGCTAAAGATTTTGACAAGATTTCGATGACGAACGTGTCGTAATATCTTGCATTCTATGTCAAAACTTTTGAATGCACCTTCTATTTCCAAGTTTAGAACTTTTATTGCAACATACGTACCGTCTAAGAGTGTCCCTTTATAAACTGTGCCGAAACACCCTTCTCCAAGTAAGTTGTTTACACTGAACCCTTCTGTGGCTTGTAAAAGTTGTTGGTGGGAAATTCTTCTCCATGTTGATAAGGGCATTGAGTCTTTGTTGTTGGAAAGTTTTGGATTCTTCTTCCCATGGAGTTTTCTTGAGACTAGTACAATGGATACTACAAGTATCGTTAAGCCCAA
This sequence comes from Pterocarya stenoptera, assembly GCA_003123785.1. Lineage (NCBI taxonomy): Eukaryota > Viridiplantae > Streptophyta > Magnoliopsida > Fagales > Juglandaceae > Pterocarya > Pterocarya stenoptera. The sequence goes on along the minus strand of QEOT01003335.1, from coordinate 90,155 downwards.
TGTGGGTAGAACATATTTTAGTATACGCACCCCCATTGTCTTTCTTGTTCCAAGAGAAGCTTCTTTGCATGGAGGAACATTCAGTCTAATCACACCACAAAGCCCATCATTTGAAATGAATGATTCAGCTGAGAAGTTAACAAATGGTCCTTGTGTTGGAATTTCTCCTCGTAGTTTATTGTAGGAGACATTTAGATATTTGAGGTACCGTAGCACTTCTAAGGACTTGGGTATCTCTCCAGATAAGTTGTTACCAGCAAGATCTAACAACTCCAAGCTTACTAATCCACCAAAAGATATAGGAATGGAGCCCTCTAACTGATTGACTGCCAAAGAGAGATAGACTAGAGATATGAGCCCACCAATTGTTTCTGGGATATGACCTGATAGTTGATTTCTTGATAAATTCAATTTTGTCAGGACTTTCAAATTTCCAATATCTAATGAAAGAGAGCCACTTAGGGAATTGGATGATAAGTCAACCTCCAAGAGATCTATCTGCCTCCACAAGCTCGAAGGAATCCTTGAAGTTAATTGGTTGAAGGATAAGTTGAGATGTCTTAATGAAGTCAAATTATTTATGCTTTCGGGAATCTACCCAGAAAGCTTGTTGCCAGCTAAAGATAAATCTCCCAATCTCCTTAAGTAAAAGATATCGGACGGAATTGGACCTTTTAGTCTATTACCAAAAAGGCGCAATTGTTCGAGCATGCTTAATCTTCCTATTGTAGTTGGAATAGGTCCAGCCAAATCATTGCCGCCCAGGGACATATATGTCAATCTACTTAAATTGCCAATATCAATGGGAATGTTGCCCTTAATATTGCAACCATTGAGATCAAGTCGCTCAAGAAAGGTCGAGAGGTTTCCAATGGAATTAGGAAGGACTCCATTTAGTGGATTCCTAGACAAATCCAAAATATTGAGATATTCGTTGTTCGAAAAATACGAGAAAATACTCAATTCTGAAGATTCAATGGTCAAATTATTGAATCCGAGGTTGAGATGTTGGAGGAGCCTTAAATTATCAAGTGTTTTTGGAATTAAGCCCGAGAATGAGTTACTTGACAAGTCGAGTAAACTGAGCTGTGAAATATTAGAAATAGAAGCTGGAATCATTCCACTAAGTTTATTCCCCCCAAACAAAATTTCCTTTAGATTTGGAAGGAAGTGGCCCATATCTGATGGAAGAGTGCCTGAGAGGTGATTTTTTGGTATGCCGAACACTTGTAATGTTGAGATATTGAATATATCCAATGGAATTGTGCCAACAAAATTGTTAATTCCCAAATTGAAATACTTTAGGTTCTGCAAATTACCAATTTCACTTGGTATTGCACCTACAGTCAGAATAAATCTATTAAAAAAGATTTTATAACAAATAAAACATACAACTAATAATTAGTTGTAAGAGAACATTAATCAAGACTTGGAACATATACCATGGAGGTTGATTATAAGGCATGCAACATTTATAATTGGTTGAGCCACCCTTGAGTTGATTGTAATGGTGGATCAGAGCCACATGCACTACTCTAGTGGGTGCAGTTTTTACGTAATCACAATTTTTGTTTTCCTTGTCGCACTGACTAGAAGAATCTTTTGAGAATCCTTGTTAATATTCTAACCATTGAAATATTTTGATCTTTTCACGAAAAAATCATTTAGTTTTATTTGCTTAAAATTAATTCCAATATCTCAAGAAAAAACAAAATCCCAACTTCCATACACCAAATCGTTTTTGCTTCGCTAAAAAACTATCAACTAATTTTTTATTTAATCGAGACTGCATATATACTAATCCGGCCATGGTCATGATATCAACATAGTCGACCAAACCATGACTAAGGTACGTTACATTACATTAAAAGAATTTAGTTGTTGCCAAGGTATAATACTATAAGCTAGCTAGCATTGTTAGCTTCTCTAAGGTTACATTGCACTCGACAATGGGATTTAACATTATTGGAGAAAAATAATTGTAATTAAGTTTGCGAATCTGTCAAAACTGGAAGTAGATTAAAATTATTGCTACTTATGGCTTATCCCAAATGACTTTTTAATGACAAATTCAAGGGAAAATTACATATTCCACCATGGGGGTGTCACTACCTGCTGGCCCAAACTAACCAATTATTTTATTGCTTTCATTGGGAATTACCTAATTAGAGAAGATCATATATTGAACATGCATATGTACTAAATCAATGGTGACACAGTGGCATCGTCTTTATTATCAACTAATACAAGATGTCACGTACCTTCAAAGTTGTTGTAGGCAAGATATAAAAGTGTGAGCTTGGTTAAGTTCCCTATTTCGGGTGATAGTTTTCCTGTGAAATTACTAGACCACAAGTCTAAAACTTGCAGCTGTTTGCACTTGAACAAAGAGGATGCATGGGAGCTGACTACCTGTAAGACATGCAATTACACTAATTTAGAAACAATTATTGGAATTTACTTACCGATCATAATTAATAGCATAACCTACCAATCAAGACTAAATATAATATATATACCTTCGAAGTTGTTATTGGCAAGGATTAATTCTGTAAGCATGGTTAAGTTCCCTACTTCCGGTGGTAGTGTACCAGATAGCGTATTATTGCCGAAATTAATATATTGCAGTAAAGACATGTTGAATACAATGGAGGGCATTAGACCTGAAAACTTGTTTTTTCCGAGAGAAATTACTTTCAAGGTAGACTTGATATTGAAGATAGAGGATGGTATGGAGCCCCAAAGCTGATTATCTTCAAGTACAATTTCTTGCAATGAAGATGTACTGTTAAATAGAGATGATGGGATAGTACCATTGAAATTGTTTCTTACAAGAATTAAAGTCTGAAGTTTGGTTAGCAATCCTATCCATGACGGGATTTCTCCACTGAATTCATTGTATCCGAAATGCAAGAATTCCAAGCGATAAAGATGAGACAATTCGTTTGGCATTGAGCCATGAAAACTATTGTTCCTTATGCTTAGGCTGACAAGAAATGAAAGGTTTCCTATATGCGGAGGAATGGTTCCTACAAGACTATTATTAGCAAGGTTCAAGGCTGTAACCCGATGATGTCGGGAACCACAGGTGACACCGACCCAATTGCAAACTGAAGTATTGGAGGACCAATATGTTGTCAAAATATGGTGAGGGTCATAAGAAATATGAGCTTTCAAGGCAAGAAGAGCAGATTGATCTGTGGTAATGTTGAGAATTTTTGCATCAGTAGTTAAACTAGACATGAGAAGCAGTGGCAGAAAACGGAAGATGAGGAAACAGGTAGTTTGGTCGGCCATGACTAGTCTATGTGCAATGAGGTATTGGGATTTGTGTTGTAGTCAAAGGAAGAACAAGATCACTGATATTTAAAGAAATTGCAGGTAGAGGAAGATAAGGTTGTTATCACATGCTGGTGTGGGTTGTGTGACAGCCATGAGTAATATACAAGGCATTAACTTTGTCATGTCTAATTTGTCACATTTATGATCAGGACCACCTAACGTGGATATACTTCGATCGGCAAAATGAGCTTACATTTCATAAAAGCAAATACTAGTACAAATGTTGATCCGTTGTTTGTGATAACTTTCTAGAAGTAGATCGAAGAGAGGCAAAAATGGCAAACTTTATTTGTTTTATGATATATTTTTTGGAAAGAAAATTTTCAGAATCAGAATTATTATTTTTAGTGGCCAACTAATTCAATGCAAAGTATATATTCGGGAGTAAATTTATATTCTTGTGATAAAATGGTTTTGGTTCTTCGTGATTTTTTTGTCATGGGAATTTGAGACTGTTTATAATTAGATAAGAATTTGTTTTCTGAGATGGAAAAACACTCTACTTTTCCTAGTGCGTATTCTACACGAAGTGGATAAACTCAAGCCGATCGACGGCCAATAGGTTCTTTGCCCAATAGCAAGCCGGTCACCAACGTACATGATGTGTAAGTAGAGTGTTTTAATTAATGAGCCGGCATGTCCTTTGCATTGACCAGAGGGTCTAAAAATCAAGGATATGAATGTGACAAAATGGATATGACAGGGTTAATGCCTTGTATATTACTCGGCCTGCAGCTGTCACACAATTCTCATTGGCATGTGATCAACAACCTTATCATCATCTAATTAAGAACGAGACACAAACAGGATTTTTTATAATTTTATGACTCAGATGTTTTGGAAGATTCGAAAAAATTGACAATATCTAGTTCACGGCAGTGAATATTAGTACTCATGCGTAATATAAATTTCAAAATTAAATACTATATCTATCTCGATCGAGTCAAATTGCATGTAGAAAACATTTAAGTAACAATCTATGTTCGCAACTTCATTCCAAAATGTCAATTTCTTTACAAACAACTTTGCCACAATTTCTTGTACTGAATACATTTTTTTTAACATCCATCTAGTCCTTCTAGATGTATCTTATAATGTATTTAGAAATCTAAATACTTATACTGGATATGATATATACGGCACTTTTATCACGTTATATTGACATGGTATTGTCTATCTACCATTGAATCGACTCTTTTTTAAGAATAATAAAGTCAATTATTGATAGATAACGCTACATCAACGTTATCATGCACTCACTCTCAAATAAAGAGAGCAATCTGATCACTCAGCCAAAGATAAGAACTATATAAGTTCATGTACATAATTAATATATTCCAAGTGTATAAAAGTAATTAGACTCAACTTAAATACATCTCTCAAGAGTGGCAACTTTAGAGCCCAACATCTTAAATGACAATTTATTTTCAGCAGGAATTCCGTTTTGGACATAGCCGATAGATCCAAAAAAATCCACTAGAGCCCAACGTTTAGCAATGCCCAGCCCAAGAGTTTACTCTAGTGTAATTTCCTTTGGTACAGTTTACTCTAGAGTAATTTCCAACCGTATGAAGGATAATTCATGCTCAAAATAGGATTTGATGTTTCAATTAATGGTATTAATTAGTCGTATACCTGCACGAAGCCATAAACAGATTTCAAGAACAAGTATTGCATGATAAAGCCATAAACAGAATTCAAGAACAAGTATATTAGGTTAATCATGTAGGCATTGACGAGATACTTAAAATAAATGTTTCTGAATTCTAATTGACATTCTAAGCAAAAAGGGAGGACTGCTTACGATTTAAATTACTACTGTTCGGGTTGTTTTTTTTAAATCTTCACCAAACACATTCTATTTAGAAAAAGATTTTAAAGACATAATCACTAAATTAGGTTCTATATTCTGTCGGTTTCATAAATAAATTTATTTAATATATTATTTTGTTTTTTTTATTATTTATCGAAATATCATTTTTTTTTTATTATATCCTATAATAATTAATCACAACCCACCAAATATCTAAAATGGTTGCAGCTTATAGTTCTCCAATTGTGTCGCCCCTTTGATCACAACATTTCAGTATATTTATAGTTCTGATATAACACATTTTTTAAATTTAGCATCTTACTTTTAATTGTTAGTTATTTTTTAAAATGATATACTTTTAATTTAGAAGTTTTAAAATTATCGAAAGAATGAAATTTATGCACAATGTTTTTCACATTACTTTACATGATAATATTTGAAGTGAGGGATAGTTTTATAATATATTTTATAAAAATAATATTATTTTATAAAAATATTCTCATTTTATAATATTATTGTAAAATGTATTATAAATATATCATTACTCCAAAACCTGATTTCATCAGTGTCCCGCATCTTCCTTTTATATTTTTAGTTTTAATTAAATGAAATTTACTTATAAAAATCTGTCAAGTTGCCCGTTGGCATGCAAGTCTTCTGTATTGTGAGTCTGTGTCCCATTAAATGGACTCACTTCCAGCGGGCCACCATGACGTTTAATTTACTTTCTTGACGTCTTGCGCTGAATTGAACAGGGGTGCTACCCGCCCCCGCATGGGCGGAGAATTTTTTTCAGTACCCCACATCTGCACATGCGGGGATAGGGTTATCCCGTTCGCTGCTCGAGGTGCGGAGGTAGACTTTGCCCCAGGCCTTCAGCCCAGTTCAACTATCTTGACTCAAAATGACCTAGAATCTATTTTTGAATTCAGAATTTAACTAAAAAAATAAATATATTTAAAAAATAATAAAATAAATAAATTATATATAGAACTATTAACTATATATTAAGTTCCAACTAATACTATTAAGTATTAACTAATAATCATCGATTCATCACTAGGAAACTAAGCTATTACAAATTTACAATTATACAAATTAAGAGAATTGATAAACTATTACAATATTACAAACTCATCTAAAAATAGTAAACATTACAAATTGTACTATTAACTATTGTAGGAATAATTAATTGTAAATTAACAAAATCATAACATTTCAAATTTGATCAGTTTGGGGTGGCGGTGAGTTCACTGAGACTAAGTTGTGTCAACTGCTGTGAGACTGAAAATCGAGATCATAAAAGTTATAAAGCCTGCAATATTAATAAGTTAAAAATAAAACAAATTAGAATTATAAAGTTATAAACATGAAAAAAAATATTAAAATACAAAATATTAAAAGTACTAACCAAATGAGATTGGGTCATTGGGATGAAGATGAACATAGATCATTGGGTCCTTAGGATTAGGATTCGGTATATGTATATTGAGAATATAAAAGCTAAAAAACATACAAGCAAGATAATTAGATACTAAAATATTATATAAAATTATAAATGCAAAAAACAATTAAACGACAAATTATGCAAACCATGGCAATGGTGCGTCCAATACACACAAAGTTATACTGCATTAGAGGTAGCCATAAACGTCGTCTCATGTATCACTAAAACAATTAAATTTGAAATTAATACTGATTAAATGAAAATAAATAAATAAAAATAAGAAAATAAAATTCAAATCCCACGATTACCAGATCCAAGTTGATCACTACCCTTCTCGACGTCGGCCTCCTCATAGTCAAGAACATCTGAAATATGAATTGGAGTCCCCGTGATCCAATTCTGTGTACAAATCAAAACCTCTATAGTGGTAGGAGCTAATGAATTATATAATGAATCCAATATGAGCTAGGTGTCTCCTACACTCATCGGGATCATACTTAATAAACACCCTCAACGTTGCACCCCCACTATTCCCATCCACCATTTTTTTAAGTCTAATTTCTAGCTTAAATTGGCTCTTCTCTTGTAATGATCTTAATATTAAACTTTTTTTTGCTTTGCTCTTCTACGTGCACATTTTATTGTGAGATACCATGTTTCCTATAATGGTATCCATAACTGTTTCTACAGTGGTTACATTTGGCTTGGGGATTATTGGAGTCACCACCCTCTAATTTAGTGAAATGAGACCAAACTATGGAAGCAGGTTTCTTGCTGGGCTTGGGGGCGGGGCAAGGTTCCGTAGGGGTAGGTGTTGGGTCAGGAGTAGGAGTAGGAGTAGGAGTAGTGGTACGGGTAGGGGTGTCCTAGGCTTGGAAAAGGGAATTCGTACTAGAATCTACCGGAACGTTGAATTCAAGCAAACAACAAATCTGAAATTATAGCAAATATAACAACATGTCAAACAATTAACATCCAAGTATTAACAATTTGATAAAATTAAAAAGTGATAATTTTGAGTTGCAAAATGAAATTAACCAAAAAGAAAAAAAAAATCAACAAACAAAAAATAATTATAAACTTCTGCTGATGCTTTCAAGTTTCAATAATTTATTCCAAAATTTCAAATTAATTCATTCACAGAAGTTCGTATCACATCCAAAATTTCAAATTTATCATCCAGAAATATAAAGGAAAAAAATACTATTGTTTTAAAAAATTATTGTTCCAATTGAACTCAAACAACTTAAAACTGTTTGAACAAAATATATAGTGTATCTTATACGAAATATTACCTATATTAACTAGCATTTGAACCATATATATATATATATATAGAGAGAGAGAGAGAGAGAGAGAGAGAGAGAGAGATCAGCTTTGTGATAAAAAAAAAAAAAAAAAAGCCATGAAAAGTTTTACTATTTTAGTGTCCTATAAGAGCATTCACATTGGGTTCCCTAAAATTTTTCCTAAATTTTAGCTAAAAAGGACACTCCCTATAATTTTATCCTAAATTTTACTCATTTTCAAAAAACCTTCTACATCACATTCCCTATCTTTTCTCTATTCTATTCTTTCTTTATTATTTTTTTCTCTCACTTCCATTTACAAACTTAATTACTCAATATTTTTTCTTATGTTTTGAACTATTACTCTAGTGAATATTTGAAACAAAAATTTAAATTATTTTTTTATGGGTATGATAATATTTTTAAAATTAATTTTTTAATATTTTAGTAATTATTTAAATTATTTTTAAAATTATTATTTAAAACTATAATAAATATGAATATAAGAAAAAGTGTAAATGATTTAAAGAAGAATTTATTTTATTTATTAGAATAAAATATTAATAAAATATGAGATAGGGAATGAATAGTGGTTCCCTATACTATTCATTTCCTAAAACCAAATCCTAAAATAGGGAATGGGATGGGAGGGGGTTTTTGAGCTTTTCCCTAAATTTTTTCCTATAATTTAGGGATAATAGTTATATAGGGGATGGGATGTAGATGCTCTAACTAAGGTCAGCTTGTATGATTAATCTTCTTTCTTTCTTTTTTAAGTAAAGTTTTTAAATTTAATCCAAATTAATTTAGGGTTTCAGGTTGGAACCCTTAATTAATTTAGAGTTCCAATCCGAATTAATTTAGCTTTTAATATTATTTTATTTTAAAAATTGAAAAAGTTAATTATTTTTAATATTTATCATTATTTTGAAAATTTGTAATGATTAGATGAAAAACTATGAAATAAATTGAAAAATATTTATATTTGAGTAATATTTGAATGTTGAGATGGGATGAGACCAACTCACTATCTAAACGGGACTTAAGCTTCATTTGGACACTGGGTACGTTTGGATATTAAATTGAGTTAAGTTGAGTTTAGATGATAAAATATTGTTAGAATATTATTTTTTAATATTATTATTGTTTTAAAATTTGAAAAAGTTGAATTGTTTATTATATTTTATGTTGAAATTTGAAAAAATTGTAATGATGAGTGAGATGAGTTGAGTTTGGTTTGGTAACCGAACGTAGCCTTAAGACTATCTCAGATGATCTGTGAATAGTAATAAAAAAATAATGTGTAGTTTGTGAATAATAGTAAATAGTTAATTTGTAAATAGTTTTAGATTACTTAAATAGTTTTGAAGTAATCTAAAAATATCTTATTGCAAATGTGTTCCCAAACAGACCCTAACAATGCCAATGCTTAGCTGTTTAAGATCAGCTCCAAATAAATTCAGGTTCAGTTCGTTAGCTTTTAAACTTGAAAAACATTATATTTATTAATTTTTTATGGTATTTTTTTTTAAACTTTGAAAATGGTAATAGCTTAAGTTTTTAAAGATGGAAAAAAATTGACCTTCCATTGTTGTATATCGTGTTGTTTGAATTCATATAAATATAATATGAATTTAAGAAATTAAGCATTTTGCAGCGCTCAAAATCATCACAAATATCCTTAATAATATTTGCATTTGATCATTTGAGACGATTTTTAATTCACTGCATTTTTGACAAAATTAAGCCTTCATTTCTGATCAATTTTAGCGATAGGCAAAAATCGTTGCAAAAGCTACCATTCCCAACGATTTTAGTCCGTTGCAAATGTCTCAAAAAACGACAAAAACGGGGTTTCTATTTACCATTGAATCATTGAAAAAAATCAATTGGGCGAAATATATCATTGCAAAAGGTTAATAAATCGTCGAAAATGGCTAAATCTTTTTTCCAGCGATTATAAATTATTGTCGCTATTATATATTCTTAACGGGTAATTGTCGCCGACATAGACGCCGCAAATAAGTTTATTGGACAAAAAAAATATGTCCGGCAAATTTTACTCGCCGGAAAAGGTTTTTCACAAAATAAAAAAAATACACAAAAACAGAATACATAAATTACTTGGACGTCCCAACTCACACCCAAAAAGCTAATCGCTCACAATTTCTAACTTACCATACCTAAGTGCTCAGTTATAACACTGTCATGCATCATTCTCACAAACTATTATCTCATTGTAGATCTACACGTGGTTACACTATAATGTGTGTCACATATGAGAATACCTATAACAACCTGAACAAGAAATTTACCATTGCTATATACTAATAGTACTTACCAAACACCCTGCATGGACATATATTAACTTAGAAACTGGAAACATAAAGGAAAAAGATGGAACTTTGATTATCTACTCTGGTGAACAACTAATATTCCCATCAACAAATCTTTGGGGCACCACTTTCTGCATAATTCAATAAATGAAGGACATTCATTCATCCAAACTCGGTTGGGAATACACATTGATGTAGTTATATATACACTAGGGTGGTGCATTAATGGACATGGACCTGATACTTCCTGTGACCACATTCCCATTGCATATTTATTACTACTACTGATCCATGCGTGGGATTCCCATTGTAAACTGGTAACATATATATAGGAATTTGATGACTTGTCTACTTTGATGAACATGCATCTAGGATCCACATCAACAAAACTATGTGCAATCATCTTTTTTTTTTCCAATTTAATAAAGGACATTCATTCATCCAAATGTCGAAGATTCACATAATATGTAGTTATATATACACTTTTGCATTAATGGAGAGCAAGTACAGACTATGGTATATCAAGTTTTTTTGCAAAAGAATATCTCAACAGATTTTTGCACTCCTCATAGAGTCAAATAACAATACCTCGATTGAAGTAGACAGATGCTAGGCAGCTATAATTCAAACACAAGCTGGCAGGGGTGGGTGGTACTCCATTTAATACCACTGCAACCATGTCCTTATATACAAAGGGTGATATTTTCAAGAAGTCATTGGCATGCAAACATCAATTTGCCAATGGTGGATAAAGTGCATCAGTATACAAAATATGTTATAGATAAATCACATTATCCTACCATTCAGACCCATAATAACAAATATCACTTAATTGCCTTACTTAAGTGATGTTCACTTATTAAGGAGAATATAATGCATATATGACCTTATCCATTGAATATAAATCAACTAATACATGGTAATTGACACATGCAGTTTCAAATTAATGCAACAAGTTTACATGACTAAAGCAGAGCTATTACTCCAATTTATACATTTACAATTTTGGGGAGGTTCCTTACTATTTAACATCTGCATTTATTTACTTCTATCCTGGGGTTACTTGAATCGTTTCTCAATCCGACCTTTTGGTTATGATCATTGTTTCTTATATGCTTGTCTAAGGGAGCACAAAAACCCAACGAGCTTACTCGGGGCCTTAATTAACTTTGATTGTGTAATCTGATCTACAAGCTATATATTTATATATATATACACACACACATACATATTTTGCAAAGAATTCCTGTACAAGTGTAGACTAAAATATGTTATGTTAAACTACTGTGCAACACCAAGCTGACCCTAACCAGAAGTTCATAACTTTGAGACCCCTACACATTCCAGGCACTTATTGCAAATGGAGATAGCAAAATTAGATCAGAGGAAAGACAAAGAAATGGGAAACTTCTTTAAAAAAAAAATTGCAGTAATTTCAAATTAATGCATACTCTGGGCCTATTCTCATTAAGTGACACTACTAAAGATGGATAAAAACCATAATTCTAGGACAGAGCTTGTAATTAAGTGGGTTGTCAGGATACCAATATCACTGGATCATCATTTATGATCTTCGTTATTATTTGTTGATAAATGAGCTTTCTAAGCTTCCCGTTATACAAACAAAACTTAGTTTCACAATAAGAAGTCCATGGTAGCCATTAAATTCCAAGCAACGAAAGAAAATTCCTAATCAAACATTTAGCAGAAAGCCACAGCAATGCGATGTCAATAAACAAATCCAAAGTCTAAAACCAAAAAAATGAGCCTCAGATCCACAACTGGATAATAGTCAGTGGGATTGGAATTAAACCCCTCAATGGCAAGAATGTCTGCTACGGACCAGATTACATTTCCAACAAAGCCTAGCAATAATAGACAGCAGAATTCATCTTCTTGAACCATTTACCATACCCATGCCAAAATAAATGAGAAATAAGAGTAATTGACCTCGATAATCAACTCCAGAAGCCTAGCAAGGATCAACAACGAACCCGTTTGATTATCTAAGCGAGAGCGAGAGTTTTCTCTGTGCGCTGCAATAAGCGAAAGTGGATCCACAGTTGCAGAAACAAAAAAACAAACACAAGTTTTCCACACAAACACAAGTTCAAACTGACAAATCCGGTCAGTGCAAAAACACGCTAAAAGCAGAGTTAAACTAAACCCCAAGGCCGAGCCAATACACACAAGGTACGCCCCGGAATGGTACACCCCAAGGCAGAGCCAATACATGTACCCATTAATCAGCGTTAGATCTCCAGACAACGGGAACAGAGGGGCAAAACCAGGAAATGGAAGAAAGAAACGAAGAGAAACAGAGCGAGAAGATAAAGTTTCGTTGGGAAAAAAAGGGGGAAACCTAGGTGCACAGAGAAACCTAGGTTTCCTTCCTCACATGCATCTGCGATATAAATCCTAGACTCTTAATTAACAAAAACTTTGAGAAAGCCCAGGAAAAATTTCCTTCCAGCATTACAGAGTTCGGAGAGAGAGAGAGAGAGAGAGAGCGGCTGCGATTACCTCCCAGTGCCACCGATTGGAAATGCAACCCCCGAGTTCAGTTCTGTAGTGCGGGTGAAGAGGAGAAGTGGAAGAGTGAAGAAGAAATGCTATGCCCGAGGAAATGCCATGCGATTACCTCTCTTGGTCGTGAGGCAACGTAATGGGGTGGGTTAGTGTTAAGTTTTAAGTTCTGTAACTAAGGAAACTGTAATTGTTTATTGGCAATTCGAGGTGCCAAGGGTCAAGATTCTCAAATCTGAATGTTAAATTCTGCATACCCATTTCTTTCATAATCAGGAAATAAATAGCTAATACAAGATAACTGGCCACGTTCTCTGGATGACAGGCCCACGACACAATAAAACAACAAACCAGTTACACTTCAACAACGAAAATAGACCCATTAACAATAGCAATAACTGACCCACTACGCATCCAGCAATAAATCTGAGACCCAGTCTACAGACTCTAATAATAATCAAAACGACACCGGCTAATAACACTAAGACATTGATACGGGAAATAAGGGTCAAACCCTAAGGCACATAACAGAGATCCCCTTCCTTAGAAAACCTTGCCCTCAAGGTTAGGATGTTGCTGTCTTATAAACCAAGTCCTCCTATGTTGCATAGTCTTCCTCCGTTCCCGTCCACTTCACCAAAACTTCTACTTTTGCAGTATTATCTTTCTTTTTCAGTCTTCTTTGTAAAAAAATTTCTAGTTTGGGCGCAAGACCCTCTTCAGAAGTGATAATGGGTAACGATGTACACAGCTAAACCCCTTCTCCCAACTTCTTCTTGAGGCGCGAAATATGAAATACAGGATATATTCGTGCTTCCCGTGGTAGATCTAGCTCATATGCTACCTTTCCTACTCTTCGAACCACCCTGAAGGGCCTGTAGTATCGCGGCGCAATTTTGAGATTCCTTCTCATGGCCACCGTCATCTGTCTATATGGCTGTAACCTTAGGTAAACAAAATCTCCTTCCTTGAGTTCCTTGTCCCTTCTTTTCAAATCTGCGAATCTTTTCATCTTGCCTTGTGCTTCTTGCAAGTTCTCTCAGATCAGCTTTGTGATGAACTCACGGGTCCTTAGCTTTTCATCTACCGCTTGTACTTTCGTAGATCCCACTTCGTATGGCAACATCGGAGGAGGTGGTTGGCCATACATAGCTTCGAAGGGTGAAACCTTCGTTGATGTGTGGACTAAGGTATTGTATGAGTATTCTGCTAAGGGTCGCCACTTTGCCCAGTCTTTCAGTCTATCACTTGAAAAGCATCTGACAAGTACTTTGTTCATGGCCTCTGTTTGGCCGTCGGTTTGTGGATGATAGGCGTACTGAGTAAAAGCTCTATTCCACAAATCCTGAATAATTCCTTCCAAAAATTACTAGTAAATACAGGATCTCGATCATTTACAATGGTTTGAGGGATCCCATGTAGCTTGACTGTGTTGTCCAGAAAAACCCTAGCTACCGTTATTGCTATGTATGGATATATAATGGCCATGAAATGAGCTTACTTGCTCAATCTGTCCACCACTACTAAAATCACAGTTTTACCTCCAGAAGGAGGTAACCCTTTAATAAAATCCATGCCAATGTATTCCTAGTTATTGGTAGTTATTGGTAGGTATTGGCAAGGGTTGAAGCAACCCCGCTAGGTGGAGGGTTTCAACCTTGCTTTCTCTAGCACGCATCACACTCCCTGACATATGCTCGAACATCACTTCGTAACCCAGGTCAGTAAAACTCCTTTTCTATTCTGGCTTGTGTTTTCTGTACTCCCGTGTGGCCCCCTAATAGACTGCTGTGGAATTGGTGCAGGATCTACTGCTGATAAGGAACCAAAGTTCCGAGATGTAGCCTTCCTTTGTAAAACAGGAGCTCATTTCGGATTTGGTAACGGGATTGGTCCAGGGCTCCATGATGGTAGTGACTTATTATTTGCTGCAACATGGGGTCCTATTGGTAAGCCTTCTTCAACCCCTCTACCCATTGTGCCTGTAATATACTAATTGCTTGAGCCTGCATGATGTCTTCTCTGTTTGTGGGTTTTGAGATTTGGTTTGTGGTGGATGGGATTCTATTTATTGGGTTTTTGGTGGATGTGTTTGTGGTGGTTAGGGATGGGTGTTTGGGTAATCTGATTGGGTTTTGGTACTGGACACGTGAGAGAGCATCGGCTACTACATTGGTTTTTCCACTTTTATACTCCACTGTAAAATCATACCCCAGTAATTTGGAGATTCAAATCTGTTGTCCAGGTGTCCCAATTCTTTGCTCCAGCAGGCATTTAAATGCCTATTAATCAGTTCGTACTTTGAAGGACTGGCCCAATAGGTAAGGCCTCTATTTCCTCACTGTCATTATCACAGCCAACAACTCTTTTTCGTATGTAGAAAGAGCCAAAGTTCTTCCTTTCAGAGTGGCTAAAATATGCTATAGGTTGCCCTTCTTGCATCAATACGGCTCCCAATGCTTCTCCTGAGGCATGACACTCTACAATACGGCTCCCAATGCTTCTCCTTAGAACAGGGGGACTCACCATGACCTCTTTGAGCTTTTCAAATGCCTTTTGTGCCTTCTCATCCCAAAGAAAATCATTTTTATTTAGGAGTGTAGTGAATGAGGTTGTTATAGACCCATATCCTTGTACAAATTTTCTGTAATATCCTGTAAGTCCTAAAAAACCTCTCAATGCTTTGAGGTTCTTAGGGACTAGCCAGTTTTGCATTGCAACCAGTTTCTGTGGATCTGCCCGTACCCCTTCTTTTGAAATGAAATGTCCCAAATACTCCACCTTTCTACAATCGAATAATAAGGGGTGTAAATTTAAACCAATAAACCGATCCGAACTAGACCGGACCGGTTTTATCGATTTTGAACCGGTCCGGTTCGGGGCCGGTTTTTATAATTCATAAACTAGCTGGTTCCAGTTTTGAGATTTTCCGGACAAGACCGATTGATAAAAATATATATAAAAAATAATATTTTATATATAAGTTTTATACAAAATTAAAATTATACAAAATATTTTATATATAGTAATATATAAGTTTTATATATAATGTATAATTATATGTGAAATTCTTATATATATAATATAGTTATATATCATATATGAAATAATTTCATATTATAATTTTTATTAGTTTTAATTATACTAGTTTGTAATTAATTATTTTCAAGAATTTCCATTTTGTTTCTAAGACTTCACAGTTTTGAATTCTAATTGCATAGCTAGCTAGCACGAAAAAATATTCACAACCTCCTACTATTCACCTACACTCCACACTCTACTTTTTTTTAATTTTTTTTTATCAAATATTTTTTATATGAATGGTGAATAAAAAATTTGAAATATTTTAAAAAAATAAATTCAAAAAAAAAAAAATTTAAAAATATTAAAAAGTATGGAATGTACTGAAGTATAGATGAATAGTAGGAGGTTGTATAGCAAAACCCAGCTAGCACATATTAATGTTGCACGCAGTAGTTCATGCACATGCGTGAGTTATCGAGTCTGATGTTCGTGTAATTTCGACACATATCATCAGTACGATATTAATATTGATTTTAATGTGCATGGCTCATTATTAATGTAATTGAAAATAATAGAATATTTTTTCTGTAAGAAAAATACGAAAGCCAACATGAACCAAACAATAATTAAACCAAAATGTTAAAAGAACCACTAATATTAATGAAATCGAGGGAGGGTAAAAAAAAAAAAAAAGGTCCAGCAATTAGCCTGATCTACGGGCTTTCTCTAGTTGTAATTATTAATTAATATAGTTATATTAAATCACTAAAAGTTTATAACTAATACTAATATATAGTTTATAACTAATACTAATATATAACTATACTAATAGTCTAATATTAATACTATTATATAGTCTAATATATTATAATTTATACACTTATACTAATATATAAGTCTATAACTATTTAACTAATACTAATAGTTTAATATAGACTATAGTTATACTTATACTAATATAGTTACACTAAATCACTATAATTAATACTAATATATAACTATACTAATAGTCTAATATTAATACTATTATATAGTCTAATATAGTAATATGTTATAATTTATATAGCTATACTAATTATATATAAGTTTATAACAAATACTAATAGTACTCTAATATATTATAGTCTAATATATTATAGTTTAATATATATTTATACTAATATATAAGACATAAGTCTATAACTATTTAACTAATACTAATAGTTTAATATAGACTATAGTTCTACTAATATAGTTATACTAAATTACTATAACTAATACTAATATATAACTATACTAATAGTATAATATTAATACTATTATTAGTCTAATATGTTCTATAGCTATACTAATATATAAGTTTATAACTAATACTAATAGCCTAATATAGACTATAGTTATACTTATACTAATATAGTTATACTAAATCACTACAACTAATACTAATATCATTATAATATATTAGAGTTATAGCATAATATATGTATAATAGACTAATGGTATTAAGTTCACTATAAGTCTACTATATATAATATGAATGTTGGTATTAAAATAAAATTGGGACGGGGTCACTATTGGACATGTGGCCTTCGGCTCTTATTAAAAAAAAAAAAAAAGAATGTTGGTATTAATATTGGTATAGTCTATAGTTATTTAGTATAAAGCAATTACAAATATTAATGTAATTAACTAAATGTAATCATATACAAAATGTGAAAACTAAAAAGCTTAATATATTGACAATTAACATAGATTCATTAATATATTGACATACTCTAACTCTAAGTTGGTAACAAATTAGCAATTAACATCATAAATATAATTATAATTAATTACTTTTTTAATCACTTAATTAAATAATCCACATTGAATAGTTTACTTAATTTTAATTTTAGTAATTTAAATAATCTTTTTAATTAAATTATGTGCCAAAAAGATAAAAGAACAACACTATACCTCATGTGCCAAACACAAAATGGCGCCGTTTAGTATAAAACAGAACCTAAACGGCGCCGTTTAAGTCTAGGGGGGAGAATTTTGAAACTAAGTTGCCGAACTCAGTTTTTTTTTTTTTTTTTTAAATAAACCATTTGTTGAAATGGTGCCGTTTGGGTCCAATTTCAATCCAAATGGCACCATTTCAACGTTAATTCTCGTCACCCCCCCCAAAAAAAAAATCCCTCAGTTTTCATTTTCACTTTTCACTTTCGCTTCCCTCCCTTCCCCCAAAAGGCAAAAACCCTAGCACTCCCTCCGTTGCATCCCTCCCCCTCCAGCCCCTCCGACGCCTCTGTGACTCTATCGGCATTCTATTTGCAGACGGCCCCCGTCTCTTAGAATTTCTGCTTAACTCTCTCGTCTCTCTGCCTCACTCTATTGTCTCTTTCTATCTGCCCCCTCATCGGCCGTTGCACATAACTTAGCCGCAGGCCCACAGCCTACCACAACAGACCCTCGGCCTCACATCACTCTCTGTGTCTTTGTTTCCTCATGGACCCACGATAATTTATTTTTGTGTTTTTTAAATTACTTTGAAATCTGGTAGAACCATAGATGGTATTTGTTTTATTAAGGTTTTTGAATCCATATATAAATTGCATCTGGATGTTAGTACTTGTTTATTTGAGGAAATAAAATTTTCTTATATGACTATTTTTGTTTATTCGAGCAAATAAAAGACGAGTCTCTTAATTTGTTCTTAATCTCAAGTTTTAGGAGATGACCAATTAGGATTAACAATTTACAAAACCATTGCTAGGGTGTCAAATATTGTTTGAATTTTTTTAATCTTCTAAACGCATGCACGAGGTAATTCAACATTGACACTTTTATCTTTTTACTAATATAGTTACGTCCCTGACCATCATATAAAAACTTTTAATCTAATTAAGTTGGAGTTGAAATATAATTGGCTGGATCATATCAGTATTTTTCTTCCTTTTTGGCTCATGTTGAGCCAGGTTAGTCATCCCTGGCCAGTTGAGAATTAAAACCCTATTCTTCAAAGGAAAACTCATTATATTATGTGAAGATGCAGTTAGAAAAATTAATGATCAATACTTTTGAGGGCTCGTGATCTTAATTAGTTTCAATTGGACCATATATAAATTGCATCTGGTTTATATATATATATATATTGTCAATATCTTTAAATGTGGCTCAAAACTACCAAAATCAATTAAGAATCATATAGTAATTTGCATGCACTGACAAATGATAAAATGTCAAACTTACATTTTAAAGAAATCGGTAAAACCGGAAGTACCGGTTTAGGAGGATAACTAGTGTGTAATCGATTTTGAAAATTGCAAAACCGGTCATACCGGTTCGGTCCTAAATTTTGTCCAAAACCGGACCGGACCGGACCAGTTATACCCCTACCGAATATACATTTTGACTTTTTGGCAAAGAAACTTTCACCCTGTAAAACTTCTAGCACCCGTGTGAGATGTTGTATATGATCTTATATAGACTTGCTGTAAATTAAGATATCATCAAAAAATACCAAAACAAACTTCCTCAAATATGGCCTAAACACTTTATTCATCAACTCCTGAAAGGTTGATGGTGCATTTGTAAGCCCAAACGGCATTACCAAAAATTCATAATGACCCTTATGGGTTCTAAAGGTAGTCTTAGGGATGTCATCAGGGTTCATTCGTATCTGGTGGTATCCCGATCTTAAATCCAACTTAGAACATATTTTGGCTCCTTCTAACTCATCAAGCAATTCATCAATATTAGGGATTAGATACTTATCTTTAACTGTATCTTTATTGAAGGCATGATAATCAATGCATATATGCCAACTTCCATCTGCTTTCCTCACCAATAACACCGGAGAGGAATACGGGCTTTGACTACTTCTTATACTGCCATTCCTTAGCATTTTAGGCACCAACTTCTCTATTTCCTCCTGCTGGTAAAACGGGTACCTATAGGGCCTTACACATGTCAGTTTAGCCCCATCTTGAAGTGTTATCTTATGATTAAAGCTTCTGGGAGGGGGCAGACCAGTTGGTTTAGCAAACACACCCGTAAAACTGTCCAACATTGCTCGTACTTCTGGTGACACCTCTGATTGGGGTTCACCTCCATTCCCATCCATAATTTGTAACCATATTCCCTTGGCAGTTCCTCCTTCTAGCTCTTCAATGTGGTCCTCCTCTGCAATGCTTCTTGTAGGTCTTTGAATTTCCTGTAACCTTACAGTTTGGTTTCCCCACTGAAATCCCATGGTTAGATCAGAAAAGTTCCATAAAATCGAACATAACCAATCAACACCCAGTACTACATCACACCCTCCAAGAGTTAATAAATAGAGATTTGCTATGGTAGCAAAATCTAGTAACAAAAGAGAGACTGCCTTACATTGACCAAGGCAATGAGGAGTGGCCCCATTGGCCACATGCACTATTAAGTGGCTATTTTCCCTTGACAGCTTAGCCTTCTTTGCTACATGTGGATCCATGAAATTATGAGTACTCCCTGTATCAATCAAAATAAGCATGTTTTTATGATTAATTTCCCCTAACAACCTCATAGTTTTAGGAGCTAAAGATCCAGCTATAGCATGTAGTGTTATACCCAATAATTCTCCAATCTCTTCCTCTTCGGACCCCTCAACTTGGATTACATCCAACGCTCCCTCTTCTGTTTCTACTTCCCCTTCCTCTTCTTCCTCAACCCAATGCCTTCCAAAAGAAAGATTTTTGGTCTACTGCATCTATGGCCTTGGTGGTATTTTTCATCATAATAATAACATAACCATTTCTCCCATCTGTCTTGCATTTGGGTGGGGGTAACTCTTTTGACGGGGAAGTTTGGTTTTCTGGTAAGATTGAAGGGTGGAACTTTCGAGTTTGGTCTAGTAAGTGGTGGAGGTAATCTGAGTAGTGGTGTTGGTGCAGACAGTTTGATTTGGGTGTTTGGGTTGAGGTTAAAGTAAGGTTGGTTTTTGGGTAGGTGACTTTGGGCATGCCCCAGTTAAAAAGGTACTGATTCTAAACTCTTCAGTTAAGCCATTTATTTTATTAGATAAGGTCTCAAATTGAGTTTGATACTCATCTATAGTCCCTGTTTGTCTTAGTTTAGTGAACTCCCCTACTGGATCTTCATAGGCTGAGGGCCCAAACCTTATTTTCAAGGCAATGACAAATTCATCTCATGATTGCACTGGACTTGAGTCCATTAACCAACAGTACCATGGCCCCGCCCTCCATGTGGAAAAAAGCTATCTGTAGCTTTTGGTCATTAGGTGTGTGGTAATAAGCAAAAAAATTGATGTGCTTTCAAAACCCATTCCATAGGCTCAACCCCATCAAACTTAGGAAAATCCAACCTACGTGACCTAGCCTGAATTCCCCCATTCTTTTCAAATAATGGATTATTGCTAACCTTGCTATCCTAATTTGATGACCCCTCTCCCGAGTTGTAGTTTGCTGTTTGTACTACTAACTGCTCATAACTTGCTGCCAAATTACTGATCTGCTGCAACACTACTTCTAATGTATTTTTTTGCCTTGCTTGCTCTTCCCATAGATGCACACCTTCCCCTTTCAAGGACGCCACTACTTTTGCTAGTTGGGCCTGTCGAGTACCTTCCACCATGTCACAGGAAATAAATTTTTAAGTTCTGTAACTAAGGAAATAAATAAGGAAACTGTTATTGTTTATTGGTAATTCGAGGTGCCAAGGCTTACAAAATTCTCAAATCTGAATGTTAAATTCTGCATACCCATTTCATTCATAATTAGGAACTAAATAGCTAATACAGGATAATTGCCCACATTCTATGGATGTGATGACAGGCCCACGACACAATAAAACAACTAAACCGTTACACGAAACGCAGCCCGAAGCCCATGTCACCTGCAACTAAGAGGAGAAAAGACTCTGGTGACCTCGAGGGCCGCTCCGATGCCAAAGTTAGTGATGGTATTATGAAGAAAAGCTCTGCAATGTTGAGGATGGATGAGTTATCAGTGTATGTGGGAGAGAGAGTGTGAGCCCTTGTAGAAGGGATATCTCATATTTATACCTGATTCAGATTTCGTTACCGAGGGGGATCGTGGTGTGTCAAGTCTCAGACCTACCATCACCTGCTTTCCTATTTGCCACAGTGTCGATCCTTGGTCTAGGCAGTTGGGGGAGATCGTGCGCCGTACTAGGTCAGCCCTGCCGCCACCCTCCTGCCAGTATAGGGTGTCAGATCGTGGGCGAGCCGTCCTCTGTACGTGGGATGTGCCGTCGTGTGTTGGGTCCCTGACATGGGCATTGATTGTGACGTGCTTTGGCTCTGCGAATATGTGACCGAGCACGTGCCACCGTCCGTGTGTAGTGGGACGTCCTGCCTGGTGCGATCTGATAGGGCTCGGCAAGTTGCCGATCTCGAGACGCTTTACTTGGTTCCTCCGAGCTTGTGTCAAAAAGTCTTCCGAGTTGGAGATGCTGGTTCCTATCACTTGGCCCAGGGGCTATCGCCCTCGGCTGGGCTAGGGCCCCCCGGCATGTCCTACCTGGGTTTAGGCCCTCCTTTATGTGGGTTCGACGGCCCGTCCTTCCTAGGCTTGGGCCCTAGCCTTTCTGGGAAGGGCTCTCCCTCACAAGATACACTACAAGAAATCAGCCTTTTCTCAGCGCTCAAAATCGTCGAAAATACCCACCAAAATCGTTGATTTTGACCTCTCTCGGCGATTTTTAAATCGCCGCATAGTCGACGATTTTAAAGTGACGATTCTGAGAATTTGTAGCGATGACAAAAAATCGTCTGAAAAAATCCCTTTTCCGGCGATTATTAATCGCCGCAAAAAGCCAGGAAAATCGTCGAAAAAAGAGTGTCAAAGTTCACAGAAAATCGCCGAGAAATACTAACAGCAACGAAACAAAATCGCCGCAAATAGTCAATTTATCGCCGCAATAAATTTTTATCGACGATTTTTGTCCTCGCCTATAAAAATATACATGTCTATAAAACCTATTTGCGGCGCGTTTTAATCGCCGAAAATAGGTTTTATAATCGATTATTTACATTATTTTCGGCGACTCATGTTCGCCGCAAATAGAGTATTTTTGTTTTTCTTTTTTTTCTTTTTCCTTGCGCCCAGACGTTCCTGAGGCCTCATTTCCGCCCTTCCTCTACCATTATATTTCTAATTTACACAATATTTATGTTATTATTTTAGGTAATTAACTAAACAATATTACTTAATATCTTCTAATTTTTTAGAATATTATTTGAGTAAATGACCTGAAATAATAAGATAAATATTAAGAGCATAAAATAAACTGCACTTAATGTACACAGAAAATTAATATCATCTCTTAATGTACACAGCTATATAAAAACTGTGAAGTGTTAATAGTGTTTATCCAATAGTACCCATACCTATATTCAATACTTAGAAATAGGAAAACATAAAAGAAAAAGATAAAAGTTTCATTAAAAAGATTGAACTTTCCATCTAATTTAATAAATTAATGACATTCAGTTCATCCAATTGGAATTCAAAACTTACACTTTAACCCCTAAATATCTGATAATACATCATTCAAATATGTCAATTATGCTACTCCACTTTTATATAAATTATCTAGTCAAATATATAAAATCTGCACCTGGGCATGAGGGGTGGGCAGAACAATAAAACAGATTACACACATTGCATCAATGCCCTCATACTTGTGGGATATTTGATGCTTCCATCTGACAAACTCCAATCTGACAGTTAAAGATAAATTGGATCAGTACACACCATTAGATTAGTTATAAAGGAGAGTGCATTAACTTCTCTATAAAGATTGATGGAAATAAAATACATATAGCCTACATATAAAAACCGTTCCTATTTGTTTAAAGCAAAATAATGTCAGCGATAGAAGTATGTAAGCATGTCTCAAAAAAATGTAATCCATCAATCACGTTCAATATCCATCACCCAGATTTGTTTTGTTGGGGCTTAACAAAAAACAACAACCAAATATCCATCT